>OX393550.1:8487274-8854774 GCA_947650365.1 Chamaelirium japonicum | reverse complement strand
GTTTGCGACGAAAACTAGATTAGAAAATATAGGGCTAAGGATTTGGGTCTATAGAGCATACCTTGGCAAATCCGACGAAGCCTGAAAGACGAAGCCTCAACGACGAAGCCTCAGCGACTGTTGACGTTGACGCCGGTCCGACGAACCCTCGACGACGGTTGATCGTGACAAACCCTCGACGACGAACCCTCGACGACGCAGCCTCGGCGAAACCAAGTTACCCAGCCACGACGACGCAGCCGGTTGAGTTGGAGGTTGTCGGACGCAGCCTCAACGAAGGTTGTTCGTGACGAAAACAAGACGAAAGGCTCGATTTTCTCTCAAAACTCGTAAGAAACCAAGTTACCCAGCCGCGATAGGTTTTTACAGTGGTAAGGGTCAATATGTCTTTTTACCTGTTTAGTGTCACCGTGCGACCTGTTTCCCACGTGCCGGTGGCCATTTTCGTGCAAATTTTTTGACGGGGTCCATTCTCAACAATAGTTGAGAGTTGGTGGCCATTTCGGTAAAAACCTCTAATATCGAAGCTGGTATCTCCTCTATGCTCACCACTGTTTGAACAACCCGGGGGGAACAGCTTCACGTGACTGCAGCGCTGGCATCTCCTGATTGGCAGGACTATGGCCCATGGACTGACTAGTGGGATGCTACCACCACCGCCGCTCCCCACCAACGGTGACCCACTGCCAGCCCCACCGTCATCATCCACCGGTCTTCGCCGCCGACCACTGGCCGATCGACCGCCACCCACCGCCGTGCAACTCCACTTCACGTGGAGTTGTCCTCTCAAGTTGTCCCTTAGTTTGTTAAAATAGTATTACTCTTCATCGTTAACCAGCAATTTGGTAACGGGATAATCATCCACGAGAACAGTAATGTATATTTTCTCAAAAAAAAAAAAAAAAAAGCTTTAAATGGAGTTAGAGAATGTCCAAACGACTTCTCTTCCTATTAGCTAGCTATCTTTAGCTAACCAATAGCAACTTTTTAAGAATATATTTCAACTATCCAACTCCAAAAGAACTTTCCTAAAATTTTGAAATTATAAAAAGTCCTATACTTATCTAAACTATTTACCCAATTGATCAAACCGCTAATTACCAAAATATCATTAGATATTTGAAATAAAAAATCAATTTCGGATTTGAAATAAAAAAAATTTGATAAAATCATTTAAAAATCATATAAATTATTTGGAAAAACTCATTAAAACTTGTCTTGAATTTCTGACCGTTGGGCTCAGATTTCGAGGATACTTGAATTTTCACCAAATGTTGAATTTTTGTTTGTTGGACTCAGCTTTTGACAAGACTTGTATTTTCATCAACAGTCAAATTTTTTATCGTTGGATGCGGATTTTGAGGAGGCTCGGATTTATTTTTAAAAATACTAGGTCAATCATTCTCATTTTTATAGATCCCTTTACTCTCTCTCTCTCTCTCTCTCTCTCTCTCTCTCTCTCTCTCTCTCTCTCTCTCTCTCTCTCTCTCTCTCTCTCTCTCCCTTATCCCTCTACAAGTCCCTCTACCCTCTCCGAAAGAGATAGCGGATAATATGCTTTAATCAACATGCTTCTTGACTACTCTAACGCCGATGATGATATTGAGCTATTGAGTTATTGGTAAAAGTTGTATTTGAGGAGAAGTGACTTGCTAACTAGAGACACTCAAAGATCAAGATGAGGTTTTATTAAGGTCACGCAAATATTTGGTGCGATCGACTTCAAGGCAACAACAAACTCTTTCGATATTTCTTTGCTAAAGACCCCATTTACCCGGCCCATCTATTTCATCGAAGGTTTCAGATGGATCGCGAGCTATTTCTTCGAATTCAAGAGGCAATGGAACAATATAACCCTCACTTTCTCCAGACAAAAAATTATGCTAGAATAATGGGTGCGTCTTCTCTTTAGAAGATCATTGTCGTCATGAAGATGCTGGCCTATGGTGCAGCAACAGATTCCGTGGACGATTACGTGCGAATATCATAAAGTACTACAATCGAGAACCTAAAGCGATTTGTTAAGGCTACGGTTATTGTCTTCTATGACGACTATTTTAGGCCACTAAACAACGACGACGTCATGAGAGTCTTAGCAGTTGGTGAAAATCGTAGATTGCTTGCACTGAAAGTAGAAAGAATTGTCCATCGATATGAAATGTATGGTCATGTCTGCGAACCTGGCATTATTTTAGAAGTTGTAGCTTCAAACGACTGCTGGATACCGCGAATTTCTTTGGATTACAAGGATCACATAATAACATCAACGTTGACGCCCTTGATCGGTCTTCTGTCTTTACCAACCTCGTCAAAGGATGTGTTGGTCCATATAGCTTTTCAATCAACAGCAATAGCTACTCTATGGGATATTGTCTCACTGATGGAATATATTTCCAATTCTCAATACTGGTGAAGACAATCCCATATCCTCAAGGAAACAAGAATAAGCATTTTGCCGCAACTCAAGAGTTGGCAAAAGGATGTGAACCAGTGTTTAGAGCATTCCAGGCACGGCTCGCTATTGTTTGAGGACCACCACATTTTCTGGAACCGTGAGATGCTCAATGCGATTATGACAGCATGCATCATACCACACAACATGATCGTTAAAGATGAATAAGCTAACTATGCTCCTCGACTTCACCTGCGATGCAGTCAACAAGAGCCCAAGTGTAACGGTATCACACGCCCGTATGACTAAACTAATGAAATTCATTAGTGTTCATCATCATATCCGGGACTGAGACACTCATTCCCAATTCCAAAAATATCATATCGAGCATTAGTGGTAACTACATAAGGGATCGTAAAAAGTTGTATTTTCAGTTATTTATTTATCATCCTTGTTTTTCGTTACGTTGAGCGTTTGTAATTTTAGTAATATGACCATTTTCAAATTAAAAAATAAAGTGCAACGAAATAATTTCTTAAAAAATAATAGAATAATATAAAATTGTTAATCGTGACAACATTAGAAAATTAAAATCATAAGCATATACAACTACTACAAGTTTAGGTCCTAGTAGGCAATCGCCTCTGTAGTATTTTCATTTGGTGGGCCTAATAGTACTCCCTCAGCATAGTGGGCATTTGGCTTGTATATATCAGCATTATTTGCTCCTCCTCAATCTACTGCTTTAGTTGGAGTTTTTCTTGCTTGTGTGTAAACTTTAGTTAGAGTTTTTTTTTGCTCGTGTGCAAGCCTCTCTTGATTTTGCCAATAGATTTTCTTGTACATTTCTACTTTCTTCGCATCGATCTGATTCTTTTCCTCTCTTAGCTCATGGAGCATCTCTATAATAGCTGAAGTGCCACTTTCCTTATATGCACGCATCCTTTCCCCTTGTGCTTGTTGATGCGTTTTTTCAGCCTTTTCTACCAGGTGACCTTTTTATGTCTTCGTAACAAATGTCTTCACCGATGTTGATTGACTCTGGAGTAGAAAGACAACCGACAACAAAAAAAAACATGATGTTGACCTTATTAGTCATCTTCTTCTTCCAACAGTCATTTGTCTTCTTCCAACACTTATCGTATGCAAGCTCGAGTGAACACACTGGACTCCTCCGATGGTGTGCCTTCTTAACGAGAAGAAACAAAGATGCACATATCAAAATAAACCAAGAAAAGGTTTTGAAACATTTATTTCCGGATCAAAGAACTTCTCTAATGAATTGAGTATGTATTGAACATTGAAATATTAAAGCTCATATCAAAAATAAAGTAAAATGAAGAACAAGCAAAACAAAAAAACGTGGAGATGAAAACTCAAGAACAAAACTCACTTTTAAAAAAAAATCTCAACGTTCAAAACAATAAATTAGGATGGTGTATTTATATGTAGAAATCCTTACAAACCCGAAACCTTATACGTTTTGGAATCCTAACGAAACCAAATGAGCCAAAACAACTCATGCACGCAGCCTTCCTCCCGACCCTGCTGTGTGGTGGAGCACCCTGTCCTGGGCTAGAGCATACTACGGTATGCACCACCTTGACAGATAGCATGTCTTTCAACAAAAAGGTGAGGTGATGTGTACATGTGCACACCATGACACGTGAAATATGGTTTTTTGTGTCCAATTCGTACCCGTGTATCCTTGAACTTCAACGACCAACTCTAGGGTCATCCAAAGTCATGGAAGCTCATGCACACACATGAGAAAACCTCAAAAATGAAGTTCATAAGCTCTAGAAGCTCAAAATGAAGGTTGATTCAAAAATCGACAAACATGCAATGATGAAAGTCTTTATTTTTTAACACGAAAAAGTGTAAAACACATTTTTTAACTATTTACAAAGATAAAAATACATATAAATAATAAAACTTGAAGTTTAAAACTTGATACATCATTTGTATAATGAAAATACACACAAATAAGATTTGACCTGCTTTTTTATAAAAACACCATAATCATATAGTATAATAAAGCACTATGCATACAATATACCTAATAAGTTATTCACATAAGTTTCCTCAACATTTTCAATGGGTTATGTAGAAGTATGCAATGCACGCTCAAGTGTAACCAGATGTCAGGACTCACACACACTATCCAAGAGATTATTTTGGGTCAAAGAATAAATAACAAAGGAGAAACCTGTACTGTGGTTTCACTTTTCCACACATAAAAGTGTCGACGATTATACTGTTGGCACTATCAGTGAGTAACCATCGACACATTCCCTTGTGCGTTTAGGGTTTCGACACGAGAAAGATAGGAGGAAAGAGAAGGAAGAAGAAGAATAAGTAAGAAGAAGAAAAAAGAGGAAGGATGGAGGAGGTAAGAGGAAGGAGGAAGATAAAGGGGAAAGAGGAAGGAGCAGGGAGGAGGACGGTGGAGGAGGTTGGGTGCGAGGTCATAAAGGGAGTGGCGAAGAGATGACTACCATGGGGGATAGGGGCGACGTTGAGGGTGTGGGGCGAGCTAGCTGGAGGTTAGGGATGGTGACATCATGGGCATTAAAAAAGTATAAATTACATTAACCTCCCCCGAGGTTTAACTAAATAGTAGTGATAGGGGAGCCCCATTATATAGGCCCCATTAGAAAGCCCCATGATGTGGCAATCATCCAATGGTTAACAATCTTATATAAAAATTATACCAAATTTTAAATATCTTAATTGCCCTCGACAACAACCTCTATAAGCGGCAAGCATCAGCTCCCATATCCATCAAAATTTTTAAATTAGATTATTTGAGAGTTGACTTTTTCACTTTAAAAAATCCATAATTTCTTATATATATATATATATATATATATATATATATATATTAAAATTTGTATTTTTGGAATCTACTCATGGAGCTCTACCAAACTAGAGCCAAATTGCCTATAAAATTCTAAGAAAAAAAATTGGATATAAGACTACCCTATAATTAAGTAATATTTATCGAATTAAGTAGTATTTGTTGATTGTTATAAAAAAAACTAAAAAATGTCACTTTTGAATCTTAGTTTCACGATAACTGACTAAATGTCACGTAAAACTAATAGTTGCAAATTCAAGAGACACTTTATCGGACACAAACTATCGATAAAAGTGTCTCTTAATTTTACAACTGTCAATTTACGTGATATTTGATTTTGAAAAGTGAGATTTAGTCAGTTTAGGTGACAATGACTATATAAATGTTATGGATTTTTTAAAATGAAAAACGCAACTCCAAAAAAAACCATCAGCTTATTTTTTAATCATTTTAAAAAATGAAGGTAAGACAAACAAATGGTAGGATGATCATCAAATAAATGGGTTTGGACTGCTGCATCATGGGACTTATAGAAAGTGAGATCTGAATCATTTTTCTTAACTAAATGATATGGACCTCCTCTTTGGTTATTGTATTTACACTGGCCTTCCCTTTGTTTTACTTGTCAGTAGCAGATTTTTCCCTTCGTTAGGGGGCTGTTATTATCTCACATTAGAAGAACTAAAATAAGCAATTGATTTTAAAAAAAAAATGGCAAACTACCCGTTAGTACTTTATGAGTTTCTTGAATCTCGTATTGTTTGACTAGTATTTTCTCTTTTGCTATGGTCTAACATTTTGCTATTGCTCCAGCCAGTTCGTTGTCGTGCTCCGGCCAGTTCATCACTAAGGTATATCTTCCCTTTTTCCATTCTCCATCAAATTTCTCGATTATTTACTATTTTGGGGGTTGCAAAGGTTTGGTAATTACATATATGGCAAAATGGGGGACATTTCTTTACCCTTTATCGTCTCTTTTTCTTTCTACCAACATTCACCAAATCTGGATCTTGGGTGATAGTAGTCACCTGCTTAGGCAAGGGAGGTTCGTATCATTTTTGAAAAACCAGAGTGAAGATCAGTTAAATTTCCTAATCAGTTTTTTTGACAACTTTTTTCTTATTATAAAGATTTAGAAAACCCCCTAGCTCTATGATACGGTTGAGAATCCTAAAAAATACAAGTTAGGGACTCTAAATCGAGGAGAGATATTGATAGAGAGAGAGAGAGAGAGAGAGAGAGAGAGAGAGAGAGAGAGAGAGAGAGAGAGAGAGGAGAAAGAGAATGGAAATAATAAAGAGAGATGGAGAGGAAGGGAACTATATACCAACTAATGAATGCTTTCAACATCTTCGGAACATGACGTGTCTAGAGTCATCGCCGATTGCCGAAGCACAATATGATGGTTGAAATATTCAAATTTGGGGTGTGGTATGTGAAATAAGGGTAAAATATATTCTAATTTTTTACCCAGCAAAGACAAGGACAATTTTGACTTTCTACCATTCTGTCAACAATGTTAAGCATAAATCGCTCAGATGGGAGGTCGGTTAAATACCAGAACCAAGGGAGGCTAGTGTAATTTAGATAAATCTTAGAGAAGATCAATATAATTTATCATATAAAAAAGAGTAATGATAAGCAGACCCCATTATATAGGCCCTATCAGCAAGCCCCCTTTACACGACAAACATCCGACAGGCCAAACCCCCACATATAGAAGAGATGGCAAAGGTCAAATGTCTAAAATGCCATCTTTATCGGAAGCATCAGGCCTCTATACATGACAAACATTTGGTGGGCTAGCTCCTACATCTTTCAAATATTTCAAATCGATCATATTTTTTGGAGAGTTGGTTTTTCATCTCAAAAATTGCATATATAATTTTCATTATATACATATCAAAAATTTTAAAAAAATATTATTTTTAAAATCGAGCTCTACAAATCTAGACTCATGATAACTATGAAATTATGAGAAAAAAATTCGGATACATGACTGATCTATAATTAAGTAATATTTGCCAAATTAGTTGACATTTATTGATAGTCATAAATAACCCAAATATGTTAGTTTCAAAACAAAGATGTTACGTAAATTGATTAAATATCACTTTTAAAACCAAAATGTCATGTAAATCTGACAGTTATAAAATCAAGTGACACTTTAACTGGCGCAAATTGCCGATAAAGTGCCTTTTGATTTTATAATTGTTAGTTTGCGTGCCATTTGTTTTTGAAAGAGATATTTAGTCACTTTATATGACAGTTTGGTTTTGAAAAGTGACATATTTAAGTTATTTACAATCAATGCCACTTAATTCAGTAAATGCCACTTAATTATATATCAGTCAAGTATCCAATTTTTTTTCTAAGAATTTAATAGTCAATATGGGTTTAGTTTTGTAGAGCTCGATGACTAGATTTTGCAAAAATATTAATTTTTAAAAATTTGAATATATTTAATGAAAGTTATGCATTTTTTTAAAAAAAACACACATTACAAAAAATATCTAATAGTGCATTATTTTATAGAAAATTCTAGGGTAAATTTGACTTAACCCCCCCCCCCCCCCAAAAAAAAAAAAAAAGTAAGTCACCCCCGTTTTAATCGTTATTAAACTTACCCCCGTAAAAGTTTAAGTTACCCTCCCTATAATTATATGACATGTAGGCATACACCCGTATAACTATATGATATTTAGGCATACTCCCCCCCATCCTGGCTAATTATCATATAATAATTTGGGGGGTAAAGTCTAATAACGATTAAAAGGGGGGTGGCTTACTTATTAGCATATAATTTTGGGGGGTTAAGTCAAATTTACCCAAAATTCTACGATACCCACTTCCTACCTACTGAAATTCATAGGGACCGTCGCATGGCATTAGGGTGGATCACATGCATCCGTCTAGAGTTCATCCCATGGCCCCTATAATAATACTTATCGTCGGATGGATTTGGTATGATATCGATTTGGTACCGACTACGTTTGATTTTTAAAGCATCGGACATGTTATCTGGGCTTGATAGATGGATAATATGGACCATTGACGATTACCACGTCAAGGGGCCTGCGTTGGGACCTATAAAAATAAGACATCAATCAGTTCTATAAAAAAATTTAGGGGTAATGGGGCTAAGGTCCGCAACAATAGATCATTGGTAGCTACATGGCAGACAACATTTCCGTTTAAGGTAAGATCCCTAACTTTCATCAGAAACCCCAAAATGCTCTCACCTGCTAGTTGCTATCTTTTCCCATTTCCCTCTTCAGCTCGAGCTGCAATGGCAGAGCCAGGAGCAAGCAGCTCCGGTGGCGGCAATAAGCAGTGGAAGCGAGCAGGGTTCGGTTCGATCGTTCGGTTTAGGATCCTAGATTTAGGGTTCAGCCCATGACCTATAGATCTTAGTTTTAAGGTTAGGTTCAGTTCGATTCGACGGCGATGTCGAGCAGCTCCAGTGGCAGCGGCAAACAATGAAGGTATTTGATGGTTTGGTTTAGGATCTTAGGTCTAGGGTTCATCCTATGACATATAGATCTTAGGTTTAGGTTTAGGTTTGGTTCGGTTTGACGACGATGGTGGTGAGCAACTCTGACGACCGTGACGAATAGTGGAGGCGTTCGGTGGCATTCAAATATATATATTTTTTTGACAAGTAGGATGGAGGCTTTCTCATCCGACTAGTTTTATATAGAGTTGGACCTGATTACTGTGTTCATCAGGAACTCCTTCTCCATATAAATTAACCGGCTGAGAAGACTCCAAATTCATTTCATTGATACTAATAGTTTGTGCTTTCTCTCGAACAAGGAGAGGAGCGATACAATCAGGCAAAGCTAAAGAAAAAAACATAAGATTACAATCTGCAGTGTGACCAGCTATAGCATGAGCACACGAATTAGCTGTCTGATAGATCACGCACGGTGAAAGGCCTGGCGACTCGGCGATGATACTTCTGTATTATGCAATTATTGATCGCAACGCCAAGGTGGGTTTAATTCCACCTTTAACAGAAGTTGGATGATAAAGCATTATCACCCTCAATAATAGCCAAGTTATGATGTAGCTGTTGAATTGCCTTTAGACCATCATGAAATGCCAAAGCTTTCGCTTCCAATGCGAAGCATGATGGATAAATATTGCCCAAGCTGAGAATATGATCCCCAACACAATTATGAATCATTACTCCAGATGCCACATGGTCCAATCTAACCGTCGCATCAACATTAGCTTTTAGGTGCCTAGCAGGGGGCACCAACCAACCTTGCTTGTTGTTGACTGTTTTCCACACATTCAGTAACTCACTCTCCTCCTCAACTCTTGGGTTAGTGGAAAATGACAAAAAGTTGTGGACCTTCAAGATGACTTTAACAGGGTCTGGTTTCATACCTTTGAAGATAAGCTCGTTCCGTGCCTTCCAAATCTATACTATATACTAAAACGGAAGTCTCTCTCCCATGTTGTGACACATGGATGTCTTTTAAAGAACCATAATCATTCTTTCATGTGTGAACACGGCTCAGTTTTAAATCCTATTAAAAACCTAACATGAATATAATAAAACACTCATTCAATGACATTTAATTATCATTTGATGTTAATCTATCTCTCTCTCTCTCTCTCTCTCTCTCTCTCTCTCTCTCTCTCTAACAAGTGAATTACACTCACTTTAGATTTCATACTTCTTCGAACAGTTGTGATGTCATCTCTGCCAAATGGCTATACATCAGCTTATTTGGGCATTGCCCGGGTTTCTTACTAGTATGCCATGTAGTGATGGCTGCCTTGTACTAAGATTCAAATTGCGGTTTGGAGTTCTCGAGGAAGTAGTGGATCCATTTAGAAACGGATCGACAACAATTTGAATTGTTATGGAGAATGTTCTCGTCCACAACAATTGTTTGGAATGGAGCTTAAATGCATCTCCTTTAAGGACTTTTCAACGAGTTCTCCAAAAAAAATATCTAAAACAAAAAAGACCGGGTGCCAAACTGAAACTGAAAGGTGCAAGTATAACTACCCTTTCGCGGAATCGCCTCGCCCTCTCTGCCCTATCCAATCTTATTTCCGAACATGATGCATCTGAGCCGTATGATCCGGACCCTCACTCCTCTTCGCTTCGCCAACGTCACCTCCTTCTCTTCATTCTCCTTGTCCTTCTCTTCTACTGACGCGGCGGCGGCGGCGGCGGCGGCGGCAGGTTCATCTCGTCTTCTTAGGGTTGGCGATGTGTTGAGGGAGTCGAGGCTCTTCTCCTGCGCGGACGTGGGCGTATACTCGGAGTTGAGCGGCGACCGCAATCCCGCCCATCTCGATGACGAGTTCGCCCGTAGCGTAGCCGGGTTCGGCGGCGGCAGGGTCGTCCACGGCTTGCTCGTCGCCTCCCTCTTCCCATCCGTCATCGCTTCCCATTTCGTACGTTTATTGACTCTCATCCTTCATTTCATAAATTCTCATTTTAAGTTTCAGCCCAGAATTATTACATAGTAACCTTTGATGATTTTGGTTTTCAATAAAGTTGAGGGTAAATTACACTTTACCCCCCCCCCCCCCCCCCCCCTGAAATTTAGCTCAAAAACATTTAACCCCCTGTAGTTTATTTTGTTCCAAATCGCTCCCTAAAGTTTGAAATGTTAGCACAAAACCCCCTTTTGTCAACTACTTAATTTCCTCATGTGGTAATTTTATCTGATCAAAACTGAATCAAAGGAGACAAAATGTAGTTTTTAAACTAGGGGGGGGGTTTAAGTGTTTTTGAGCTAAACTTTAGGTGCCAAAGTGTAATTTACCGTATATATTTTTTGATTTTAATCCATTATTGCACTATATTTCCTCAATAAATATGCTGTGATTTTTTGTAATTACTTCAACCTCAATAAATATGCTTTAATCCCTACTTTAAAAAAACACCTTTTGATCCCCTCTAGAAAAACCTATGAGCTCGTGCTAACTCTCCCTATTCATTTGAGGAACTTGGTTCACCACTAATGGTAGACTCCGAACTGAAGAAGGGTCTAAGGTAAGTAACCCAAAAAAATCTCAAAGATGGTTTTTGAGTGGAACTAGGGATAACTGAGTTTATGAATATTGGAGAGAAGGTAAGCTATCATCCCGAGTCTCTAGATACTTGGAATTATAGTCCTGTTGAAGATGTATCATTGTCCTATTCACCACCTTAGTATGCCTATCTTTCTACAGATGGACGACATTGCTCCGTTCCAGCGTGCTGTCTATCATCCCCCATAGTACTTCTATCTCGGCAACACCAAAACTGGAAGATCACAAATCTTCTTCTTCGGAAGTTGGAATGTATTTTTTTGCTTCTTCAACCACTCTAACTTTTGGTTGGCTTTTACCAATGAATGCAGGGGAACCACAATAAATGAAAAGTGCCTTTGAACTTTGGAAATGATCAACTTCATCTTTGAACCGTAATATTAAAGGGTTTTGTTGTGTTCGTACCAAACAAGTACAAATGGCATTGCTTCATAGCGTAGTAAATGGCAAACAATTTCTTATTATAAGTAGGATAGTTTAGCTATGCTCCCTGGAACATTAACGAGTGATTCAATATGAGTCTTCTAAACTATGGAATCAAATGTCGATAAATTTCCTATGAAATCATCAAAATATGTCTTTTTTTTTTAAGGGCCCGATATAGAAATTGGTCGAATTTTTATTAGTATCAAATTTTTGTTCGACATAACGAAATGTTGGCCGAAATGACCGACACTTGATCGAAATCTGACATTCTGTCTTTTTTTTCTAGACAATTCCTCTGAAATTTTTTTATCTTTTTAGTAATAATCTATCAGTAAGATTATATTTTCCTCAATTCTGATTTTCTTTCAACATATAATATTTTACTGACATTTGACCTGGAATCCATCAAAATATGATCCAAATCCGACGAATTTCCACCAAAATCTTTCCTTAAAAAATACAAATTTTCACCGACATTTAATCAAAATTTGACAAATTTTCTTTTTTGACTAACCAAAACCGACATGGAAATTGACATTTAAAATCTTGGAATGAACTCAACCCACTTAATATGTTAATGTATCGGTGCCCTTATTTCTTTTGAGAATTCAAATATCTTAGGGCGTAATGGTCAAAAAATAAGATACTCATTGGGTAATAAATAGTGTCGCATGTACCTTAGAGCCTGCACAATGGCATAAAACTCTCTATCATAAGCGGAATACATAATACTTCTGCTTAACTCATTCAGTTACTCACTGAAATATGCAATGTGATGACCTTCCTGCTTAAGGACACTACTCCTACCAAGACACCACCTACGTCGAGAGGCATCACATGACACCTCGAAGATTTTTAAAAAATCGGGAACCTTCAAGATAGGTACCTGTGCCATCAATTCCTTAATTTCCCCGAGTTGCAGCTTTAGTCCATGAAAACTCTCCTTTCTTAAGATAGTTTGTAATGAGAGCCATGCTGCCATGCTGGTACTGAATCCCCTAACGAACCTTCGATAAAATTTCACTAGTCCATGAAAACTCCTAGCTCATGAATATTTGAAGGTTCATGCAATTCTTTGATGGCTCAGACTTTCTCAGGGTTTGCTGCAACCCCATCCACTGGAATACCCAAGATAAGAAGAACCATCTGAGAACTCATGAGTGTACACTTCTTCAAGTTGGTATAGAGTTTCTCATGATGTAGGACGTCAAAGACTCGATGAATATGAATAAGATGTTCCTCCTTGGTCTTACTATAAATCAAGATATCGTCGAAATAAATGACAAGGGAGTGCGGCGAGTGCCTAATGATAGGATATAGCACCTGTGTTATAACTCTCATTAAAAGAACTAGGTGCATTGGTCAGTCTGAAGGGAGTCTGATGTGATCCGACTTGGGCCCAAGCCCGTTGGCCCACCCGAAGGCCCATCCTAGCCTGCCATGGATGAATAAGGCAGGATATCTCTTATGATATCTGTTAGAATCTTTTTTTATTTGAGATCTTTATTTTTAGGCAAGTTGTTAGGATACTTATTGACTTTTAAATTTGTTGCCATTTTTATCTTTTCTTTTAGCCTATTTAAAGGCCCCCATTGTAACCATTGAAGGACATATTATTATGAATGAAAATTGATATCGGATGCCTTCGTTGGCTCATGGATTTGAGTCCCCACCTTGTATCCTGATGGATTTCAGGCGCCCTCTCATCTAAGCTTCTAGTCTTTTCTTCTCTGTCACAGTTCTTACCCCCTCCGCCGCTTCCTCTCGGTGATTCCGTATCACTAGTTATCTTTTACAAAGAAAATACCAAAAATATTACATCGCCTTCATCAACCGCCCTGCGACGACGCGCTCCTACATCAAGTTGGTATCAGAGCTCCGGGCTTCGTGGTGTTTCCGTACCACGAACGATCTTCGTTTCGATCGCCGTCGTCCATCGTCATCGTCGCCGTTCCATCGTCACCATCCTCGTCGATTCGTCGTCATCTTCCTCTGGTACGTCACCTACAATCCAAAAAAAAAAAATCAGATCTGTTGAGAGAAAAAAAGAGAGAGAGAGAGAGAGATCAGATCTGTTGAGAGGGAAAAAAAAGAGAGAAGAGAGGAAACCTCCTTCAACCGAACCCCTTTCCTTTGCCGCCCACCCGTCCACCGCAAGCCGCCCCTTCCTCTCGCTCCACCCGCTGAACCACCACCCTCTGTCCCGTGCTCCCGCGCACCCCGCAGCCAAAAAAAAAAACCAGATCTGCCATCCGATCTGTGATAGCAGCAGAAAAAAAAAAAAAAAAAAAGAAAAGGAAAGAAAAGAATAGAAGGAAAGAAGAAAAGGGAAGAAAAGGAAAGAAAAGAAGAAGGAAAGAAGAACAAAAAAAAAAAAAGGAAAGAAAGAACCTACCTGCGGTCCCGAATAGACCAAACAGATCCGCCAACTTCAATTGGGCATATCTCTTTCAATTCTAGTCCGTTTTTGACGTGTGACCTATCAAATCGAAGGGTTTTTCGAGCTCTACGCATCTATACCATCCATAGAAATTTTCAGTGAACCAGTAATTACAGATTTCCAGATTTACCCTTGGATCACATTTCCACCATTGTGACATGGATGCCAAGATGCAAGGGTTGATTCGTTGTCATCAAGGGAACAACTCCGTCTATGAGTATACTTTAGCATTTTATCGGCGCATGATCCGCTATGGTTTTTCAGAGAAAGATTTCTTGGCAGTGGTACTGTACGTTAGAGGACTCCGCTCCGACATAAAGGGCCAGTTTTCACCTAGATCTTGGAGCGATCTGGACGAAGCCTATGAGATAGCTTGTGAGATCGAACGGGAGCTACAACAAATGGACTCACCTCTAGCGGCCTCCACAGATGAGTCTTCACCTCCAGCACTTCCAGTAGAGCCTCCCCCACCGACAGAGCTTCCTCCAGTTGTATCTTTGGTGGATCCATCACCTCCAGTACCACCACCAGCAGATGAGCTTCCCCTTCCAAAGGATCTTCTGCTGCCCGCCATGCTACCCCCTACTGCGGATTCTTTCGAGGTCTCTCTAGCCGAGCTTCAACATATTGATTTTCTTGGGCTGGACCGACTATTGGTGCCTACAGTGTTTGTTCAGCACTACCTCCGTTCAGGCGAGCCGATGTTCGAGCTACTGCAGCGGTCTGATATTACTATCCGACTCGGTCGTCTACCCCAGCATCGCTTTGGTGTGTGTTTGCCGATCGACGACAGTGATACCTTCTCATGGGACCCCGGTGGTAACTTCGGTATGGTGAGACATCATTTGTTGGGCCTCCACCATTAGCTCCTGACGACAGATACTACATCGGCGAAAACCTCGATGATGATTGCGCTTTACCGTATGAACTCGAGGGCGAGTTCTTCGCAGCGGAAGTGAATGATGTGATCCGACTTGGGCCCAAGCCCGTTGGCCCACCCGAAGGCCCATCCTAGCCTGCCATGGATGAATAAGGCAGGATATCTCTTATGATATCTGTTAGAATCTTTTTTTATTTGAGATCTTTATTTATTTTTAGGCAAGTTGTTAGGATACTTATTGGCTTTTAAATTTGTTGCCATTTTTATCTTTTCTTTTAGCCTATTTAAAGGCCCCATTGTAACCATTGAAGGACAGATTATTATGAATGAAAATTGATGGCGGATGCCTTCGTTGGCTCATGGATTTGAGTCCCCACCTTGTATCCTGATGGATTTCAGGCCCCCTCTCGTCTAAGCTTCTAGTCTTTTCTTCTCTGTCACAGTTCTTACCCCCTCCGCCACTTCCTCTCGGTGATTCCGTATCACTAGTTATCTTTTACAAAGAAAATACCAAAAATATTACATCGCCTTCATCAACCGCCCTACGACGACGCGCGCCTGCATCAGAGTCCATCCTTTGTCTTTGTTAGGAGATGACGGCCACGTAAGAGCAGCAACCGTGGTTGCCGTGGTAGCAGTCGCAGCAAAAGACGCGGCACTGCTGGTGACAGAGGAGGAACCAGAGTAGTCAGTGGGAGGAGGATCATCGCCGGTGATGTGACCCCACAGATCACGACTGGAGAGCGCGGCCTCGACGGTGAGTGACCAATCAGGCCAGTCGCTGGCCGATGACAACTGAAAGGCGACCGCCTTTAGCGGTTGAGAGATCGCAACGACGGACGGTACGACAGGAGAAGCCATGGAG
This sequence comes from Chamaelirium japonicum, assembly GCA_947650365.1. NCBI lineage: Eukaryota > Viridiplantae > Streptophyta > Magnoliopsida > Liliales > Melanthiaceae > Chamaelirium > Chamaelirium japonicum. Next base: position 8,838,848 of record OX393550.1, on the reverse strand, counting down.
AAGGCTCAACAGAGGGGCCGGGTGGGCTGAAGGAAGGGGTGAGAGGGTCGGGGGGGTGGAGGAAGGTGGGCCGGGGCTGTCGGGCGGCGGAAAGGGGGGACCGGGCGGGGTGTCGGGTGGCGGAAAGGGGGGGGCCGGGCGGGGTGTCGGGCGGCGGAAAGGGGGGCCGGGCGGGGTGTTCAGGAGGAGGAGGGGGGTCGGACGGGTGAGGAGAGGCCGGAGGAGAGGTGTTGCCGGAGGGAGAAGACCGTCGTCGTCGTCATCGCGCGTCGGAGAACCCTAGAGCTCTGATACCATGTTAGGAGATGACGACTAGGGTTTGGAGAGGAATGCAATGCTCTCTATTGAGGGACTCAAGCCCATATATATGTACATGTATGACCATACAACCCGACCCGACTGTACATGTAAAACCGACCCATCTATATACATTAACAATCTTAAATGCAGCCCTTCACTCATTGCCTTGCCGAACTTGAATCTAATGATACCCACTCTTGAGATCTATCTTCGAAAAGACCTCAGATCCCGCCGTCCTGTCAAGCATGTCCTCAAGCCCAGGTATGGAGAACCTATAATTGACAATGATTTTTTAATGGCTCGGCTATCGACATATCCTCCAGCTACCATCCTTTAATGTAGTCAAGGCGACACCTAGGCGTTTTGGAGCCCCCAACACCTAGGCGCCCCCTATGTGGGTGGTGTTTCGTAGGTGGCCCGCCTAGACCTCCTAAGTGCTCGTGAAGTTTTTATGATTTTTCGAGGCAGCTTTTATTGGGAAAATATAACCACTCGGGAACCGTCTTCATGGTGATAGTTTAACATGTTATCTTGTTGTTGAGGCTAGTGGAAACAATGACGGGTGAAGGTAAAAAGGTGGAAGAAGCACACAACCACAAACACTTGAAAATGCTACAGTTTGTGGTGATTCTTAAAGGGAGAGTCATGTTTCAAAGGAAATAAACCTTCGTGGAAATGGTGATGCTAATTTTGATGCATTGATTCTTGCTTACATTGACAACTTTTGTTTTGATTCGTGTTAATTCCATCATTTTGAGCACTTAAAATCATTTTATATTCTTTACTAAATTTATGTAGGTATGAAGAATAGGAAAAGCATAAAATTTTATGGTATATATATATATATATATATATATATATATATATATATATATATATATATATATATATATATATATATAGGGATGATACAGTGCGTTGTACGGTGCGTGCGCGCAGCCGTTCTTTGCACGCGCCTCACACGCAGAGGTGCATCGGGTGACTGCGGGCGAGCACCACATACCGCACCGTATCGTCCCTCTCTCTCTCTCTCTCTATATATATATATATATATATATATATATATATATATATATATAGGGTTAGGATCGGTGGGCTCATCATATTTTGACTCATACTTTTACCTGTTATCCAAAACGTTGGATAGAGGTTTCATAATTTGCTGATATTTTGCGAGGAGGATCACATTGCCTTAGATTGTACATTCACAAAAATCAGCACATTCTTAAACTTCTAGGTGTATCAAATGTGCTCCTCAAGTTAATAGTCAAAATGGACGGTCGATAAAGCTTTTTAGAAAGTGATCTTTTTGTCCAACTTTACTTCGTAGATCATGTTGTCTCTTCTTGTCTTAAGATTCAATTTCAGGTTTTAGGACCTTGATCGTCCCGATTCCAATATCTATAAAAGGAAAGCCCATAGGAATTCAATGTGAAAATGCTATAAAAGGCATCTTTATACTTATTTCACGGTGTGCTATCCAAGGTTTAAAACTCGGGTATTGGTAAAGGTATCGACTGGCCTCTGACCGAGTCGTACCGGCCAAAACAGCTACTGGTATTTTTTTCAAAAAATCAGATAAAATTAAATTAAAACCTCAAAATCAGTAAATTTATATTAAAAAAAATTGCTACAATATTGGGGTGAGTGGAGAGCATATAAGGACACCCTTAGACGAGAAAAGGCTCGTTAATCATCTTGTAAACTGATCAGCATTTGGCATCAGCATTCTGGTTATCACATCAAGGATTCTCTCATCAAGATGACAAGTACATCTTTTGTAATCAATCTGGCAGTGACTATAGAAGAAAGTAGGAATCTGCAGATGCGATATCAAATTGATAATTGTCTGATAGGGTTCTGTTTTGATAGAACTTATGTTGGAATGGATGCAGTCACCGCTAACAAAGGCAATAGTCAAATACTCTTTATGCATGCATACCTGAAATTTCCACAAAGATATGCACACGAATCATGTGGGTGCTTTCATTAGATACATTTTATAAAGCACCCTTATCTTTTACAGAAGTAAAATCTCCCCAAATAGATTCTTTTGTTGTGACTTCATGAATTAGATCAAATCCCTTGCAGTCTACTTCAAATGCAGTCCCAGGATACTTGAGAACGGTCACTTACATGCCATATATGATAAAAGATGTGACAAAGCATCTCTGTATTCTTCGTCTGAGTTATCAGTGGACACAGGATTTATGTCCACTCTGGGGATTTCTTGTGAATTGGGTCTATCTCTGCAACTAAAAGGATAGTATTGATATAACTTGCATGTTATCTAAGCATAACTTCAAGAGGATCCTTGGCCATCTAGAGGCAGAATATTTACATGTCTTACTATTCAGATCTTTAATTGCACTTACTCCTTGTGTAACTACCATAAAGTTGTTCAATTAAACCAACTATTCATTATTGGAGTAAATTGTTATCGCCTTGCGGGGTTCTCATCTTTATTGGATTAATTTGTGATTCCAAACCATTTTGTGAGAAATTACATGTAATTTGTTCTATTGGGATGAGATTGCGCTAGCAATTCTGAAGATCAGTCAAGTGCATCACAACGAAGACACAGCTCATCTGAAGACCCAACAGTCAATCGCTTGGTTGAGAGGTGTGAGATGGGTTGGATTTACAAGGGTAGTTAGGGTTTCTCGAACATATCAATTTGTGTGAGATTTTATTTCATCGTGACATGCTTTTAGAGATTCTGTCACGATTTCAAAATGAATTTCATTTTAGAGTTTTGATTTTAAAAGTAAAATATTTAATTGACTCAAAAAAATTGATTGTGTTGTTGGATTTTCGGTCGAGTAGATGCCCAACACTTAGAATTTTTCTTAGTGTTGGAGGACCACACTAACTATCCAAACAACTGTTTGGACTATGCGTCTAGCAGTCCTAACATCCATTTAGACTCCTAGTGAGCCAGTTCAGACTCTTTCTAATTGTCCAAACATCTTAGGTCGTTTTTGTGCATGGTGTCTGAACAGTTGTTCTGACTGCCTTGGCACACTCGGGATTTTCTTGACTCCGGGGTCCGAACAGCTGTTTGGACTGCCGGGTTTAGCCGTCCGAACAGTCGTTCGGATCGCAATTGTACAGATTCGGGTTAAACCGTCTCCTTGACGAATTTGGCTTGTTTGGGTGGATCTAATCTCGCCCAAATTGGAAAAATTCGAGCTTGGGCCAGCTAGGAGAAACCCTAAGTATATAAGCCCCTTTTCCTATTGGGTTAGTGTTGATACTTAGAGGGGAAAGAGGAGAAACTCCTTTACTTGGAGCTCAAGACCCCTTGGATTCATCTCATTCTTCGTCCTGCCTTCAAGCAATGCCTCAAGGTTTGATGTCTACATGCTTGTAGGTTGCTCCTCCATTTGCTTGCATCGATTCTATAGCTTGCATTCTTTGTGATTTCTTATTGGGTTAGTGTTGATGCTTCGAGGAGAAGGAAGAGAAACTCCTTTGCTTGGAGCTCAAGACCTCGTGGATTTATCTCATTCTTCGTCTTCCCTTCAAGCAATGTCTCAAGGTTTGATTTCTACTGCTTGTAGGTTGCTCCTCTATTTGTTTGCATCGATTCTATCACTTGCATTCTTGTGATTTCCTTTGGATTTCATTGATTTCTCTTTGTGCTTGTATTTGTGTTGATTTGGTTTGTCACCTTACCCTTGTAAATCTCATGTGTTGGGTTCTCTTGAACGGATCGAGAGAAACTTGTTCTTACTTGAGCAAACCTCTTAGTAGGTTTCCGGGCAAACGGATGTAATCTCTTTAAGGTCCGTCGATGGGGTAAATTGGCGAAGTAGTCCCTTATATGGTGATAGTACCCACATTGGGATACGATTCACTTTTAGGTGCGCTTGACCTTTGCTAAGGTCAGCGTTGGGGTGTCTCCCTTGCGAAAAGGGATCCACGGGGCATCGTGGCCCTCGTGGTAAGCATCTAGAGCCACTAGTGTTGGATCGGGTGCAAGGCGGCTAGCGACAAAGAACTCGAGTGCACGAGTGTCGGAACTATCAAAAATCGCGTAGTGTGGAGACAAACTTCTAGGAGGACTTGCGAGATATTGTTCATTCTCTGTACCTGGACCTTTACGGTTAGTTGATTGTTTTCACCATCTGGCCAAGTCAGTGGGGGTTTTTCCTGTGAAGGGTTTTCTCGTAAAATTTGATGTGTGCCTTATTTTTCTGTTCCTACGAAACTTGTATGAATCGTCCATGCACATGCACGCTACCATGTATGGTCTGTGTTTACCGAGTGGGGGGGAGAGAACCACCCGACATTAAATCACCTTGCATAAAACTGCTTGATCATTTCTCGAGGTGGGGAGAGAACATAAGCCATGGCTTAATTTTAATCCATGACGATCGAGAGGTAGCTTTTGATAGATTGGCCGTCGCACGCCGGTCCTCGAGCTCCTCCCTACCACCTATCCGATACATGCGTGTTTTCATTAATAGCAATAGCCATTGTAACAGACATTTGTATATATTTAATTTTCTTATTGTTAATGTATAGAGATGGGTCGGGTTATATATACAGTCGGGTCGGGTTGTGTGTGTATACATGTACATATATATTGGGCTTCAGTCCCTCAATAAGATGCATTCTATTCTCTCCAAACCCTAGCCGTCATCTCCTAACATGGTATCAGAGCTCTAGGGTTTCTCGCGCGACGACTGCGACGACGACAGCCACCTCCGGTCTCTCCTCCGCCCGGCAACCCCCCTTCCACCCGGTAGCCACCTCCGGCCTCTCCTCCACCCGGCAGCCCCCCCCCCCCTCCGGCCTCTCCTCCACTCGGTAGCCCCCCCTTCCACCCGGCAGCCACCTCCGGCGTCTCCTCCACCCGGCAGCCCCCCCTCCGGCCCCCCCTCCAGCATCTCCACCCGGCAGCCCCCCTCTGGCTTCCCCTCCACCCGGCAGCCCCCCTCCGGCCTCTCCTCCACCCGACAGCCCCCCCTCCGGCCTCTCCTCCGCCCGGCAGCCCCCCCTCCACCCAGCAGCCACCTCCAGCCTCTCCTCCCCCCTCCGGCCCCCCCTCCGCTCGGCAGCCCCCCCTCCGGCATCTCCTCCACCCGGCAGCCCCTCTCCGGCCTCCCCTCCGCTCGGCAGCCCCCCCTCCGGCCTCTCCTCCACCCGGCAGCCCACCTCCGGCTTCCCCTCCGCCCGACAAACCCCACAGGCCCCCTCCTCCACCCCGCAGGCCACTCCCCCATCCTCCTCTGCACCCCGCAGGCCCCCCTCTACCCTCCCCTGCATCCCCGCCCCCTCCTGCACCCCCGCCCCCTCCTGCACCCCCTGAAGCCCCATCTCCCCCCTTCTCGTTTGTACTGAACTGCCCGTCTCCTCTGTACGAACTGCCTTAGACCTCCCTTGTGCCGGCTCGCCCCCGTACTTCAGGAGCATGACTTCCTACAGCATCTCTTGACTCCCATACTGCCTGCACACAGTCGCTGATCGTCGAGTCCTTCCGTCTCCTCGTTTTGATGGTATTCTCGGGCCATGTCCCTCCACCACGTCAGTCGACTGTGGATATCGTCAGGGTCCTCTCCGCCATGATGGCGAGATTGCTGTTGTTGCTGATCTCCCTATTCCAGCACCGCCTGCCACCACTCCTGCTCCGTCTCGGTCTTACTCCGACCGCCTCCAGCGCTTTGAGGAGTTACTGTTGCGATACCTCGCCTCCACCAGCTCTTCGACAGATCACAGTCTCTCTGCCACTCCGGGTACTTCTGCTCAGTCTCGGTCTTACTCCGACCGCCTCCAGCGCTTTGAGGAGTTACTGTTTCGATACCTCGCCTCCACCAGCTCTTCGACAGCTCACAGTCTCTCTGTTACTCCGGGTACTACTGCTCCATGGATCTTTGACTCGGGTGCCTCCTGCCACCTAACCTCCGATCCTTCTGTCCTCACGGACTGTAGCCTTGCTCCTAACTACATGAGGATCCACACTGCTGACGGAACTCGTGTACCCATTTCGCAGTGTGGATCCATCACCCCTGCCTCCGATCCTACTGGTCGCCTAACCTTACCTCGTATTCACCTTGCTCCCCGCGTAAACATTAACTTAATATCTGTTAGTTCTCTTTGTGACTCCGGCCTGATCGTTACATTTACTTATTCTTCTTGTTATGTGCAGGATCCGGGGACGGGTTAGAGAGTTGGGCTGGGTCGTCGAGCAGGGGGACTCTATCAGTTGGATCACCTTCAGGTTTCCACTTTCACTCCGTCAGCTCTGTCTGTTACCTTTGATGCCGATTTGTTGCACAGAAGATTAGGTCACATATCCAGTGATCGACTCCAAAGCGTTTTTCGCTCTGGCGCTTTGGGTCGGGTGTCCTCCCCTCTCTCTGTCTGCACTGGGTGTCGATTAGCAAAGCACATTGCTCTTCCTTTTTCTACTAGTGTTTTCCGTTCTAGCGCCCCTTTTGATCTCGTGCACTCTGACGTGTGGGGTCCTGCTCCAGTTGTCTCTTTTACTGGTTTTTTGTATTATGTGAGCTTCATAGATGATTACTCCCGCTGCACCTGGGTCTATCTAATGCGTCGCCGCTCCGAGATTCCTCATATTTACAGGACCTTCACTACTATGCTTCACACCCAGTTTGGTCGGCGCATTAAGACTTTTCGGTCTGATTGTGCTCAGGAGTATCTCTCCTTTGAGATGCGCGAGATCCTTCAGACTCACGACACTCTTCACCAACAGTCGTGTCCCCACACCCATGAACAAAACGGAGTCGTCGAGCGCAAACATCGTCATGTCCTCGAGACAGCACGAGCTCTACTTCTGTCTGCTTCTGTTCCACATTCCTACTGGGCTGAAGCTGTCCTGACCGTTGTTCACCTTATCAACATCACTCCGTCCTCATCCCTCTCTGGTGTTTCCCCGTACGAGCGGCTTTACTCCACATCTCCTGACTACTCTCTTCTTCGTACCTTTGGGTGCATGTGTTTCGTCCTCCTCCCTCCCCATGAGCGCATCAAACTCTCTGCTAGGTCTGTTAGGTGTGTTCACTTAGGACTCAGTCGGGAGCACAAGGGCTATCGATGCTACGATCCCTTGGCTCGCCGGATCTGTGTCTCTCGCCACGTCTCCTTTGTAGAGGATGTCCCGTACTTTTCCACTGTGTCCCGGGATCTTCCTTCACCACTTACGTCATCTTCTACGTCGTCACCCTCTCTTACCATCCCCTTCTTACCTCCGTATCCTGCTTCCACGCCCACCTTACCGGTTGAGCCTCATCTACCTTTCTCGTCTCCACCACCTCCACCTCCACCTCCCTTGTCTCCACCACCTCCCCCGCCACCTCCCTCTCCCCTGTCACCTCCGCTACCACCACCACCACCACCACGTATCACACGTGTCTACGTTCGTCACTCCACAGTTCCTCCCACCGAAACTGTTTTCACTGGTACTACTTTGTCTGCAGCTGCTCCCACCTCTCCGGCCGCGGATCCTGGTCCTGTTCGGCGCTACCCTTCGCGCGAACATCACCCTCCTGACAGATATGACTACTCCCCTGACAGGTTTGGTTACTCTGTGTTTACTCCTGTTTCTCCTGACACTTATGGACACTCTGTTGTTGCCTCCTACTCTCCGTCCTACCAGGCCTTTATTACAGCTCTTTACACCCACCGGGAGCCCCAGTCGTACCGTGAGGCAGTTGTACACCCAGAGTGGCGACAGGCCATGACAGTCGAACTTGAGGCCTTTCAGCGGACTCAGACGTGAGATTTGGTTCCTTGTCCCATTGGCGTAGTTCCTGTTAGCTGCAAATGGATCTTCAAGATCATGACTCAACCTGATGGGTCCATTGAGCGGCATAAGGCGCGCCTTGTTGCTCGTGGTTTCTCCCAGGAGTATGGGATTGACTACGAGGAGACGTTTGCTTCAGTGGCTCGGATGACTACCGTTCACACTCTCTTAGCTGTGGCAGCTGCTCGAGGATAGCCTCTACATCAGATGGATGTGACCAACGCATTTCTCCACGGTGATCTCTCAAAGGAGGTATACATGGCTCCTCCACCGGACGTCCCTGCTCCTTCAGATCACGTATGTTGTTTGCGCCGAGCCATCTATGGGCTCAAGCAGGCCCCTCGTGCCTGGTTTGAGCGATTCCATAGTGCAGTCCTGGTCGCCGGGTTTGTTGAGCGCCACTCTAACTATGTCCTGTTCACTCGATCCCCCAGTCAGGGTATTGCAGTTCTTCTTCTCTATGTGGATGATATGATCATCACCGGAGATGACAGTGCCACCATAGCGTCCCTTCATCGCCAACTCCAGAGTCAGTTTGAGATGAAATATCTGGGCCCTCTTCGTTACTTTTTGGGCCTCGAGATTGCCCGGTCAGCTCGTGGTCTGTTTGTCTCCCAGTAAAAGTACATCTCCGATATCTTTGCTGATGCTGCTCTTACTGACTCTCGCACTCCTGACACACCCATGGAGCTCAATTTGAAGCTTCTTTCTACAGATGGTGAGACACTCCAGGATGTCTCCCGCTACCAGAGGCTGGTTGGGATGCTCGTCTACCTCACTATGACCCGGCCAGACATGGCCCATGCTGTTGGCATTGTCAGTCAGTTCGTTCAGGCTCCCCGTTCGGTTCACTATGCAGCAGTCCTTCGGATTATCCGCTACCTCCGAGGCACCATCACCCGCTCACTACTTTTTCCCTCTACCTCTTCGTTGGTGCTGCGTGCCTACTCCGATGCAGATTGGGTAGGAGATGTAGCCACTCGCCGTTCTACTACCGGATACTGTGTGTTCCTTGGTGATTCTCTCATTTCTTGGCGAAGTAAGAAACATGAGTCTGTTACTCGCTCAAGCACTGACGCCGAATACAGGGCTATGACTTCCACCACCGCAGAGATTGTCTGGCTTCGTCGCCTTCTATTAGACCTGGGAGTTGTGATATCCGGGCCCACGCCTCTCTTCTATGACAATCGGAGTGCTATTCAGATTGTTAGCAACCCGGTATTCCATGAGCGGACAAAACATATTGATGTTGATTGTCACTATGTTCGCCAGGAGTTTCTCGACCACACCATCTCCTTGCCATTCATTTCATCATCGGAGCAGACTGCTGATTTTCTGACGAAGCCCCTTACGATTGTTCGCTTCCGGTATTTTATCGGCAAACTCTCGGTCCATGATCCATCGTGAGTTTGAGGGGGAGTGTTAATGTATAGAGATGGGTCGGGTTATATGTACAGTCGGGTCGGGTTGTGTGTGTATACATGTACATATATATTGGGCTTCAGTCCCTCAATGAGATGCATTCTATTCTCTCCAAACCGTAGCCGTCATCTCCTAACACTTATGGATAATTGTTCCTATTCTTGATTGCTTGGTTATTATGGCTTTTTGGCTTGTATTCTCCGATTAGGTGATTTTGTGGCATGCATATAGTTCCTGGGCCATGCATATCCTTGAAGTTGGCAAGCCCTATACAATGCAGTGGATAAGATATGCCCTTGTTTCCAAACTAGTCGAGCGCTCGAATAAACTTCTCGAGCGCTCGAATAAACTTGTTGAGGATATTTTTGATCACCCCTTGTATTTGATCGGTGCCCTCCAAACGCAAAATCTCGACTCTCACATATCGTTAGTGTATTGTTATATGTATTACTGGAGCATTCTCTCTCGTCAATATGTCATTGCTTTCGTAGTCTGATAGCATCTATTTTTCAAAAAAAATGTGCAGCCTGGAGCAGTCTATGTCTCTCAGTCTTTGCAGTTCAAGTTGCCGGTCTACATTGGGGAGGAGGTTTTTGCAGAAATTCAAGCAATTAATCTGAGGGAAAAGAGAAAACGATACATGTCAGTCAAGCCATCTCTCTCTCTCTCTCTCTCTCTCTCTCTCTCTCTCTCTTCCAAAGGAACATAATTTCCCCTTTTAGTTTGACATAGTTGTCTTGTGCTCTTATGGCAGTGCGAAGTTCACCACGAAATGCTTTACAAATGGGGAAACCCTTGTCCTTGACGGTGAAGCGACGGCGATTCTACCAACATTAATACTAAAAAAATAACAGGCATCTCTCTCTCTCTCTCTCTCTCTCTCTCTCTCTCTCTCTCTCTCTCTCTCTCTCTCTCTCTCTCTCTCTTATTTGTAATACCAATGTGGAGGTCTGTAGGTCAGAAATCTCAAAGAACTTTGCAGGGATATGTCCGCAAAGCAAGCAGCAATACTATTACTCAGTCAGAGTGATCTCAAAGACTTGGCATGGATTTAATATAAGGTTATACTGCATCTGGAACCATACCCGGCACGATATTTTACAACTCAACTTGATTATCTATCAGGGTTTCCTACTGGAAGACTCCCCCACCGTACCAATCATGTATGGGATAGGATTTTCCCCCATCTAGCCAGTTGTATGTGGCCCCCCTATTCTCCCCTTTACTTTCCTAAATTGCCCCTATGGGCTTACATGTGAATAAAAAGCAACTAATGATCCAAAATTAAAATAGCAAACTAGTCCAACATGGGTTGGAAAGACAAAATAAGGCCAATAAACTACTAAACAGCAAATAAAGGCTAAAATCTGCACGTAGAAGTCTCCAGAACTTGTCACGATCAAGTCATGCGACGTCTCTGACGATAGATCCACTGATCCTTCCCCTGAAACCCATTGTCCTTGTGCTCCACGATCAAAATTTGCATCCATCAACTCTTCCTAGTTTGGAAAAATTCTCTCCTGGAGAAAATAAAAGTAAAGTAGCGCTCGTAGAGGTCCGGGTTGAGCTTCATCAACTCCTCCATGTCCTTGGTAATCCAACTGTTGTCTGAAGTAAAGCCTGTTATTTCACTTGGCCAAGAATTTTTGGTATCCTCCAAATCGGATGAAACAACCTGTTAATCAAGAATATCTTCATCTTCTTCTGTCTCCTTGGTAATGATGGAGGTGATGGTAAATGTATGATGGGTGGCATGGTAGGCGAAACAAAAGGTTGAGATGCGATAGCGGGTGCATCTGTAAATGGAGAAGCAATAGGTTCATCATGCACATTGTTTTTATCTCATTGTATCACACAAGGTCTTCGACATTGAACCTATTGTTAATTGAAATGTCTGGAGGAAACTCCAAGACGAAGTGTTAGCATTGATGCAATGAAGTACCTTGGAAGGACCTTAGGACCCATGTTTCTTGCAGCCAATTTCTCAAAACACCATTTGAATATTTTCAAGTCGAATCCTAACCACGACCATATCTCTTTGAAATTCATAAAGCTTTCGGTGAACATTTGCAGCCGTTTTATATTTCCATTGCTTTTGTTTATTTTTTGTTTAATTTTAGTATGCAAGTCATGAATATGCCTAACAAGTGAATCTGCATACTCACTAATTCTAGAAGTATAGGGTAAAGGAATGAAATCTATGGGTTTCCTAAGATTGTAGTCATCCAGTGACAATTTCAAAAGGACTCAGACCGGTAGACTGATTCACTGGAATGATAAATGCAAATACTGCCATAGGAAAACATTGATGCCAACTCCCTGTATGCTCACCAACTAAGCATCTCAAAAGACCACCAAAGCTTCGATTAACAATCTTCGTCTGATCGTCTATCTGAGTATGATATGCAGTAGAGATTTGGAGCTTGGTTTTAAGCATTTTTGATAGGGTTTTCCAAAAATAACAAACACACATTCCGGTCAAAAACAAGGTCTTTGGTAGACCGTGTAACCTAACAACTTCCTTCTAAAAAGCTTTGCAACTGTGAAAGCATCAGATGTCTTATTACATGGAATAAAATGTTCAGTCTTTGAATGATAAATCATAAGATCCAAGACAAAGGCCATATTAATGTCTTGCCAAGGAGCTTATGGCACTGGCGTATGCAGTCATGTATTCTGCTTTCTACTCTTCGCCAACTGGCTGATAAGACACTATGAAATAATATGTGCCACATCTCTTTTGCTGTTGGGCCGAGTGACCTGCAGCTCCTTCTGCATGTAATTTCTAAATAAGTTGGTCGCGTAGAGGTCGGAGGAATACAAAGGATACTACTCCGAAAAAAAAATCCATCATGAATAACAAAATTCTTGCAGGATCCCATGTATCACTTAGCAATACATCATAGATCTTTCTAAACTCCCACCACTAAGGTGTTCAAATTTAATACTATCAAAGCCCACCACCTTGACATGCATAGGATGCAAGAGGACATCTATCCCACTAAGTGCATTAACACCCTGTGGGTTGGGTTGACCCAAGTGAGGCCGTTGGATTGGACTAGACGGTTTGGCACAAAGGGTGCTTGGAGCATCCGTTGGCTAAGTGGACCTGGACGGTTTTGGACCTGGCTGTTGGACCAAGATTGCTTTCTGGTACCTGTTGACTAGTGAACCAGTGCATCTATTGATCCTCAATGGGTGCCTCGGGTTCTATATATGGAGGCCGTTACCGGGCATTAAGATCATATCAAAATCAAGCCTCTCTCTCTCTCTCTCTCTCTCTCTCTCTCTCTCTCTCTCTCTCTCTCCCCCCCCCCCCTACGAAAATACTCTACTAGATAGTAAGAGATTCATGTCTCGTTCCAGTGTATTATTTTCATGATTACTGCACGCAGAAGCACGAAGGCTTGTCGTATCCTAAAAGTGGTTCGCTTGCAACCCATCAACATTCTTAATGGATTGAAGGGGGGCAAATAAACACTTCAAGGAAAGCGTATCACATACGATTCAAGCCTTTCTCATCTAATTTTGGTCTCCACACCCCCATCATTTTCACAAAATACATTCTCTCTATAACTTATATTCTCACACTAGGACATGCATTCTCTGCCTACAACGTACATTATCTCTACAACGTACATTCTTTCTCTACCACTTACTACAACTTCAGGATTTGAAGTAAAACCAAACAAGGTAATCCTAATAATCCATTCAACTAACCAAAAATTTTACTTTAATCCAAATGAAGTAAATATATTGATCCACTTGTTTTGCAAGCAAAACTAATACCTCAAGTTTTATGTGTAAAATTGTTTCCAGCAACCAAATGGAGCCTGAATGGATAGAAGCAACAACCAACTTGGCTCCTGCCCTGGTGGTACTTCCTCTCTCCCATGTTGGAGAGGTTCCATTTTTGATTTCTGGTACGGACACCGTGGAGCGAACTTTTCTTCAAGACTGTTGTGTCTTATTTGCACGTGCAAATCCTAGTCGTTGATGTCATGTTTGCAGGATTATAGAATTAATAAATAGCAGCTGCTGCCTCCCCCAATTTGATTTTCGAACCTTTTTTGTCTATGACCACTGGCCGGTCGAGCTGAAAGAAAAAACCTTCCTAACCCAAGCATCAGTCGCCCTACCAACTCCCCTATCCCTGTTAGGTATAGATTCTCTTTTTGGTTCAATAGTCATTATATTGTACGATCACCCCAAAACGAAGGCCATGCCGTGCCTCCATTTGTCCCGCAAGGAGACACTCCCCACACAAAACATACCAACAGCCTATATAAAGGTTAAATTACACTTCCCCCCCTGAGTTTACCTAAAAAACACTCAAACCTTTATTTTGTTCAGAACGCTCCCTAAAGTTTAAAATGTAGCACAATACCCTCTTTTGTCAATTACTTAATTTTGTCATTAGATAATTTTTATCAAATCAAAACTGAATTGAAGGGGGCAAAATAACGTTTTTTAACTATAGAGGGGTTAAGTGTTTTTGAGCCAAACTTCAGGGGGGGTAAGCAAAGTGTAATTTTCCCACCAAACGTCTAAAAGAACTATGGGCTAATTACACTTAACACACTGAAGTTTAGCTAAAAATTACTTAGTCCCCTTGTAGTTATTTTATTCCAAATAGCTCCCTAACGTTTGAAATATTAGCACAAAACCCAACTTTTGTCAACCACTTAATTTCCTCATTTGTAATTATTATCTGTTCAAAACTGACCCGAAGGGGGCAAAATGTAGTTTTGTAACTGTAAAGGGGTTAAGTGTTTTTGAGATTAAGCTTCAGGGGGGCAAAATGTAATTTACCTAAAAGTAAAAGAATCAAAACCCGCGAAGAGACGAAACATATCTCGCACCAACTCTCCCGGTCTTTAGAACAAAAAAAATTCTCCCGTTGGGACCGGTGACATGGACATTTTTAACGTCTCTCTCTCTCTCTCTCCTCTATTATCGCCGTCCATCACGCTCCTCCACTCCCTCCTTTCGTGCTCCCCGTCTCCGAGCGCGCGCGCGCGCGGGCACACACACACACCACCGCCGGCTCTTTCCCCACTCAAGCCCCGAGGATCACTAGATTCGGCGGTCTACATTCCCACCCACGCCCCCATTCCTTAGATCTTCAGGGAGCCATTGCTGGCGGCGAAGATCGGGATGCCGGCCGCTCGGCCCGGCCGGGAACGGAGCTGGGCTCCCCATTACTCCCTCGCCGGCGCCATCCTCGCCGTCGTGCTGCTTGTGGCCTGCCTGCCCTCCGGACGGTGCCAGGACGACGGCGGTAGCAACCCGGCGGCGGTTCCGTTCTTCACACAGGTCGTCTATGACCGGATCATGAACGTCACGAACGGCTTCGTGATGGACTCCTCCGAGGAGCTGAGCTTCTGCATCAAGGACCCGTACGCCCCATTCTGCTCCTACCTCTTGTTTTCATATGGATCTGTGATTGGTCTGGAGTGTTTGGGAATCCGGATTTGATTCCGGAGGCACTCCGGTTGTGTCTTTCAGGCAAAAGGATTGGAATGAGGCGTTCAATTTCTCCTCGGATTTAGGGTTCTTGGCTAATTGCATCAAGCAGACACAAGGTATCAGATATTCCTTCCCTATTCCAGATGTGGGCATGGATATTAGAACAGGAAGGGACTTGGCACTATACAGAATTGATTATGGAAGTTGATACTGTTTTTTCTCAATTAGATATCTTATACTCAATGTCTAATTACTTCCATGTTGTCGGAAATTCAATAGCTAAGTCGTGGTTCGCATAGTATATACCCTTCATCGTTAGCCAAAGGCCCTTGCCCCATTGACGATGTGTCGTGATTGATGCATGAACTGAGTCCACACATGGCTGGAGAATCTTGTTTGGATCACTTGTGCAATCAACTTGTTTAAAGAGATCCTGCCCTCTGTTTCTCTCTCATCTCTCTGTCTACAGCCACCCATCCCACCCACCACTCATTCTCTCTCTCTCTCTCTCTCTCTCTCTCTCTCTCTCTCTCTCTCTCTCTCTCTCTCCCCCCCCCCCCCCCCCCCCCTAGCCCCCTATCTGCTCGGCAGCCGTCTGAGGACAATGCACCATGTCGTTCATATGGCACTAATGACATCACAGCTGCTGAAGGAGGTCGTTGAGTTCCAACAGGCATGTTAATGTAATGTAATGGGTCGGGTTTACTGTATAGTCGGGTCGGGTTTACTGTACATATATATTGGGCTTGAGTCCCTCAATGGAATCATTCTGTTCCTCTCCAAACCCTAGCCGTCGTCTCCTAACATGGTATCAGAGCTAGCCCGTCTCCTGCTCCTGCTCCTGCTCCCGCTCCGGGTGCTCCCCACCGATGATGCCTTGCCACGCGTGCTCCGCGTGAGGGGGGATGTTAACGGATAGTCCCACATCGGTAAGGGAGGCACCCATCACCCGCTTAATATACCCCCTGTGGACCTCCCCTTACAAGCCGGTTTTGTGAGGTGCGAGGGTTTCTAACATGTTAACGGATAGTCCCACATCGGTAAGGGAGGCACCCATCACCCGCTTAATATACCCCCTGTGGACCTCCCCTTACAAGCCGGTTTTGTGAGGTGCGAGGGTTTCTAACATGGTATCAGAGCTCTAGGGCGACGGCAGCACCTCCGGCAACCCCCTCCGGTCTCCTTCATCCGATCGGCAGCCCCCCCTCCGGCCTTCACCTGATCGGCAGCCCCCCCTCCGGCCTACAGCAACCGCCGGCCCCCCCCTCCGGCCCCTCCAGCCACCGCCGACCCCTCCTGACCCCACCCGAACCCCTTCCGCACCCCCCCCGGCCCCTCCAGTCCCTGCCGGTCCCCCCCCGGCCCTTCCAGCCACCGCCCGAACCTCTCCCGCCCCCCCCCGGCCCCTCCGGTCACCGCCGGCTTCCCCCCCCGGCCCCTTCAGCCACCGGCGACCCCCCCCGACCCCCCCCGACCCCACCCGCACCCCTCCCGACCCCCCCGACCCCACCCGCACCCCTCCCGACCCCACCCGACCCCACCCGAACCCCCCCCGGCCCCTCCGATCACCGCCGACCTCCCTCGCACACCCTCCAGTCCCCACCGGCCCTCCGATCCCCTCACCACAGCCCACCCGATCCCCTTCAGCCCACCCGATTCCCTCCCGACACCCTACAGCCTCCTCCATGGCATCTCCAGCTGTCCCGACCGTTGCTGCGATCTCTCCACCGCTGAAGGCGGTCGCGTTCCAGTTGTCGGCGGCCAGCGACTGGCCTGACTGGTCCCTCACCGTCGAGGCCGCCCTCTCCAGTCGTGATCTGTGGGGTCACATCACCGGCGAGGATCCTCCTCCCACTGACTACTCCGGCTCGTCCTCTGTCACCAGCAGTGCTGCATCTTCTGCAGCGACTGCTACCACGGCCGTCCCCGTTGCTGCTCTTACGTGGCGCCGCCACGATCAGGCCATCCGGGCGTACCTCCTGGACTCGGTTGCTCGTCCGCTCCTTGCTCCCATCGGCCGCCTTCCGACTGCGCGCGCGATGTGGGAGTATCTCCGGGACCGTTTTCTCCCGCGCGGCGGCGCCCGCCGGCATCAGCTCATCTGCGACTCGCAGTCTGCCCGTCAGGGGGAGCGTACCATTCAGGACTTTTTCAGTCAGATGAGTGCCTACTGGCATGAGCTGGACTCACTGATTCCGGAGCGGTGTGACTGCCCCCGCTCCCGGGACTTCCAGCGCTACCTCGACGAGGGCCACCTGCACCAGTTTCTGGCAGCACTTCGACCAGACTTTGCTCTCATAGCCGCCCAGCTCCTGCACCGTGAGCCCCTCCCTCGGCTCGAGGATGCCCTACTCGCCTTGGTCGACGAGGAGACCCGCCTTCAGACTCAGGGTGCTCGTGCTCCTCCACTTGCTCCTAGCTCCGACTCTGTCCTGGCAGCCGGGTTCTCCGATGAGGCTGTTTTCTGTCACTACTGCAAGGAGCCCGGCCACATGAAGCGCGAGTGCCCTACACGTCCTCCACGCAACCCCCGCTGGGGTCCGGATGAGAGATCCCCCCGCTGGTCTTCGACCTCTCGCGACGATCGACGCGGCGGTCGAGGTGGACGGGGCCGAGGCCGTGGTTCGTCTTCCTTTCGCCACTTTGGTGGTGCAGCGGCTAATGCAGAGGCCTCGCCGCTCCCCACTGCTCCCACAGCTCCTTCGCCGCCTGAGCCGGACCGTCTTCAGCGCCTCGAGGAGCTCCTTCTCCGCCACATAGCCTCCACCGGCTCCGCGACTGCGCACGGCTTGTCTGCCACCTCTGGTACTACTGCTCCATGGATCTTCGATTCGGGTGCCTCCTGTCACCTTACTTTTGACTCCACTGTCCTCACGGACTGTTCTCCCACTACCACCCACCAGGAGGTTCGCACTGCGGATGGGACTCTCGTCCCTATTCCGCAATGTGGCTCCATCACCACCACCTCTGACCCTTCTGGTCGCCTGACCCTATCCCATGTCCATCATGCCCCTCGTCTTAATATTAATTTGATTTCCATCAGTTCTCTTTGCGACTCTGGCCTGACTGTCACCTTCACCCCTTCTGTTTGTGTTGTGCAGGATTCGCGGACGGGTCAGAGGATTGGGCTGGGCCGTAGGGCAGGAGGACTCTACCAGTTGGACCATCTCCATGTGTCTTCAGTTGCGTCTGTCATGTCTGTCACCTCTGATGCCGACCTGTGGCACAGAAGGTTAGGTCATATATCTAGTGATCGACTCAAAAGCGTATTCCGTTCGGGCGCTTTGGGTCGAGCGTCTTTCTCCCCCCTCTCTGTCTGTACGGGTTGTCGACTGGCAAAGCATCTAGCTCTTCCTTTTTCTGCTAGTACTTCCCAGTCTAATGCTTTATTTGATTTAATTCATTCGGATATTTGGGGTCCTGCTCCTGTTGCATCTCTATCTGGTTATATGTATTATGTTTGTTTTATCGATGACTATTCTAGGTGCACCTGGGTCTATCTCATGCGTCATCGGTCTGAAATTCCCCACACCTTTAGGCGATTCACCACTATGATACACACCCAGTTTGGTCGGCGAATCAAGACCTTTCGGTCTGATTGTGCCAAGGAGTATCTCTCCTCTGAGATGCGTGAGCTTCTTCAGTCTCACGGCACTCTTCACCAGCAGTCCTGTCCCCACACCCATGAGCAGAACGGCGTTGCCGAACGCAAGCATCGTCATGTCCTTGAGACTGCACGAGCCTTGCTTCTCTCTGCGTCTGTCCCTCACTCCTACTGGGCTGAAGCTGTCATGACGGCTGTCCACCTCATCAATATCACTCCGTCATCTGCTCTGTCCGGTGCCACCCCTCACGAGCGCCTTCACTCCAGCCCACCTGACTACTCTCTTCTTCGCACGTTTGGCTGCACGTGCTTCGTTCTTCTTCCTCCCCATGAGCGCACCAAACTTTCCGCAAGGTCTGTTAGGTGTGTTCACTTGGGGCTCAGTCGTGAGCATAAGGGGTATCGCTGCTATGATCCCTTAGCTCGTCGGATCCGTGTCTCCCGTCACGTCTCCTTTGTTGAGGATGTCCCGTATTTTGCTCCTGAGTCTCGGGATCTTTCCTTGCCTACTTCGTCATCCTCCTCGCCCTCCTCACATCTTCACATCCCTGTTCTACCCCCGGTTTCTGTTGCTCCATCCACGCCTACTACACCACCACCACCTCCTCCTCAGTATCCATCGCCACCACCACCACCACCTCCTCAGTCCCCCACGCCACCACCCCCACCACCTCCACCACCCATTACTCGTGTCTATGTACGTCGGTCTGCAGCTCCCCCTCCCGAATCGGTTCTCCCTGGTACTCCTTCGCCTGATGCTGCTGCTCCCTCCTCCCCGGTCGTGGATCCTGCTCCTGTTCGGCGCTACCCAGCGCGCGAACATCACCCTCCAGTCAGATACGACTACTCTCCTGACAGGTTTGGTTACTCTGCTTTTCCCACTGACTCTCCTGACTCTTCTGGCTTCTCTGCCAGTGCCTCCTATTCACCATCCTTTCAGGCCTTCCTTACTGCTCTTCACACTCACCGGGAGCCCCAATCGTACCGTGAGGCAGCATTACATCCAGAGTGGCGGCAGGCCATGTCAGTTGAGCTTGAGGCATTTCAGCGGACCCAGACCTGGGAGTTGGTGCCTTGTCCCCCCGGGGTGGTGCCTGTTAGCTGCAAGTGGATCTTCAAGGTCAAGACTCGACCTGACGGCTCCATTGAGCGGCACAAGGCTCGCCTCGTTGCTCGTGGCTTCTCACAGGAGTATGGGATTGACTACGAGGAGACGTTTGCTCCAGTTGCTCGGATGACTACTGTGCGCACCCTCTTAGCTGTGGCAGCTGCTCGAGGGTGGCCTCTCCATCAGATGGATGTCACCAATGCGTTTCTTCACGGTGATCTCTCCGAGGAAGTCTACATGGCTCCTCCTCCGGGCACTTCAGTTCCTCCAGGACACGTGTGTCGGTTGCGCCGGGCCATCTATGGGCTCAAGCAGGCTCCTCGTGCCTGGTTTGAGCGCTTTCGCAGTGCAGTTCTGGCCGCCGGGTTTGTTGAGCGTCACTCCGACTATGCCCTGTTCACTCGCTCCTCCAGTCAGGGCATTGCAGTCCTTCTCCTCTACGTGGATGATATGATCATCACTGGGGATGACAGTGCCACCATCGCCTCTCTCCAGCGGCACCTCCAGAGTCAGTTTGAGATGAAAGACCTGGGCTCTCTTCGCTACTTTCTGGGTCTTGAGATTGCCAGGTCAGCTCGTGGTCTGTTGGTTTCCCAGCAGAAGTACATCTCCGACATTCTTACTGATGCTGCCCTCACTGACACACGTACTGCTGATACACCCATGGAGCTCAATTTGAAGCTTCTCGCTACCGATGGTGAGCCACTCCAGGATGTCTCCCGCTACCAGAGGTTGGTTGGGATGCTTGTCTATCTCACCATGACCCGGCCAGACATTGCTCATGCTGTTGGCATTGTCAGTCAGTTTGTTCAGGCTCCACGGTCAGTACACTATGCAGCTGTTCTGCGGATTATCCGCTACCTCCGGGGCACCATCACCCGTTCACTCCTGTTTCCTTCCACCTCTCCGTTGGTACTGCGCGCCTACTCAGATGCAGATTGGGCAGGAGATGCAGACACTCGTCGATCTACTACAGGATACTGTGTGTTTCTGGGTGACTCCCTGATTTCATGGCGCAGCAAGAAGCAGGAGTCTGTGGCTCGCTCCAGCACCGAAGCCGAATACAGGGCTATGGCTTCCACCACCGCCGAGATTGTCTGGCTTCGACGTCTTCTGCTTGACTTGGGAGTGGTGATATCCGGGCCGACCCCTCTCTTCTGTGACAACCGGAGTGCTATTCAGATTGCTAGCAATCCGGTCTTCCATGAGCGAACAAAGCATATTGAAGTTGACTGTCATTATGTTCGCCAGGCGTTTATCGATCACATCATCTCCCTGCCTTTCATTCCCTCATCGGAGCAGACTGCTGATTTTCTGACGAAGCCACTGACGACTGCTCGCTTCAGACATTTTCTAGGCAAACTCTCGGTTCATGATCCACCGTGAGTTTGAGGGGGAGTGTTAATGTAATGTAATGGGTCGGGTTTACTGTATAGTCGGGTCGGGTTTACTGTACATATATATTGGGCTTGAGTCCCTCAATGGAATCATTCTGTTCCTCTCCAAACCCTAGCCGTCGTCTCCTAACAAGGCACATGGCCACCGAAGGTGGCCATCTGAGTGCCGATAGGTGCGGGATCGCTAAAGGTTGCCTTCCAAGTGCCGACATGCATGCAGTGGCGGACCCAGAATTTTTTCTCAGGGGGGTCATAAACATTTTAAAGTAATGTAAAACCCTAAACTCGGACCCGACCCGTTTATTAAACGGGTCTATCGTGTCGACCCGTTTACGACCCGAACCCGTTTAGCCCAGACCCAGACCCGCTAACTTCGTGTCGGGTCCGAAATTGCTAGCCCTAGTTGCAGCCCTACCTGTGCCTTCAAGTACCAGCCAACAGCATGGGGTTTATTTAAAAGTGGGGTGTATTCAAGAGTGCATATAATTGGGATATATTTAAGGGGGTATGTGTTTGATTGGGGTATAATCAAGTTGGGGCGGGCCATTTAACTGGGGTGTATTGATGGTGGGGGGTAAGGGGTAAGGGTATTTTTGGGACAGGAATGGGGTATGAAAAAAAAAAATGGGGTGTGTTCAAGTTTGTTGAAAATGGGGGCTAATTACAGATTTTTGGGGTATGAATAAAATTTCGCTTAAAAAAAAGGATTATTTTGACTTTGCCCCCAAATTTTGCCTTGAATTAGACATTACTCCCATGTTTTCATTTATTAGACTTTACCCCCCAAAAGGCCAAAACTAACTGCTCCGTCAGCTCACACCATCTAAGAGAAACGGTGAGCTGACGGAAAAGAAATAAAGTTTTGGGGTGTGAGTTGAGGCCCAACGGTTAGTTTTGGGGTGTGAGTTGATGGAACAATTAGTTTTGGGGGGTAAAGTCTAATTAATGAATATTGGGGTAAAGTCAGGGGGGGCTTGAGCCCCCCCTAGCCCCAACGTAGGTCCGCCCTTGCATGCATGGGCATTTCTAGTATATATATAGGGTTGTGTTGGGGATTCCAACGATTCCCTTCAAGCGGAAGCGTATCTCTAACTGAGGGTTACTCACAGAGAATCAATCATAACACAAAACAAATATCGATTCGACGAAAACAAACAATTCAGAGACAAGAAAATCACAGAAGACACAAGATTTATCGTTGTTCACCTAAAACATGGCTAATCCACAAATGGGGGAGCGGAGGATCTCTTCAATTAATCACCAAAAAAGAGCAGGCTTACAGGGATTACAAAGCTTCCACGAAAAACCAAGGATGATGTACAGATTCACCAAGAACACGTATCACGAGAACCGACACGAAGTGTCTTCATCGGATCCGTCGTTCTTCTTTAATCTTCACCGATCCTACTTTGATCAAGCCTCCTTCAACCCCAACCAATCTCCTTAAAGGCACAAACCAAGGCGGCACATCGTATTTTCGTCCTCGCACACGACTTACCTCCAATGATGGTTCAAGGGGTCCTTAAATAGGCCTCAAAGAAACCCTAAAAAAACACCTCAACTCACGCCTCCAGCTGTACTGGTGCCCAGGGCGCCAGCTATAAAAAAACGCTGCGGATTTTCGCCCTAGGCCCCCAAGGGCGCCAACTCTCGGGTTGGCGCCCTAGGCACCCAAAGGGCGCCATACTCGTTTTTTCCCCCGTTCGGTTTGGCATGTGAGCCACAAATCCAACAATCTCCACCATGGTGAGTATGCCAACTCGTCAACCAGGAGATATCGTGATTACTCTGCCTCACCGTCTTTGGTACCGCCATTGTCACCATTGGCGCCGTTTGCTCCTAACTCAAGATCTCCCCTCTTTACACCCCCTCCCCCCTGGGGTCTAGCAGAAAAAACTATTGCTACAGATGCGGACTCGAGCCATGCTCGAGTCTACACCTCAGGTCTTCCACAGCCACAGTTTGAGGTCTTCGCTTCTGCCTCCACCTCGCCGTAGAATCCACAGGAGCTCCACCATGACAGGTGGATCTAATCAGCCGATACACACCTTTGTGCTTCTGACCCTTTAGCAAAACCCGACTGCTCCGTGTAACCTTCAGATCTCCACCACGAGCTAAATATCCACAACCCTCGGAGTCAAGCACACCCAACGAGATCAAATTTCTGTGCATTCCAGGCACATATCGTACTCGTCTCAGCATCCTCACTGTTCTCGTGTGAGTCCGGATTTTCACGGTTCCTTCACCGGTGATCTCACGCATAGAGCCGTCACTGAACTGAACTATACCACCTTTCTTCTCAAATGTGTCAAACCATTCGCGCCTCAAACATATATGGAAAGCGGCCCCTGAATCTAGGACCCATTCATCATCAGAACCACAACTCCTACCATCTAATGCAATTAGGAGGTCATCCCCAAAATCCTAGCCAAGATCAACAGAGGCCACCACCATTGTATCAAAAGATTCCACGCCGTCCTGCTTCTGCAGTCGCTTCGGACAATTACTTCTCACATGGCCCATCTCGTCACAGTGCCAACACCTTGGCTTATATTTGAACTTTCTAGCACCGCCTTCACCTTCATCACTACCTTTCTGCCTTCCACCGCTATCCTTGCCTCTAGCGACCAGGGCATTCGAATCTCCAACAGGAGTCTGTGACTTCCTCCGTTGCTCGCTAGCTAGGAGTGCAGACTTCACATCCTCCAACTTGAGTTTCATTCCCATACGTAATCGTCGTCACTAGATGCTCATAGGATGAAGACAAGGAACTTAGAAGTATCAGTGCTTTGTCCTCATCACGCAGCCTCTCATCTTCGCTCAAGACACTCGTCAGATCCACTACTATCTTATTGAAATCATTGAGATGATCCAGTATGGATGTCTCCTCAGCCATACACAGGCCGCACAGCTTCTGCTTCAGATACAGTTTGTTGGTCAGGTTCTTCGTCATGTACCCAGACTCCATCTTCTCATTTATGACCTTGTACATCGGATCATGACCGAACATCACGATCGTGTTCAGCGTCTTCAAATCCAACTCTTCCCACTCAGCATCTGTCATCTTTTCTGGCTTCTTGGACTTTCCTTGCAGAGCCTTGTGTAGCCCTAGTTGAACTAGCACAGTTGTCACCCTTCTCTGCCAAAGACCAAAATTCTCCTTTCCGTTGAAACAATCCACCATGTATTTTGAAAGCATGCTCATCGACGTCATCTCTGTAACAACCAACCTCGCTCTGATACCAGTTGTTGGGGATTCCAGTGATTCCCCTTCAAGCGGAAGCGGATCTCTAACCGAGGGTTAGTCACATAGAATCAATCATACCATAGAACAAATATTGATCCGACGGAAATAAACAATCCAGAGACAAAAAAAATCACAGAAGACACAAGATCTACCGTGGTTTACCTAAAACAGGGCTAATCCATAAATGGGAGAGCGGAGGATCTCTTCAATTGATCACCAAACATGAGCAGGTTTACAGGGATTACAAAGCTTCCACGAAGAACCAAGGATGATGAACAGATTCACCAAGAACACGTACCACTAGAACCGAGACGAAGCGCTTCCACCGGATCCGTCTTTCTTCTTTAATCTTTATCGATCCTACTTTGATCAAGCCTCCTTCAATCCCAACCAATCTCCTTCAAGACACAAACCAAGGCGGCACACCGAATTTTCTCCAAGAAAACTTGCATTCGACTTACCTCCAATGACGGCTCAAGGGGTCCTTAAATAGACCTCAAGGAAACCCTAAAAGAACATCTCAACCCGCATCTCCAGTTGTGCTGGCGCCCAAGGCGCCAGCTACAAAAAAACGCCACAGATTTTTGCCTTGGGCCCCCCAAGGGTGCCAGACTCGTTGTTTCCCCGGTTCGGTTTGGCATGCGAGCCACAAACCTATCAGGTTAGGATCTGTTGACAACCCGTTTCCTTGACAACCCGTCATTTGATGGGGCTGGAGGTTTTTAAATTTGTTGATTTTTTTTTTCGGGTGATCTCCTTGCTATAGATAGCACACCCACAAAAAATAAACAAATTCTAAAACTTCTAGCCTCATCAAATCAGTTGGAAAGGCTCTTCAGGCAGCATGTTCTCTTTTAAGGCTGCTTTGGTTGATGCCATGCAAAAATCAGATCCTATAGGATGGGATGTTTTTGTTTGGGAAATCCATGTGTCTCCTCGAATTGCACTGTCTGTGGAGAGTCATTTTTAACAGGCCAACCATTCTGAATCCACCTAGAATAGATGTTTTCTTTCTCTGTTGCAACCCACCTGTTCTTCAAGTGTCGAATTTCTAGCTTTATTTCAAGGAAGAGTTGTGAGTTGTGTTAATTTCAAGATCAAGGATATGTGCCAAACTGCCAATTATTCCTCTGCTGCATTCATTTGCTGAAGTTGGAGGAAGTTGGAGCTCCCAAGGGTATGGAACATATGAGTCATATGACTTAGGAGTTACCATTGCTTGTGTGCTTTATGGGTTATGGGCAGTGGGACATGATGTTTATTTAATGTTGTGGCTGGCCATTCAAAGGAGATTCTTAGGAAAATAGTGACCTAGGTAAAGCATGTAAACTAGTGTCCATTTGTATTATATTGTAATGTATGGACTTCTGAATTAAATCACATTTTTACCTTTAAAAAAAAAATGATGCAGACTAACTGAAGAAAGGCATTATTGCTACCCTCTGACTGATTTGCCTTCATGACTTTTTGTTCTTGGATGTATACCATATATTTTTCGTTCCTTAAGAGATATTTTGATTAACTACATAGTGATTTTCAGTCATGTTGATTTAATGTGTGACTATATGCATTCAACACGAATACCGGTTTAAGGATATTTCTTTAATCCTCATTTTTGGACCAAATTGGATCAACAGGGGATCTTACACAGCGCTTATGTACAGCTGCCGAAATTAAGTTTTACTTCAGCAGTTTCTTCTCCGTAGTTGAGGGGAACACTAATTTCTTGAGACCTAACAAGAACTGCAATTTGACTTCATGGGTTTCCGGATGTGAGCCAGGATGGGCATGCAGTGTTGGCCAAGATCAGAAAGTTAGCCTTCAAGATGCCAAAGACATGCCTTCTAGAACTCTGAACTGTCGTCCTTGTTGTGAGGGCTTCTTCTGTCCTCAGGGTATTACTTGCATGATACGTAAGTATCTTGTCATGTCTCTCTTAGCTTTAGGCTTCTTTTTTCTTCATCACAATTATTTTCTAATGGATACTATTACAATATTATTGTCTTTGGAGGTTAAAAGTTGGTCAATATTCTGCTATCACTATTTAGAATATTGAAAGTTGCTCTAATAGAACTGCACTGGTTTCATTGTGAACTAATGTGTATTTTGACATAATTAGTAAACAATACTAGCTAAATGATGCATCTTATATACCTTTCTATCTTTTCCATCCAAAATTTCATAATCACATAGAATATAAGCTTTGACTTGGTGGATGCTGATTTCATTGTTTCTCTTGTTAACAAAATTGAATTTTGATTGATATGTTCCTGGTTACGTGTTTCTTCTTAACTTTTGTTTCCTCTAGTTCAACTTTCATAGACACTATCCAGGATTCGGCAATTAAAAGTCTCAAATCAAAAGGTGCTTGCAAAACCAATTTTGTGTGGTTTGAGCAGAATATATGAGAGAGAGAGAGAGAGAGAGAGAGAGAGAGAGAGAGAGAGAGAGAGAGAGAGAGAGAGAGAGAGAGAGAGAGAGAGAGAGACCTGTCCATCGTCTCAATGTGCTTCATGCCAAGAGGTTTTTTACTGCTGCTTGGGAGCTTGACGGACCTTCCGCAATTTGATCTCTTCTTTTCCTTCCCTTTAGATTGCTTTGTGGAAGATGACCTCACAGCCAGATGGGGATCGTGGCTTGGCTTTCTTTACCAGCAACCATGACAGACTCAGTTCCTTGATGATTAGATTTGAGGATAAGTTGCATATATGGATCTGATATTGTGAAGAATTGTTCCTATCTACTCTGGGTTCATATATGAAGGTAGGACTTTCACTGCACTTATACAACCCATCATCTTGTGAACATGGTCTGATGCAAATGTCTTTTGCCATGTTCTTATTGAGCAAGGATCTGAGATGTTTTTACTTGGATGTCCTCTATTGAGCAACAAACATTTATTGTTAGATTGCCAGTCTCCCAAGCAACTTGCATGTGCTCATGTGGTGCGTATGCATATCTATCAATGTATCAAGTATTGATACAAGCCTTGCCTCGCATTTCTATTGCTTCATTTTGTTCTTTACTAGGTCTCCTTTGATCTTGCATAGCTTGTTTAGAGTATTCACTGTCTAGGAAGATCCACCTCAGTGATCACTAGACTCAACTAGTATTTTCAAGACAATAGGTAGGTCCAATTAACATATCCTTTAAGGTCTGCAAGGGGATTGAAAGCTTTCATATCTACACGCTCAATTACAATCATCAATAAATAACACATTAATTTTTTAGCTCGGTTTGAGTTTTTTTTTATATGTAAGTACGGTTTTGATGGCTATTGTGAAACATACATAGAAACCCTCTAATACCATGCGATCAATTACATAGCATCAACAGATCCCATAAAAGCCCGATCTCAAATGCGCCTTATGAAAGGGTTCACCTTGTTTAAACAAGTACAATCTATCCATCACACTCCTGATAGAATAATATTACTTTTCGGATTCAAGCTCCTTACCTTCTTTCTTGGCTGCTTCGAAGATCCCCAACTATAGGTTTACCTTCCGAAGGGGCTCTCATAATTATGTTCCCACCCATTATCTTGGTTCTTAGTGTTGTATGAGATGTGGTCTAGGGCATGTAAAAACTTGGTTGATTAATAAATGAGTTGATATTTTGTTTTATGGTGCGTATCTTTGTACGTGTTTTGTGTTCATGAGTTAAAGGAGCCATGGCTACATAGTAGTCCATCTGAGTGGGAGACTCAGTGGATTGGTCCTATGAGCCTAAATCGTTCACAGCTCTGATTAGGGTTGGTCACTCTATCAGGTTAAGCTGTTGGAATGACAGAACATGGATTTCTCCACCATGGTTATTGCCAGACATAGTGTCTGTGGCTGAACGGAATCAACACGATGCACATATCGGTGAGCAAATACTGGTGCACATATCCGTGTTTCTGTTTAGGCCCTTTAGGGTAATTGGTCCTAAACCCTGAGGAACCGTGACCGATGGACTAACCAGTTGCATGTAGCTTTGGTTCACCAACGTGTGAGGGATCTAACCATGACCAAATACCACGGTGTGCTGGGTTATCAGGCTGGTGTTGCATTGGCACGCTACTCCATAGGCCATCCATATCCCTATCGGGAGGTGCGTTCCTTGGTTTGATATACACCGCACTAAACCCAGGCCTAGTGGTCAACAGTTGAGCTGTTGACCGGATCTAGTTGCTTGGCCAAAGTGACCGGAGGTGCGATGTGATGATCAACCTGGAAGGAACCTAGTCAGATGGTCACTCGAGTCTGACCGTGTTCTCGACCACTCGAGTTGACACATGGTATCGAGTGGAGAGACATCGCATTACCAATACTAAACGGAGAGCAGGGGTATACGAGAGCGTAATTAGTCTAGGAGGATTGGAGTGCAGCCTGCGTCGCACTCTAGGTGGCCATGCAGGTTAACAGGGATCCAGAGGATTGACGGAGACACTTGCGTAGTGTGTCGATTGGGCCCGGTTGGAAGCTATGAACCCTAGTTCCTAAAGGTTCCACCTTATCCACAATCATGTCTGTATGCGCAGAAAAAAGATTCGGATCGTCTTTATTCCGAACACACGAGATTACAGATGCCGGGACCTGGGGACTTGGGGGTGGCGAGCCGGGTGCGGCAAATATTGATCAGGAGATTGTGGGAGAGATCCTCTGGAGGGTCCCTTTGATCCGTGTCTCCACGTGGTATTCGTGCGAGAGCTCTGAAGGGGTTGCCCAGAACAGAGGTCTTTACAGGGTGAGGGTTTCTTGAGAGGCTAAGGAGTATCGGCCTTTGCTCTTGTCCCGTCCGTGCTTCGCGCTTTCTCGGCTAGAGAGGTTTTGGGCTTCGTTCCTCGGTCTTCGTGTCTTCCTCGATCCTTGCTAGACCTCGGCGTCCTTGATCGTCGGTTCGCGGCGTCGATCGTGCTTTTGGCGTCGGCTTTAGCTTTGGCTTTCGGCTTTGGCGTTGCTCTGGCTTTTACTTTGCTTTGGCGCTTGCGCTTGAAAGTAGGCGGGTAGAGGCTTGCGATGCTTTAGTTCTTCCGAACTTCTCGTCGTATCGGCTAGAACGTGCGGTGCTTTGCTCGTGACCGTCGTGGTTGCTTGGCTTTGGCACGTGCGTTGCTTTGGTGCGGGCTTTATCGGTGCTTTTGCTTTGGCTTCTTGCGTTGGCTTTGGCTTTAGCTTTGACTTGATCTTCTTCTCGAACGGCGATGACTACTTCTTCAAGGCTTCTTTATTCTTCTGGCTTCCTCGACGGTTGTGGCGTCGGCTAGGCTTCTCTTCTTCTCCGAGCTTCTTTGGCGTGATCGGAGTTGAAGGTTTCTTTTGAAGACGGCGGGGGTAGCACCGATTTCCGTGCGACGGTTGTAGCGTCGGCTTCTGTTGATGAGGACGGCAGGGGTAAGGGGTAGCACCGATCTCCGTGCGACGGTTGTAGCGTCGGCTTTTGTTGATGAAGACGGCAGGGGTAGCACCGATCTCCATGCGACGGTTGTAGCGTCGGCTTTTGTTGATGAAGACGACAGGGGTAGCACCGGCTTCAGGCCTTCTTCTCTAAGCTTTCTTCTTCGTGCGAGGAGTCGACGCCTTTGTTGAAGACGACGGGTGTTGTCGACTTCGATCTTTTTCTCCGGCCTTTGCTTATGGCGTCTTCGGAGTTGATGAAGATCGTTGGAGAAGTCGGGGTGACGACGACTCCGGGTCTTCTCCTCTGAGCTTTCTTCTTCGTGCAAGGAGTCGAAGCTTGATCTTCGAGTGCAAGGTCTTCACGTTGATGAGGACTTGATGGGGTAAGTGTTCCCGTAGGACGTGCTTACCGTGCCTTATGAAGCCTTCGGTCTTCAAGCGTTGGAGCTCCTCTTTGCAGAGCGTCTTCGTCTTCAGCTTTCGACCTTTGATGCCTTCCCCTACCCCTTCTATTTATAGGCAAAGGGAGGTGGTTGGGAGAGATATGGCTGCAATCTTTTGGTTGTATCCAATATCTCTCCCCATAACCATCGAGATATTGTTCCCTTATTTGGGGGGAACAACCTTGATCCCTTCATTTTTGGTGGGGATGGTTATGGGCAAGATGTGACTTGATCTTTGAAGATACGTCGTCATCTTTGCACCTTCCGATTGCATGGCGACACGACGTCATCTTGTCCGTCGGATCGAGGGATCGTCGTGGATCTACGGTTGTGTAGACGTCCACGCCATCTCCCCCCGCATCGAGGCGGTTTGGATTTTTTCTTTTCTTTTCTTTCCTTTTTTTTTTTTTTTTTTTTTTTTCTTCCCCTCATGACCGGCCACGAGGGGGCATGGTTTTCAAGAAGGGGTGGCCGATGGGCCCCTTTTTGAGTTCTGGTAGCGGGTCTGGTGGGACCCGTTTGCTTTGAGTCTGGTCCGTTTTATTTACGGGCCGTTGTGCGCGAGCTGAGTTCGCATGCGGGCCGTTGTGTGCGGACCGAGTTCGCATGCGGGCTGTTGTGTGCGGGCCGAGTTCGCAGGTGGGCCGTTGTGTGCGGGTCAGGTTTCGCATGCGGGCCGTTGTGTGTGGGCCAGGTTTCGCATGCGGGCCGTTGTGTGTGGGCCAGGTTTCGCATGCGGGTCGGGTCCAATCCGTGGGCTAATTTCGGTGCCCACAATGTCAGACTTTTACTTTCTTCTAGTCTCACTACATTATTAGAGTTGAAGAAAAGATGCACTAACCACCCTGCGTTCCTTGAGTGCATCACACTGGATCATGGAAGATGCGCAGGGCTGAGTGCGTTCACTAGTGGGTAACCCAGAGTGGTGTGGAGACGCACGACCTGTCGACCTCGCCTTTACATCACATAGGGTCAGTTCCGTATGTGTGCGTCGCACTAGAACACAGGATGATCGTTTAGTGACTTTTACTTAGGGGAACCCCATGTTTTACTGAGGACACCCCAGTAAATAGTAAAGTCATTATTTATTGACCATGGTATGATGACTTAGTGTGGATGAGTGCCCTAATTGTTAGGGTACATTATCGTGCACAAAAAACGGACCATGAGTGCCCCTACATAAGGTGGATGGCTACTAAGCCTACTAGATGCATGGGGGGCATTTTGATCCAACCAAAATGTCCCGCATGCCCTAGTAGGCCGCCCACCCTATTAGGGTTTGCGTAGGGAGTTGCCATCCCTAAAATCAAGGGACGAGGATTATTTGAATTTTCAAATATCCCTCCCCCTTATTTTTAGGAATAAGATAAGGCAGGGAATCTTGGTGGTTATAAGGGGATAAGAGAGAGAGAGATCGGTTAGAGAGAGAGATCGGCAAAAAAGAGGGGTGCACGGTTCCCGAGGCCCCCTCACGGCTTTCTCAGAGAAAAACCATCCCCCCCTTAGATAATTTGATTCCCTATGAAATAGAAAGGCCACTCACTCTCTCTCTTTCATCCCTTCTCTTGTTCTCTCTGGCAGAGTGATGCAAAACGATGCAGGTGGACAGGAAATCAGGTAGTTCAATTGTACTAGCAGTGTTTCACTATAAATTAAAAGTTTCAGGCATGAAATTTTGTTCAAGCCATCAGTAGGGAATAATGGGTTTTAAAAGAAAACTACTAGCATCGGGCAATCCTATCTTGATTCCAAGAATTAAAATAAACAATGCTTTAATTAAACGGCAAGAGTCCGTCCCGCAATATCAAGAACTAATAAACTTAACAGGCAGGTGGGGACGCACAACCTCACGATGGTGGATAGCAGTCGGCACATATAAGATATTAGAGATCCGATTAGTAGAATTACCGGGAATACCCTACTGGGAGAAAACGTACCTATTGAGGATCACGCTTGGCCTCAGGAATCCGAATCGAACAGGAATTCCGAAAATGGTGATCAAATATCCGGGAGCTGTCAGCATCCTCACTCGAACCCGTGATCAGTGTCCGGGTCAGCCGTCATCACCCTCTATCGAACCTGTGATCAGCGTCCGGGTTAGCCGAGGATGATGGAATCGGGGTCACATGTCGGAAAGGAGTGGGATTGGGTTGGTTTGGGGTTGAATCGGATCGGGTCGGGGCTGGAGTTGGGTCACGGGAGGGGGCTCGGGGCTGGGTCACAGGGAGAGGAAGGAAGTGGGGTCAGGCTGAGCCGCCGGGAGTAGGACGCGGGGTCAGGGGCAGAGGGAGGAGGAGGGGAGTTGGGGGCTGGGACGCAGCAGCAGAGAGAGGGAGGGGGTCGGATGGAGTCGCAAAGGAGTGAGGCACCGGGGCTGGCGGTGGCGCGGGATCGCAGGGAGGCGGGGCTGGGGTGTAGGTCGGCGCGGGAGGGAAGGCAGGGGGAGGGGTGCTGGGGTCGGGTGGGGTGGCTCACGAGAGAGGGAGAAGAGAAAGGGAGAGAGAGATCGTGGGATAGGGAGAGAGAGAGAGGGGGGGAAGGGGCTGCACGGGTTAGGGGTTGGGCTAAGGTTTCACACGCCTAGCACACACCTAGGGTTTCACACGCCTAGGATTTGGGATTGGGGTTTCACACTCCTCACCCTGATTCTCTCAACAATTGTAGAGGGAAATAAACTTTTATTTCATTATTCAGTCCCTACAAAGGAACAAGGGGGGCCTTTATATAGGCTTCAATGACTAACCCAAATAGCCGACAGGCGAGGTGGGACTAAACTCAAAGCAGGAAATACTAAAAGACAAAATAAATGCAAATAACTAGGGTCGGCTCTGCTTAGCCGATCATAACCACAAGCTCAGATGGCGCCTCCTGTGCTGGTACAAGCGCCGCGGGCTCGGCTCGATGTAGATGTCCGCATCATTCTCCTGGGGTAAGAGAACTCGACCCTGTTGAGTAAGGCTCGGTATGGCTCTCGTGCAACTCCAGCAGGTCTGGGTTCATCTGCTGGGGTCCCTGACGCTGAGTCCAGGCATCCTCAGAAAGGGGGGCCTTCCTTTTCAGCAAACCAGGTATCGTCGGATTCCACTGTCTCTACTAGAGATAATCTCGTCATCCAGAATCTTATCAATGCCTTTTGCTGTATCATTTGGAGGAATTTCTGGGAGTGGAGGTAGGGAGGGGCTCTCAGGGGCAGGGTCCAGGGTAGGCTCATCTATCAGCAGATTTCTAAGATTAAAATATTAACCCTTATAAGCACTAGATCTTCAATATTGGAGGTGGGACTGATGCCAAAACCCATAGGCAATTCAATAATATAAGCATTAGCCATTTTAATTCTTAAAACCTGAAAAGGAATTGCACTGCTTGCATGTAGCTTCAACAGCTCCCGAAGGAAACCGTTCCGGACGAATCCGGACCATCACGTAATCTCCCACATTGAAGGTTTGAAGTCGTTTATGCACATCGGCTTGTAATTTATAGCCAGCATTGCTTTGTTCAATTTGGCTACTGATTTCCTTATGTAATTCATGCATATGAGATGCAAATGCAGATGCAGACTCTGAGGCTCTATGATAATCAGTCATGGGAATGAGGTATATAGCTTGACGAGGTTTGAAACCATGCACAACTTTATGCGGACTCATGCCAGTGGTCCTATTGACAGATGTATTACATGCAGACTTGGCTATGGACAGTTTAAGATCCCAACTCCCAACATGTTCACCTACTAGAGTTCACAGGAGATTTTTCAGACTCAGATTGACAACTTTGGTCGGACTAGTGGTTTGAGGATGGAACACGGTGAAAAATTGAAGCTTGATTCTCAATTTGTACCACATGGTCTTTCAAAAGAAACTGGTGACTTTGACATCCCTGTCGGACACAACGGTCTTAGGCAACCTAGGTAATCTGACGACACCGTCAAAGAATATCTTGGCGACTCGGGACGCATCAGACGTTTTGGAGCAAGGTAGGAAATGAGGTATCTCGGGAAACCAGTCTACAATGACTAAGGCTAAGTCATGCTTTTTGAGAGCCTTCCTGTCTAGGGTTGATTTTTGCTCGATCTGACTACTCATAGGTTGGGAGGGAATCAGTTTGACTATCTTACCCTCATACTCAAATAGACACCTGTTCGACTGGCTATAAATGAGGACATCATTGTCAAATAGCCAAGGTCGTCCCAGAAGAATCTGACCCACATCCATGGTCAGGACATCACACCAGATTTTGTCTTGGTAGATGTTGAACTTTAAGGGCACTAGACATCTTTGCTTGACCTCCATAGCAGTGGAGTTGATCCAGGACACTTGGTAGGGACGCGGATAGGGAACGACTTTGAGTCTTGCTTTGGAGATCACGGTTGTTGACACTGCATTGATGCAATTGTCGCTGTTAACGATGACCTTGCAGTTCTTATCCCCAATCTTAGTGAAAGTGTGGAAAATGACGGTATGTCTCCAGTCATCTGGGCTCTTGGGTTGAGACAGGGCGCACCTGACGACTGACATAGTAGGAGAAGGCATCTGTCTAAGGCAACTCAGAACTGCCTCGTCATCATCGTCATCAAAGTCTCCATCTCCTTCAGATTGATAGATGAATTCTGCCTCTCCTGGGTCTACCGCTTCAATGGGGGTGCCATCAGCAATGTTGACTTTGACAGGGCTTGGGCTGTTGGCAGCCACATGACCGTAGCCTTGGCATTTATAGCACTTGATGAGAGGGCTGACTTTGGAGAAGTCCCTCTCGGAGCCTTTGCCTCGGGTGTCTTTATCATTGCCTTGACCCAGGGTATCAACTCTTGATTGGAATTGGTTAGGGTAGGGCTGACTTGGGTGGTTGCTCGAGGAGGGTCGAGGGACATTGCTTCGGGAATCTGGGCCCCGATGTGAGTGGTTGGACCTAATGCTATCGAGATCTTGAACTAAGGCATAGGCTTTCTCTAGCTCTGTAACATCTCGTGTAAGGAGTTCATTCCTCAGGTCTTCTCTCAGACCTGATCAAAAATGTGATAGGATATGGACAGGGGTTTCAGTCCCCAAGACATTGCAGCGAGTCAAAAATTCGTCGAACTTGGCGACGTAGTCCTTGGCGGACTTATTGCCTTGGGTGAACTGGTGCCATTGATCCAATAGACGGGCTTGATATGACGGGGGCACCTATTTTTCCTTCAGTTCATTTTTCATTGCGGCCCAAGTGTCGATGGGATCTTGGGTCCGAGCGACTCTTAAAGCTTCGACATTGGTCCAGTACTCGCTGGCAGGTCCACTAAGCTTCATGGCAGCGAATCGCACTTTCCGCGGTTCGGTTAAAGGGTACCAGGCAAAGTATCGGTCCATGGACTGGAGCCAGTCCAAAAAGAATTGGGGGTCGTGCCTGCCATCGAAAGAGGGCTCTAACCTGATGCTTCGGAGATATTGTTCATCCGGGTCTTGATTGTTCTGCCAGGGTGGTCGAAAATCTTGAGGGTTCAGGGGTGGTGGGGTTTGAGGTGGAGCTTGGTTCAGCCGGTCAAATCGGGCATTGGTGTCGTGTTGACAATCGGCGAGGTTTTGGTTCATCGCTGCTATACTTTGAGCTAACTCGGCAAGTGCCTTAGTCAGGGCCTCGGGATCCATATTGCAACTGTCAGACTCACTAGACTCTCGTAATAGGTATGGCCTACCCCTACGGGTTGGCATGCAATAACAATCCACAAAATGTTGCAATTTTTTTTTATATACCTTAATGCACAAGAACTAACCAGATAAATGCAAGATACGGGACCAGGTGCGGAATGCGAATGATCTAGCTACGACCATGCTCTGATACCAAAATGATGCAAAATGATGCAAGTGGACAGGAAATCAGTTAGTTCAATTGTACTAGCGGTGTTTCACTATAAATTAAAAGTTTCAGGCAGGAAATTTTGTTCAAGCCATCAACAGGGAATAATGGGTTTTAAAAGAAAACTACTAGCATCGGGCAATCTTATTTTGATTCCAAGAATTAAAATAAACAATGCTTTAATTAAACGGCAAGAGTCCGTCCCGCAATATCAAGAACTAATAAACTTAACAGGCAGGTGGGGACGCATAACCTCACGATGGTGGACAGCAGTCGGCACATATAAGATACTGGAGATCCGATTAGTAGAATTGCCAGGAATACCCTACTGGGAGGAAACATACCTACTGAGGATCACGCTTGGCCTCAGGAACCCGAATCGAACAGGAACTCCGAAAATGGTGATCAAATATCCGGGAGCCGTCAGCATCCTCACTCGAACTCGTGATCAGCGTCCGGGTCAGCCGTCATCACCCTCTATCGAACCCGTGATTAGTGTCCGGGTCAGCTGAGGATGATGGAATCGGGGTCACAGGTTGGAAAGGAGTGGGATCGGGTTGGGTTGAATTGGATCGGGTCGGGCCTGCGGTTGGGTCACGGGAGGGGGCTCGGGGCTGGGTCACGGGGAGAGGAAGGGAGTAGGGTCGGGCTGAGCCGCCGGGAGGAGGACGCGGGGTCAGGGGCAGATGGAGGAGGAGGGGAGTCAGGGCCGGGGGTTGGGACGCAGCAGAAGAGAGAGGGAGGGGGTCGGGAGGAGTCGCAGAGGAATGAGGCACCGGGGTTGGCGGTGGCACGGGATCGCAGGGAGGCGGATGGGGCGGCGAGGCTGGGGTATAGGTCGGCGCTGGAGGGAAGCCAGGGTCGGGGCGTGGGGAGGGGAGGGGCGTGGGCTGGGGTGGTCGGCAAGGCCGGAGGAAAAAAAAGGAAAGGGGGAGGGGCGCTGGGGTCGGGTGGGGTGGCTCACGAGAGAGGGAGAAGAGAAAGGGAGAGAGAGATCGTGGGATAGGGTGAGAGAGAGGGGGGGAAGGGGCTGCACGGGTTAGGGGTTGGGCTAGGGTTTTACACGCCTAGCACACACCTAGGGTTTCACACGCCTAGGATTTGGGATTGGGGTTTCACACT
The DNA here is from genome assembly GCA_947650365.1 of Chamaelirium japonicum. Lineage (NCBI taxonomy): Eukaryota > Viridiplantae > Streptophyta > Magnoliopsida > Liliales > Melanthiaceae > Chamaelirium > Chamaelirium japonicum. The sequence continues at coordinate 8,801,758 of OX393550.1, read as the reverse complement.
CCTCACCCTGATTCTCTCAACAATTGTAGAGGGAAACAAACTTTTATTTCATTATTTAGTCCCTACAAAGGAACAAGGGGGGGCCTTTATATAGGCTTACAATGACTAACCCAAATAGCCGACAGGCGAGGTGGGACTAAACTCAAACCAGGAAATACTAAAAGACAAAATAAATGCAAATAACTAGGGTCGACTCTGCTTAGCCGATCATAACCACAAGCTCAGATGGCGCCTCCTGTGCTGATACAAGCGCCGTGGGCTCGGCTCGATGTAGATGTCCGCATCACAGAGGCTCTCAGATATTTTTCTGAGCAACAGAGAAGGCTCTCACTCTTTATCTCACTCATTTTTCTTCTTCTTCACTTGAGGTTAGTGAGATCTAGAATAGTAGAGGGCTAGCACTCTGAGGCACTCAGAGATCCGAGTGTTAGGGTTTGGCCTGATTGCGAGACAGAGTGAACTTAAAGAGAACCATCGCTCAAGCTCGTGGATACTTCCTTCGTCATCAATTCCGTAGATCGACATCGCGGTGCTAAATCCCGCACGAAGGTATAAAGAATATAAATCCCTAGACCTGTAATCTTGCATGCATATTTAATTATCATGTTAGATTCGGTAGAAGACCATAGGGGTTTGATTCCAGTTTCATTCATCTATAACGTATATGTTTGATTTGGATGAAAAATTTTAACGTATCACACACCGAATCGATCATCGGGATCGAATCTGACTTCCGCTGCGCCTCCGATTCCATCACAACATTTAGCCATATAAAATACAAGCTAAAGTGTGTTTGTGATGTGTCCCGATACCCCATGCCTCTGGAAAGTGGAAGGCCATGGAGTTTAGGTACTAATACCTGAACCCAATGCACTTATATGTAAATTTCCATGAGGGTTGTACTTTAATGCTCTCGTTACATGTACATTAATCATTAACAGTACTTAATTGGATCCACATGCCAAACTAAGATCAAATGCAATATTGACTGAAACTCACACAATATTACATGCAGAGTCATGGGCTTAACAAAGAACAAAACATCAAATGGTTGATCAATCAAAATGAAATAAAAAATAAATCACTTTCACATAGATGTGGACATAACATTAAGAAGAAGAGCTTGAAGCCTGAAAACTTCGAGGGAGCCTTCTTGCATGTTCCTGATTGTGGGAGATGTAGGCACTGGGTAGGTATACTATGAATCTTAAGTCACTAGGCAATTCTTTTGTCAATTAATCTAGAGTTGTTCTTTAATCTAACAAAATCAGACAACCTAAACTTTATTAAGCATAGGACTTGCATAAGACATAAACATAGCAAGCATAAGAACCAACAACAAGACATTTATTCAATCACAATAAAACAAATCCTGCATATAAAGAGAAGAAAACAGCAGCAGATTTTGTGTGAAAATGAAGAATAAAAGGTGCAATAGCAACTTCCAACAGTTTGCGACTTGATCTTTATTAAATAGGCAAGATTTGGGCATAAGAAGACATCAAAAACAAAGATTTCAGATCTAATAGAGGTGCTTATTTTAACAGGAAATCAACAATGAAAAAATAGAAAGAAGAGAAAGTAAAATGTATTGATAGGTGTGTAACTGTATCACATAGACACCCCTCAATTTTTGTTAGGCCCTTCCCTTTGAGCATTATATTGTTATCTTATGTGTGTTTTTGGTATATGACAGGAAACATGCTTGTGCAGTGGGAACCAAGGTTTTAAATGTCGATTCCCATGTCGGTTTCGGTAAGTAAAAAAAAGAAAATTTGTCGGATTTCGGTTAAATGTCGGTGGAAATTATGTATTTTTTAAGGAAAGATTTCGGTGGAAATTCATCGGATTTTGATCAAATTTCAATCAATTCACGTCCAAATATCAGTAAAATGTTGTCTATTATGGAAAAAAAATCGAAATTGAAGAAAAATGTTATTTCTCACCAATAAAGATGAGTTTTATTTTACTAAAAAGATAAAATATTTCAGTGAAATTTTCTGGAAAAAAGATAAAATGTCGGATTTCGGTCAAAAGTTTGTCATTTCGGCCAACATTTTGTTATGTTGGACGGAAATTTGGTACTATTAAAAAATTCAGTCAATTTCTATGTCTGACCTTTACAAAAAGACATTTCGGTGATTTCGTAGGAAATTTGTTGACATGTGATTCCATGGTGGGAACTGGTTAAAAAGAAGAGAATCGAATTAATGAGTGAATAAAGAAATGTGGAAACCTTAAGGCAACCCAAAGCTCAAAGGGCCACCCATTCAGCCGCTGCCCGCAGACAGAAGTTTTGCTAAGCATGATCGACCGCCCTTCCCCGTCGATCGATCAAGCTCCGCCAGAATTAAACACCGACCCTCTTTTCTCCTTAGGGTTTCGGATGAAATAACACAAGAGGAGCCCTATTATGGGAGAGAGCCTTTATAAGGGGACCTATTTGCAGTCGTAAAGAAGAATCAAGCGTCGAGAATTGTTCTAAGCCGCCAAGGAAGAAGGAAGCAAGGGAGAGCCAACATGAACCCTTCTTGGAGTTTTTTGTTAGCCCCCTCATCATGCTTGGCTAAAGACTCCGTCTAGGGTTTCGATGAAACCCAAGTCTATGAAGTTCTATTTTGTGTTAATTTTGGTTTACGTATTTGACTTGGATTATGCATGCAATCTTTTACTCGTCTACTTTGTTGATTGTTCTTATTTAAGATGTTGATGAAAGAAGATGTTCTTAATATGAATCAATTAGATCTAGAATTGCATGTAAAGGACATGATGTTTTAGCATTTTTAGATGATTGTTTGGTTTCTAACAAAACATTCTAAATAATTTAGCAAGCAGTTAGATAGTTCTAACCTGCCTTTCCTTGTCATATTGCTCAAACTTATGGTTGCAGCACCAGAGGGTGGCTTCAATCTCCTTTTTTCTCAAAACTTATTTGAAGGCCAGTACGAGAGTGCTAGTAGATATGGTACCAAAAGCTAATTTGGAGAAGAATATCTGTCATAGTTGTGTATATGACTTACATACGAGGCATCAACCAAATAACAGAATTAAGTGAACGTCGGTCCCCAATTTCAATCATCAAACTTGTAAAGCTTAGCTCATAATGCATGGTACACTTCAGCCTACAGGCAGCAACATACATATATTGTTTATTATATTCAGATGGACTTGACCATTTTAAGAACTTTGCTAACATCTAGGTTTATGTTCATCTTATTTCCTTTGATTTTTTCTAGATATTTCTGCCCTAAAACAATTATTTTGTCATGCTTTGACTTTCTTCTACATGCTACTTTTGGGATATCATTGTAGAATCTTTCTTTTGTTCGCATCGGATTGCTAGTTAGAGCTTGCAATACCTTTTCCCTTAATGAACACTCCACAAAAGAAGTTTCTAAATTTCTTACGTCTTTTTCGTTTTTTTTTTGTCATGTGAAGCTTGCCCCTTAGGTGCATACTGCCCACTTGCAATACTAAACAAAACTACTGGTGTTTGTGATCCGTAAGTAGCTTTTATTTTTATGAAGTTTGTTTTAACAACCTTCGTGATTTTCCTAGTAAAAAAATGCAATTCCTTACGAATAATAGCAAGATGAAAAATGTAGATACAACTACCAGCTACCTCCTGGACAGCACAACCACACATGCGGCGGTGCAAATATGTGGGCTGATGTTCGAAGTAGTAATGGCATTTTCTGCCCAGCTGGATACTACTGCCCAAGCACCATACAAAAGATTTCTTGCAGTAGTGGGTATTGTTTTGTATCTTGCTTGTCTATTGATTTATGTTTTGTGCATAATGTTTTTTGCAGTGGGCATTATTTTGCTATAGAAGCCCTCAATAACATTAGTAGTATCTTAGTATCCTGATGATTTGTTGCGCTTCTATTATGAGCTTCTAGTTGTTAATAAATAATAACTACTTTCCACCTCTTATATTGTCGTTTGCAGGCATTATTGTCGGAAGGGTTCTACATCAGAAGAAAGTAAGTTTCTGACTAATCATTTAATTTCATAGCCATTTCTTAGTAAGTTGAAGTTTACATACTTTCTAAATTTTCAGCAATGATAAATATTATGAAATGATTCAAATTACTATGACGTAAAACATTTCTGTTCTCTTGCCACTGTATTTTATTTTATTTTTAAGAGATGATGATCACCATTTCATTTAAAGAGTCAAATGAATTCCAAGAAGAAAGATTTACTAAGAAAGTAACCAATGAAGGAGAAATGATCCAAGTAATTGTGGATGAACTAGGCGGAATCTATGGCAGAAAAGAGAGGGAAAAAGAGGAAAGAAGGATAAACTGGCTCTCCTACAATAAATCAGCAATGCTGAATTCTTTTTTTTTTTTCATAAAAAAAGTTGATTACAATGGGGTGGAGGCTATCTGGGAGTTATAATCTAGATACTAGAACTCAAACTAAATTTAGAACTGCAAATCTGTAACATCTTCTTTCCCTATTATTTTCTCTCTTTGTTGTAGTTTTTTGGATCATGCATATTGTTGGTTTTCTGCAGAGAAACACAAAAAAATAAAATAAAACAGGTAATAGGACTCATGGATTTTTTGGTCCATTTCCTTATGTAAATACAATAACATGACTTCGAGAGAGAGAGAGAGAGAGAGAGAGAGAGAGAGAGAGAGAGAGAGAGAGAGAGAGAGAGAGAGAGAGAGAGAGAGAGAGAGAGAGAGAGAGAGAGAGAGAGAGAGAGAGAGAGAGAGAGAGAGAGAGAGAGAGAGATCATGTGGCCCATGGTTAGGTCCCACGGGGAGAACTCAAATGGCCACTATGTTTTCTCTTTTTTTTTTTTTTAAATCATGTTAATGATCCTTAGAGCATCTCCAATGGACCCTTCATGCCCATCCTCATCTTTGGGGGTGAAAAAGTGCCACCTCAGCTTTTGAGGGAGGGGCTACCCAAAGTATTTCCAATAGATCCCCAACCATCCAACCCCATTTAAAAACATATCAAAATCCACAGTTTAGTTTTTCAGTGCACATTCCAAATTTTTTTAGCAATTTTTTATGGAGAATGGGAGTCAACAGTTTCCCCCCAAAGATGGGGGTTGACCATGGCTTCCCCATAAATGGGGGCTCGATTGGAGAGGGCTTTTTGGTGTTCAACCCCCCAAAATCCCACATGGATGGGCGATTGGGGGTCCGTTGGAGATGCTCTTATCTCTTCTTTCCATGCTAATCCACTTGTTAAAGACTCCCAGTTTTTACAATAATTTATAACCAAGTTCTAAATTTTTGGAAATAATCCAGACCAAAAAATTAGAAATAGAAGTACAACCTAATGAACTATAAAACGACTCAATAGTGAAACTTTACGATGTCTAACTGGCCTCCAATTTATGTATTGAACTTCAAGGTTGGCACTTTTACTTCCCTATACATGTTCCTCCATCAAATTCCATGGGTGGAAAATTCTAGGCTCAGCTTGAGAAAGTCTAGCTGAACCTCCTTAACTTTGGATCAATCAGTGATGCAAGCCGATGTTGATCTCTCTCAATATCATCTCTGGTTGATATATCACATGTTTTTGCAACTTCGATCTTACGATCTTGTATTTGTTGGTCAATCTTTGCAGCAGGGATTATTGTGGATTCTCGATACCACGGTCAAAAGGATCCCATAATCGTTGTAGACCTGGCTTCAGTTTTAAAAGAGTGCATTTACTAGAGGGAGAAATCGGCACATGATTCTCCATCTTCATTTATTCTTACTGGATTAAACAAAAATCAGGGAGGATGGTATTCTCCTTGGTTTATGAATCCGAGTCATGTACTGGGAATCTCGTCGTAATATTCATAAAAAAGAGGAGCTGAATTCTAGTTGATGATTGTAGATTCCCTCAGCGGATGATTTACATAGTAGGATAGTTCGTTTTCCCCATGATACACTTCCAATGAGTTTTAGGGTTTGGATTGGCGTAGGACAACATATATGGTTGTCCACCCTCACACCCTTTCACGCCTCAACTTTCAGATCTCTCATCATTATATGGCACTATTAGAGCTGCTCGATATGATTCCACAACTTCTTTATCTCCATATGCTCTAATTGATCCACGTGATTTGCCAAGTTGAACTACCCTCCTCTTTACGGATTTAAGATCGTATTCGTGATAGAAAAGTAGAGAGCTCACTCTTGTACTACTTGACTAAGGAGAAAGCTCTAAGTAATGATGGATTAATAAAGTTCCTTGCATACCAGAAAAGGGATATGAAAAGTTAGACAAGAAGGATAAATTATCTCTTCTACTATAAATCAACAATGTATTCATAACAAAAAACTAATTACAATGGGGTGGAGGCCCCTCCTTATATAGACCAGTGTGGGAACTAGTACTTCTATGGAACGAGAACAAAGTACTAGCCCAATCCAATGGCTCCACACACAAAACCAAGGGGTGGGGGGTGAATAAGTTGATCAACAATTTTAACTTCAACACAATTCCAATTAACTCTCGCATGTAAACACATAATCAAAGAAAGATAGCAATCACAGATTGACCCGTGAGAATGTTCACGTGGTTCGATCTATACAGGTCCTTACGTCCAAGGTTCGAAATTTTCATTTTGACCAATATTTCAACACTCTGGATATGGAAATATTTTGTGGAAATATTTCGACAGTGTGGAAATATTGTAGTTTTATAGAAATTGTGGAAATATTAATTTTTTAATAGAAATTTTCAGTGAAACTCTAGATATCATAAACTAGCATAGATATACACTTTGGAACAATTTAATTATATTTCTACACTCTCTTGGGGTGTGGAACTTTACATAGCTTGTATCTCTATGTATGTTGTGTAGGTTCATAACAGTCTAAACATTGAAAAGATTTAAATATTGTTTTATCAAAATTAAATATTATCATATAAAGTTGTTGATGTGCAAATACAAGATTGATAGTGTATTATGCATGATATTTGTTGCAATAGATAGAATTAGTACGATATGGTCACATTAGGCTATTGCTTTTAGCAAGGATCATCCACTTTGGCGGATTATTCAAATGACTTCATTCATTTAGGTGATGAATAAATTATAACGAATATATATCCTCCATGTATCCATTCACCGTGTCCAACCCCCATTGCCACTACTATGCAACACTTGGTACCCACTTTATATTGGTCTTGTTTTCAAAAGAGTAGGGCTTTTCCTTTACCCCTATTTTTGGTAAAAAAAACTGAAAAATCATGATTATAAATTTTGTCTTAGTCTGGAGGAAAAATATTTCTTATGAAAGATTTTTTTTATAGATTCAAAATATTTTACCGGTCTTTGGGTTTTTAAGTTGATCTTACACTTCTAGATTTTCCGAGATTTTTATGGTCTAAAATATTTTGCGGTTTTTGTTCCATAAAACTTTCTTGTTTAGCAAAATTGTAGAGTCCGATTTTGTATTAAAACTAAAAAAAATCATATTTTGATTCTTTTGGATTTTGATTTTTTTGATAATTTTATTAAATCCAAATGAGAGGAGGGGGGGGGGGGTATTTACTTATTTACATAAAAGCTGTCTTGTTGAAATACACCTTATCCTAAACCCAATCCTGTGTTTTTTTTCTAAGTAATGAGCTTCGAAGTCCGAAATCTAGATGATTTCGGGACTGATTTCGATAATATGTTGGAATTTTTCATAATATTTTGAGAAATTTCGTGTTATTTCGTGAAATATTGCTAAATATCCTACAACTTTTCGATTGGTGAAGATTTAATGTGATATTTCATATCAGGGTCTAAAAGATGAAATATATCTTGAAATATTTCTATTTTTTTATCCTTGTCTACATCCATGTCACCATAGACGAGTATTGGACTTATTAAGTTACAGTAGTACAAAATAGACACTTATACCATCACACGGTTCAGTCTCATTGATGCTGTTTACGTTGGTGCCTCGGGCTCTTCCTTTCATAATCCATATAGGAAACATCTCCACTATATATTCATCATGATGTCAACACACGACAATCATCTTCTTCAAAAAGGACGTCTTCCTCACTTTTCCAAACGCACGCCTCGAACTTGCCACATGACCTCAGAATCTCCACAAAGAACAACTTCAAACAACTCAAGGTTGAAGTTGTTTCTTTTTTTTTCCCACAAAAAAAAAAGAACAACTTCAACCTTGATGTACGTTGCAGTTATGCAAAAGGCAATAAGGGCTTCCTTTCTATGAACACTTAAGATTTAGCGAAGAACCCTAACTCTCAAAGCAATTGGATGGAGAAGATGGGTTCTAAAGAAGAAAACATGAAAAACCAAGAGCCATGGAACTCTCTCAATTTGAAAAACCTTAAAGCATAGGATAGACTATGACAATTCGTGCAAAGCAGGATTTATATAAAGTAACAAAACACTAGGACAATCCTTGCCAAAGTTTGAATAAAAACAAATTCGGAACACAGTCAGTAGTATAGTTCCGATATGTTGGATGAATCCGAACACGACCCGATTTTAGACATCGTTGTGAGAAATCATTCAAATCGATTTGCACTCATGTAGATCACTGTTCTGGTGAAAGTTTTGTTAGGGGAAAATTTGCTGGCTCGTGAGCTCGACGTGCAAGGTAAAGAGACGTGAGAACGACTGGCTCCGTGAGAAGTGCAGACCCTCTGACGCTCAATTCAGTGAAGGTTCGAACAAGGGAGAGCTGAAGTAGTCGGAAAATATTAGGGTTTCTGAGTTTCGAACCTGTACTTTGGAGCCGGGGATCGTACCTTTATGGACTCTTGCAGACCGTCAGAGATGGACACGTGGCTGCTCTTTCCCGCACCTTCTACACCTTCACGTGCCTGCCCACATGGGCCCTTAATGGCCTTTGTCGTTTAGCCTGCCAGGCCAGGTGGAGATTCTGGAAGGCTCCAGTCAAGAGTGTCCTAGACCGGCTCTAGATGGCCCCTGTGGCTCGCAGTTGTCCATGTAGCTCCACGGAGGTGGTGACATCTATCGATTTGGTTCCGCCTTACTATGGGCGACCTCTGTGGAAAAGAGGGCGGACTTCTTGGTTGTTGCATGATTGGGGGACCTCCATCCATTTGCTCTTCCAAAAGTCGGCTTCCTTGCTGGCGAAAGGGTTAGCACGACAGCTTAGAGACCCCACTGGTGTCGTTGCTCCGTCTACTTCCTATTGTCAATAGGCGAACTCTGTAGCTGTTGCCTGATCGGGCGAGCTCCTGACCGAGCTGTGGCCGTTGAGCCTTTCGAAGTGTTCTTTAAACCACGCCAGGGCGACCTCTTCCGCACGCGACCGATCACGTGCGGTCAGGGCGAACTGTGGGTGTTCTTGGATATCGTTCTAAGTTTCCTGTTAGCAAGGGGCGATCTCTCCACGTGCGAGCAAGAGCTGGGTTTTCGGCGGGCTAAGGGCAGCGATTGAGATACTCTTTCCAGCCGGTGGGTTGCGTGGAGAGCTTTGACTCGCAGTACCTCATGAATGAGGCATCGAGGAAAATGCTGCTCTGTCCAAGGGACGCAATGATCCGCTACTATAAGCTTCGGGCGGGCTGTGAGCACCAGTCGCGGGCGACCTTTTCCGCATACGAGCTAATCATATACGGTTAGGGTAAGCCTCGGGCGAGTTGTGAGCATCAGCCAAATCGGTCTCTTCCGCGTGCGAGCTGATCGTGGTGGTCAAGGCGAGCTCCCGGGCGAGCTGTTGGAGTCAGCCACGGACGGCCTCTTCCGCGTGCGAATTGATCGCGGCAGTCAGGGAGAGTTGCCGGGCGAGTTGTGGGCGTCAGCCATGGGTGGCCTCTTCTTGTACCCTACTGCTACCACGTGGCCAATGACTCGGTAGCATTTTCCGGGACCAAGTTTCATTTTCAATGTCTATAGACCTATCGGTCGGTTGGAAATGCTGATAGTAGGATTTACTTTTCGTGAATTATAATAGATAGACTGAACATATTGATCTGATTGTAATCAGATCAGTCTATCAGTGGGATTCAAAAGGCGCACTATGAACACAGTCCGATCGATTGACCAATAAGGTCCGATCAGTTCGTTTTCTAGTTTCACCTTTTCAAGCACCATTTTGGAAAAAAATCAACACTTTTTTAGGAAATTTTCCATAGGGAACAAGACGATCATGAAATCTCGATTCTCGATACATGTTGGTGTGTGCTCTAACCAAATGTTTACGAAGGTTTCTAGAGTCACTTTTACCAATACCCTATGGTGAAGCTTCTTCTTGAAGTTCTTGAAGTTGACTTGGATTTGATCTTGTAGCTTCACCTTGGACTTGAACAATGTCTTAAAGGTGACCCAAACAAACAAAATGTATTTACAATACAACAGAACTCTTATCAGTTCATACGGAATTTCTCAACACTCAATTTCTTCATGAGAGCCATCAAGGAATTCTAACCCACCTAGGAGTTATAATATAGAAACTTAGAATCAAAATAATTCAATTTAGGGTTACTAATCTCTCACACCTTGTTTTCCTATGATTTTTCTTGTTTTTTGCAGTTTTTTTGGATCATACATATTGTTGGTTTTCTACAAAAAAACCTAAAAAATAGTAAATAAAAAAGGTAATAGGACTCATGGTTTTTCCGGTTTCTTTCCTTATGTGAATATAATAATCACACTTATTTATGGCATATTAATATCGCTGGAGGAAGGGACTCAGGGGGAGAGATGAAAGTGTTCCCTTTTTCGTGTGTTGTATACCCTCACATCCTAAAACCTGGGTCGTAAGGGGAGGTTCACAGAGGGTATATAAATTGGGCGATAGGTGCCCCCTTTTCCAATGTGGGACTAATCGGTGGACTTCCTTAACACCCTCCCTCAAGCGGAGCACGCGAAGCGAGGCACAATCGGAAGGGGCTGTACCCGGAGAGAGACGGTGAACCCAGCTCTGATACCATGTTAGAAGGTGACGGCTAGGGTTTGGAGAGAATGAAATATTTCTTAATTAAGGGACTAAGCCCAATATATATGCACAACATTACACAACAAACCTGACCCGACTGTATATAAAACCAGAGAGAGGTAACAGGAGCAGGACCCCAAATATCAGAATGCACTAAATCAAAAAAGGTGGCAGATCGAGAAACATTAGCAAAGAATGGAAGGGTAGATGCTTTGCCAATCTGCAACCCGAATAGATAGAGAGGGGGGAGGACACATGACCCAAAGCGCCCAAACGAAAAACGTTTTTGAATTGATCACCAGACAGATGACCTTACGTCTTTGCCATAGGTCGGCATCAGAGGTAACTGACATGGCGAGTAGCAACATCGTCTGCCCAGTCTGCATCGGAGTAGGTGCGCAGCACTAGAGGAGAGGTGGAAGGTAGAAGCAATGAATGGGTGATGGTGTCTAAGTGATAGCGGTTGATCCAAAGTACCGCTGCATAGTGAACAAAGCGGGGAGCTTGAACAAATTGACTGACAATGCCTACAACATGGGCAATGTCTGGTCTATTCATAGTAAGATAGCCTATCATCCCAACCAACCTCTGGTATCTGGAGACGTCTCGGAGATGCTCACCATCTGTAGGGAGGAGTTTCTAGTTGAGCTATATGGGTGTGTTAGTAGTGCGAGAGTCAGCGAGATTAGCATCAGCAATTATATTAGAAATGTACTTCTGTTGGAAAATTAACAAACCACGAGCCGAACGGAAAATCTCAAGGCCAAGGAAGTAGCAAAGAGGCCTAGATCCTTCATCTCGAGCTGACTCTGGAGGTCACCTTCTAACATGGTATCTGAGCTGGGTTCACTGCCTTCCTCCGTGTGCGGCCCCTTCCGATTGTGCAGAACATCACACTCTAAAACCCGGGTCGTAAGGGGAGGTTCACAGAGGGTATATAAAGTGGGTGATAGGTGCCCCCTTTTCCGATGTGGGAGTAACTGGTGGACTTCCTCAACACCGTGGAAGTAATCCAGTGGCTTCCTTCTCACCAGCTGGTGTGGCTCACAACGAAAGGAAGTTACTTATTCTTTCCCTGAGAGCTAGCATGTTTCCCTTTTTATTGTTTTTTAAACCCTATTAAGTCTTGACTAATTGGTCCTTATCTCTTCTTACCATACTTATCCACTTACTGAAAGATTAAAATACCCCAATTTTGACCCATATCCTAAATTGCTGGAGATAATCCAGAAAAAAAAAAGTTAGAAAAGACATCTAGAACCTATTTGATTATAAAAACAAAGAAAAAAGACTTACGAGCGAAACCTGAGGATGCTTAATGGGCCTTCAATTAACTCATTGGACTCAAAGTTTTAAACTTTTAGTGCCATATAATTATGTTCATGCATTAGTAACCTTTAGGAGCCTCGTTCATAATGGCAGAAGCACAAGAAAACACACCATAATCTTGATATGAAGAGAAGACAAACTAAATCTCGTTGAAAACTCGGGAAGCGATAGTCTAGCATAATTCCAACTTGGCTATTACTTCCCCAAAAGAAAATTAAAACTCTCCCCTATTACCACGTATAGTCTTGCAGATATGCTTTTGGCAATAAATTTGTATATGATTTTTTAGAGGGAGAAAGGCCTAAAATTTAAGAAATTGGAAGGTTTGGTCCCATTCAGAATAAGGGAAAGTATGTAATCTAAGCAGGAAGCTCTTCTGTTTTGAAGAAAGTACAACCATGTGCCATCCCTCTTCCTTGACTATTCCCCAGCATTGCTTAAAAAGCAACTTTTTTTACTCATCCAGGAGCTTTATTACCATCAGATTTAAAACTACAGGTTCCAATTCTTCAAAGGGTAAATGACTACTTAGCCATTTAGCAACAATATGGGTGAGCACTTTTCTTAATATGAGGGGTTCGAAGTTGAGACTGTTGGATAGGTTCAACAAAGAGATATGTAAAGAATCTTGTAGATTCTCCTCTAAGTGTTAACATTTTTAGTCAATAATCCATTAGGGAGGGAGATTGCATTGATGACATTGATATTGCATCTGAAGTTGAAGGCAGACTACAAAATTTTTGAACTTTTATCACCCAAATTCAGCCACTTTATTCTTGATGTTTGCCCCCAAGCACTCTCTTCCTCTCTAGAGACTCCAATTTTTCAGAGGTTTTTTTTCTGAAGGCACTGTTAGTTATAGGTATAGCCATTTCTAAAGGCACTCTCTTCCTCTCTAAAGGCTAATTAATTGTGTAGAAGGTTGGGATCAGGGGGAGGGCGACTAATATAAGTGGACAGGGTTGGAGAGGCTCACAAGATCGGCCATGAGGCGAACCCTATTGAAACCCTAGCAGAGCTCACAACCTATTTCATTTCAATTTTTGAAAAAATGAAATGCTTCGTTCAAAATGTAATATTCAGTTTAAATTATTAACTATGTATGTAAAGCAAACTTAGGAACATGGCTTGCTTATATTTCTTATGCTATTTAAAAGATAACATGACAACTTAAAAGCTTGCACATGGACTTAATTTGTTGATGCCAACTCTTAAAATCAACTGATAAATGAATCTAGTAGCCAAGCTTCTTTTTTCCTCCTTCGTCTCCTTTTTTTTCCCTTCTTCCTGCTTTCTAAATTTGCATCAGAAAACTTGCTCTTCTTTCATGTATGGGTTTTGGTTCACCTTATCTGAAGGCAAACAGCATAAAGCACATTACAATTGAGCTGGAACTGCAAGTATTTTTTTTTTAAACTCATAGATGAGCAGTTTGGTGAATTTTGAACAAACGACGTATATTGAGGTAGATGCTAAAAGAATGCCCAAATGTGCATAATACTTTATTTTGATGCATAGGTTAATATCCACTTCTGATTAGTAGACATCTCCATTTGTGCTAATCAATAAAATTGATATAATAGCCTTACCTTTTAAAACTTAACCTTAGTGCTGTTAACCTTTTGTCTTTCATTGATACTTTGGTTGGCCCTCTTAACTGAAGATCATAATGAACTTGCAGGGTGCTTTAAGAAGAGCTCATGTAAGACGAATTCTGCAAATCAAAATATAACTATATTTGGTGCTTTACTTGTGGTGAGTTTTAGTTTTATCATTTTTGTTTGATGAACTTCTCAAATGTATGGTGAATTTTCACTCTATTGCAGATTGTGTGCAAAATCCTTTTCTCTATATGGTAAATAACATGCTTACCCATCCAAATTTCCACAGGATAAATAGTATTACTTTCCTACCGATTGATTTGTAGGTTTTTTTTTTTTGAGATAACTCCTCTCCGAGGGAGAGAGGATGGGGTTAAGCCGTACCCTAAGCTATATTATTAATAATAAAGGGAAAGAAAAACAAGTTACAAGCAAGAAAGGAAAGAGCTTATCTCCTTGGACTGCTTAGGAGAGAAACCCATGGCCCAACTGGCAACCATCGCCTTGTAATTCGAATACATCACATTAATAGCGATTTCTTTGCCTGATTTGTAGTTAAGTATCTATTATTCCTTGTAACTTATTTAAAATTATAGTACTGGGTTTGGTGGGGAGCATTGCTTTTTAATTTCTTCCAAGATTTATTGGGATCAAAATGCAATACTTCATGTTCGTTAACAATTATTAACCACATACTCCGACTCGTGTTGGGTTTCGGGCTCGAATTCTAGCATGGGAGATGGGGGCATGGGATTTTAGGCTTAAGTAATTGGCTCTTTCAGTGCAATGGTGCTTGTGGGATATACCTTATAAAATGGATCTTAAGAAAAGCTACTTTTTAGGCCTAAACAGGTTTCTTTAGAAGTGATCTTACAGCCAAACACTTGCACCTAATCGGAAGACTTAGAAATGAGACGTATCAGACTACTTTCAAAAGTTAATGAATGCAAACCCTAATGGAGGAGTGTATTTAGAATGACCACAATCTAGGGATTGGCATGCTTGCTTACATTCAACTAAAATAGCTGAAGTAGAGGTGGCTTTGAAAAGGATGCATAATGGTAAAGCACTAAGCTCTGATGGGATACCAATTGAAGTTTGAAAAATCTCAGGAAGAACTGGATTAGTTTGGTTTACTGGTTGTTAATAAAATCTTGAAAACAGGGAAGTTGCCAAATGATTGGATAAGTGTTATGGTACATATATATAAGAATAAGGTTATGTTTATAATTGTTTCCATTATCGTCAAATTTAGCTTATGAGTCATACCATGAAATTGTGGGAGAGGGTGATGGAACAAAGGTTAAGTAAAATGACAAGAATTTTAGAGAATCATTTTGGATTTATATCAGGAAGGTCCACAATGGAGGCTATTTTCTTGCTAAGACAATTGATGGAAAGATATGAAGAGAAGAAATAGAATCTACATATGACTTTTATTGACTTAGAGAAAACTTATGATAGAGTACCACGAGATTTAATTTGGTGGACTTTAAGAATGAAAGGGGTTATATTTAAATTATTAAAGACATGTATAATGGAGCAATTACTAGCGTTAGAAGTAACTGAGGTGAGACAAGTGAATTTCTAGTCACTAGGGGACTTCTTCAATCCCATATCTTTTTTATTTTCAGTCATTGTGAGACTTCTCTCAGGGTTAGCGTTAATCCCATATCTTATTACTGTTGTCATTGATGAACTCATAGCTAATATTCAAGAAGTCCATGGTGTATGCTGTTTGTAGATGATATATTATTAATCGATGAGACAAGGATATGGCTTAGTGCTAAATGCAATTTTAATGAAAATATTAGTGGTAATTGTGGACACATAAAATATCCATCCCCCACTTGGCGCTAGGGTGAGACCTCAAGAAAAAGAAGAGTTTCCCCAAGAAGAATTGCATAAGGATAGGACTCACCTGCAAGTTGGATTCACCCTCAAAGAAAATTCGCCCTCATGGATGACTCACCTTAACAAAGACCGGAAAGATGCTGTAGTATGTGACTTGCCCAAGCGGTGACCCCTATTCCCTCATGAATCGCCGACGTACCACACATCCAAAGGTGGTTAGCCCCGCACATCAGTGCAGTATTGAGGCCAGGTCTTGGCTGACCATGCCTTTTACTCATCCAACCAAGGAGCGGCATGTGGGAGATTACCTAACAAGTCATGCAGCTCAAGAAGAAGGCATCGCGTGACGATCTTATCCAGAACCACAAACAAACAAACTCCGAGGTGCTAAGGCAATGCCACGTGGATGGATCCGAGGCATGAGCTCCAACACCCATCCGTGAGAGACATCTGTGAAGGATGGATAAACTAGACCCACGAGCAATCTAAACACGACACATGGGGAATATATGTCATGTAATAATAGGGCACCTCTCCTCGGCTCATATAAAAGGGAGCTGGGGGCACCAAAAAGGGGTTTGACCCTTGCTTTCTATAAACAATAAAGGTTCTTACTATTCTAATAAAAAAGATCCAAATCCCCATACTCCCCTTTTCTCTTCATTCCTCGCTCTTTTCCCAAGAACAGGAAGAACATTTTAGTAACACCCAATTTTGGGGTCCTGAATCATCCAAAGTGTATAATGCAAATCAACTAGTTGCTTGTCGTATAACTGACTCCTTGAGGGAGTGAACGAGAAGTCCATGTTGCCACCCTTGAGCTCAGTGGTAGACATTGGTTGTGAGGTTGTGTCCTGAAACACTGCCCCCACAATTTGGCGTCGTTTGTGGGAACCTCCCAGAAGAAGACATCCTACCCTGACCCTTAAAAAGAAAGTCATCGAAGTCTCAAGCCAAGAGGCCTGCTAGTCCCTTAGCAAGTTTCGACTCGAAAGTAAGCCATATCGTACCAAAGAGCAACCCACCTAGAGCCCGTAATGGAATGTGTGGGCGAGTTATCACGGGGAAAGGGGATTCCATGGGCACTGCAAAATCCGGAGCCCTTCAAGATCCATGGAGATCAAGCGGTCACTTCAAGGCCCACCTTGCAAGACGATGTACTCATGGTCCTACAAATTGCCACACTTCTCGATTTCAGACAAGTTTCATGGTCACTACCCATGTAATTGCAAGAAGCCAAAGAAACTAGCCTCTCTCTTTGCTTTGACCCAAGGCCCCAAAGAAACTTTGAGGTAGTATCATTTTTGCTTCAAGGTCACATACTAGCTTGTGGAAGACACGGAAGGCCAAGAAAGATCTATCACCCTAGACTTTAAGAACGGTTTAGAAACGGGAAACCCCCTGCACTCGTCCCTCGTAAGAAAACAACCTCGAGAAGCTATGCGATTGAGTAGGGGGACATATTGAAGCTGAAAACGAAGCCGTAGAAAAATATGTGGAGACGGCGACCCCGCAACACTCTCATATGCGAGCAACTGAAGAAGTTTTACCAACCTTGCTCACCGATAGTCCCAACGCAGCCCGTCACATACTTATACCCATACCTGAAAGTTTATCGGGTGGAGTTCCTATACCCATACCGTATCCAAACCTTGTTTTGGGTACAAAATCTATACCCATACCCGGAGTGTCAGGTCAAGTTCGGGTTGAGTTCAGATATTCGAACTCCATTGCCACCCCTAATTGTAGCTCTTTAAGCTCTTTGCCCCTGGTAGAGCTACTAGTGGACCTGCCACCATCTTCAGTGTAGCACCCGTTGATAGTCCAGCAGCTACCTGCAGTTGATAGTGTCAGGCTAGTCCCTTTAGCCGAGCAACGACAACTCGTTGATTTCATCAGGCTAGATCCTTCGCCAATGGCCTAGGTGATTCTCTAGTATCACTTGCGCGTACCACCACTCGAGCTTTTTTCGCGGCTTGCTACAGCAGTTTCGGATGTTGATTTTCTACTGAGTACCTTCCATTTTTTGTAGACGTCTACATTCAGCTGGTGCTGTCATATTGATCACTTCAATTACTTTATGTCGGACTCAGGAGTCGACTTCACAGATCACCATTCCTCTTTGGGTCTCGACCATCGGCTTGTGTTCATCAGATGCTGTCGACTTCTACCACTTAGTACTCAAGGGCGCGTTCCAGGCAACGGAAGCGTATGATGGGGCTCTGAGTGCACCCCCAGCATAGATAAGAAATCAGAGCACTTCTGGAACATGGCAATAACCGTTGGATCGTCCAGATCATATGTTTTCACCATTGGATCTTCCCGAAAATGACTATTTACAGTCAATTTGACATCATGACGTTGGACTGTCAGATGAGTGCGGATTGTCACTAGCTTTGGATCACAGTCTTCGTGCAATGATCGGACACCATCTGATGGAGTTATTTATATTTTGTCTTTATTTTATTTAGCCATCAGATATTTTTAAGTTATGTTTTAGATGGTCGCCATGTTGGCATAAAATGGTCACTTAGTCATTTAAGTTGTATTGTTTTTGCGACATGTGGACATCTTAAGTCATTGTTTAGATGGACGACACATAAGTGCATCTTGATTGGTTCAAACTCGAGTTGGTCCATCATGTTTTATAACCAAGTCGCAGAAAGGGCATAACTGGGGAGAAAAAAAAGAGAGCACTCTCTTATTCTGCACGATCGTACGGACGGGTCTACCCGGCCAAGAAGGATGCCTCCCTCTTATTCTCGCTTATCTCTCCATCTCCTCTCTCTCCCCTTTGTCTTTATCTCTTTATATGCCCTATTTAAAGGCTTTGGTTTTTTATGAATAATGATAATTGATTATTGCTGAAATAAAGAAAGTCTTCAGATTTTCTGAGCTTGTTCTTCATCTTGTGTGACTTGAGATCTTGCCGGGAGCAATTCCTTGCAACCCAATGTGACTTGGGTGGTGTGACACCAAACCGCATATTATCTTCCTTATCTTTTCTGAATTTTCTTTAGATTTGTGATAAAAATCTGAGTTTTAATTTCTGTTTTTTCCCATCATCTTTAAGAGCATGTTTTCCTCACATTATATATTGTTGCATTTGTATTATTATTGTATGTTAATCGTGATACATGATAGTCCATCGAGCATAACTTAGATAGCATAGGTATGTGGATGAGATTTACATACAGAATGTCTAAGCTTACCAAATTATTTTACTTGATAAGGTTTACAGTCAGTGACAGGACTAGACATTCTATCTGTAAGACTGTAGCACTATTGGCTTTCGCTTAGTGAGATGGATTATCTTAGCCATCAAATTGGTGACTCTGAGTCAATTGTGTTTGTGTGTTTGGAATACACTCAACAAGGATCACCATAAGAACACATCATCTATGATTGTCATATGATGAAGTTCTTCTCATTTGCTTATTTCATAGACTCTCAATCTTGAGATATTTGTGAACTCAAGGCTTGGTCTTTATCACCTTGAGTTATAATTTAGTGAGACCGCTTTGCTGGTCAATAGCTGTGTATCTTGGGTGGCTTACATTAAGTATTTGGAAATACATTTATTGTCGAGGAATTCTAAACTCCCTATTGGAGAGAAGGTATCCCCTCAAGTAACTCTCATTTAAGATGATCACTGGAACTGAGCGCTCATGTAAATGTTATTTTGATAAAGTGTTTATCAAATAATTTTAAATAAAATATTATTATTTTATAATAAATGTTTTAATATGAAAAATGTTTTCATCAGTGTTCATAAAGGAATGAGAAGTTTGTGGGTTCAAAATTTTGCCAAGGCATTCACGGGATCACAACGAGCGCAAGCCCAAGTGAGCCCCACGAGGACAGCTCGGGGCCCAACAACACAAGTGGGGCCCACGAGGATAGATCGGGGCCCAACAGCACAAGTGGGGCCCATGAGGACAACTTGGGGCCCAACAGATTACAGTAGACCCACAAGGTTAGCTTGGGGTCCTGCAGCCCCCGAGGGGCCCACAAAGACAGCTTAGGACCTGGCAGCTTGCATGCAGAAACCGTCCTGGGGCCGGACATCTTCCAACCTCTATAAATAGCAGTGTCAACACCATATCCATTTTCGAAATCAGTCATCCTATTGTTCCTCACGAATTCCAGAGTTACAGAGCTCAATTTTGGAAGTGCTAGGTTTTCTATGGCCACTCACTAAGAACAAAGTGGATTTGGGACCTTGTCCCGATATTCTCTTCTCTCCCCCATCTTCTTTTCTTTGTTAACTTGTAAAAACCCTCCTCGGCTTGTTGAGGAGTAGCACTACTTTTTCAGGGATAGTGAATTCAAGTTTGCGCCTTATCTCACGGAGACATAGGATATGACCGAAATTCGATACCAAATCACTATGTCTACTCTCTACTTTACAGTATCCAAATCGATTGACTATTGCCGGGAATATCTCAATGGCAAAAAGAAATCCCCCCACAAATTTGGACTTAGAGACATGAGTTACAGTGTACTCCGAGTAGGACAGTTGCTTCTCGCGGTTAACACTTATGGATACCAGATAATGAGGGGTCTATATGCAAATTAGTAGGAATGGGCATTTACATAATTTCCTATTACCTTAGAGTGTGGTCATGGCTTAATAGTCGTTTTAGCCATAATTAATTGGATAAAGATGTAGGCATGTGATAAGGGTACATTTTACAAGGTAATGATAAGGCCTACATTGTTATATGGTTCAGAATGGTGGTCGTTAAAAAGAGCTCAAGCTCATAAGATGAGCATGACTGAGATGACTGATGAGGATATGTTGAGATGGATGTGCAAAAAATGTAGGAGTGATAGAGTGAGAAATGACTATATTGGAGGAAGCATTTGAGTGGAACCAATTGAGGACGAGATAATGAGAACATATTAAGATAGTTTGGGCATGTACAACATAGAGCAGGGGCTTCCCTAATGTGGAGAGGGTATCATACAACCGTGGAAGGTCTAAGGAGGAGGGGAAGACCTAGAATAACATGGATGAAAGTTGTTGGTTGATGCATGCAGGTTCTTTTAAACACAAGTGCACATTTCGGCAATAAACGGTAAATTTAAGCAATTTTAACTTGAATTTCAACAATGAAGCATGACAGTTTATCACATGCAAAACATCACTTATGACTTTTCAATAGATCAACATGCATTCAAATGATAATAACTAAGCAAACATGCTTTATTAAAATTAATGGGCGCAAGACATATGAGATTATATCATAACATAAAAGGTATGTTACGTTAGCTACAAAAAAAGTGCTTCTTATCAATTGATTACGACTTTCGTATAGTGATCATTATTGCTGCAAGTTTAGTTGAACATGGCACCAAAACATTTCTACCATTCATGATGGCTAATCTATTGCATAATCATATTCTGTAGGATATAGCAGTAGCACAACATATATGCAAATTATTATATGCTTATGAGGCAATCTGAGCTTTTATTTACAGCATAAAATATTTGACCTTGCTTTTTTTTGTAGGTTGCATTGAGCTTGTTACTATTAATTATATATAACTTCTCTGGTCAACTTCTCACCAACCGCGAAAGAAAACAAGCTAAAACCAGGGAAGCTGCGGCAAGAATGGTAAGAGAAACTGTGCAGGCACGTGAAAGGTGGAAATCAGCAAAAGATATTGCAAAGAAGGGTGCAGCTGGACTTCAGACTCAGTTGTCTCGTACATTCTCCCGCAAACAGTCTGTTAAGGTTCTTGGTAAACATCAGCCTCCATTCTCTTCAACTATGTCTCCGCAGTCAACAGCAGCAGCATCCACATCAAAGAACAAGAACCCTGGTGACTTAACCAAATTGATGCGCTCTACTGAAGAGAACCCTGATAGTGATGAAGGCTTCAATCTGGAAACTGGAGATAAAAACTCGAGAAAAAATATGGCTAAAGGTAAACAAATGCATACTCGTAGCCAAATCTTCAAGTATGCTTATGGTCAAATTGAAAAAGAAAAGGCTATACAGCAGCAAAACAAGAACTTGACCTTTTCAGGAGTAATTTCTATGGCAACTGACACTGAAATCAGAAGCAGGCCTATGATTGAGGTTGCTTTCAAGGACCTAACTCTTACATTGAAAGGAAGTAAGAAACAACTTTTGAGATGTGTAACTGGGAAACTTATGCCTGGCCGTGTAACTGCTGTCATGGGCCCATCTGGGGCAGGAAAGACCACATTTCTTAATGCGGTGTCTGGGAAAGCAACTGGTTGCGAGATGAGTGGGTTAGTTCTTATAAATGGGAAGATAGAACCTCTTCGTGCATATAAGAAAATCATTGGTTTTGTACCACAAGATGATATAGTCCATGGAAACTTGACGGTGGAAGAGAATCTTTGGTTCAGCGCAAGGTGCAGGTATGAAACATGCTGCAACATACAGCTGTCATGCATTTACATTTTGTGTCAGACATTTTTGTACTACAAAAATGGAACTGAATATATTTGCTATTGATGAATAAAATGATCAATTTATTTTCAGCATCTGAAGAAATATCTTATTCTATTAATTTATTGTTGGATCTTTGAAATATTCTTTGCTATCCATTCCTTTCAAAGCCATAATCACACTTTAGCATTGGTGCATATTGAATCAGGATATATACTGTACTCTAGACTTTTTTTCTTTCATACAGCTTTTAATATGGTTTGAATCCGTTGCCTTATCTAATTTGGGCTGCAAACTGGCATTGGTGGTGCTTAAATTTCAAGAGCATAGCAGTACGCATTCATATAAGTAGGATTTCTTTATAATCACTTTTTTCAGTGACTATATCATGTTGACTGGTGTGCTTATCGGACACCCTTATTTATGTATCTTGAACAACACTTCTAAGTATGGGTGCTTATAGAGTTATCTAGGACAACTTTGTGATGGTCCAATTCTGGAGATATGGACATTATATATGAAGAGCATACATTGGAACAATATATATCTCTCCTTGTACTAGTGTTCTAGCGAAGAACAATGACGTCTTTTTGACGCATGACATGTTGCCTATATAATGATTTTTAAAAGATCAGTAACTTCAATTCTCACAGACAATCTTCCAATATAGAATTATAATAGACCACTTACAATTATAAAGGATGAAAGGGCTATGGTTTGGAAGCCAAGAGGGCTATGGTTTGGAAGCCAAGAGGGCTATAGAATTATAATAACACGCAATCCTCTACAGTGCCAAGCAATTTAAAGGATGAAAGGGCTATGGTTTGGAAGCCAAGAGGGCCACCATTGGCTAAAGGAAAATTCCAGAATTAATATAATGATCAAATAGCTCTGAAAAACATTTCAATCAAAATGGTTATGGCTCAAAATAAGTTTTCAATGGTACGGCTCATGTGTTATTGAAGATCCTAATCAAAACCAGCAGTTTTATGCATCAAAGAAATTTCTGATGAAGCTCTCAAGTGGAATGAACTCACCAAAGGATTTATGATAATACATCTACGTAGTTGTAACGTATAAGCCAAAACATGCATGAAAGCCTTGATTCCTTAGGAAAATCAGAAATTCCACGAACGAGGTGTAAACAGGGCTAGAAAAGTAGTCGCAGACCCTTGGAAGTCAGTGTTCTGACCAGCTGGTCTGTCTAAGTTGTCGGCCCTCTTGTGGGGTTGGCGGCTTGCCTGGCCACAAGTGAGAGTGGGTCCGCTGGCCCTCTGGTGCTCATCCTTTATTTGGAGCACCCGCATTCCCCTTATCGTTGCCATCGAAGTGGGAACGATCACCACTAGTCTCACCGGCATTTCTCTATTGGGACACTTCCAACCGATCTAATCGAGCTCTGGTGTCACTCTCTAATGCTATAAACTAGCGTTTAAATCTTGTAGTGTCTTCAAGATGTTTTCAGGTATAACCTCCATTATAGGATGGGATCACTGGGTTGTATTCTAGACTACTACGAGTTCGCATGCAAGGATATACTCGTGAATGGATGCACTGTATGCTAATGAAGATGATGCTAAAATTTTCTAGCCAAACATTGTGCTTTGATACCAAAATTAATGCAGAACACTAATGAAGGTTGATTTTTCAAACTTCAGCAATTATAATTCTCACACGCAATGTTCCAATATAGAATTATAATAGACCACTTTCAATTAAAAATAATTTAAGGCAGACGATTGCTCAATTATTCGGACATGGAACATGCAATCAATGCTTTAAATATTGGCTTCGTGTCTGGTTTCGGTAGGGGTGGCAGTGGGTCGTGTCGGGTCGGGTTCGTGGCGTGTCTAGTTTCGGGTCGTGTCCAAAACCCCTAGACCCGGACCCGACCCGTTTAACTAATTGTGTCTAGATTCTAAACCCGTACCCGACCTGTTCATAAACGGGTAGACCCGATAAGACCCGTTTACCACACGGGTTTATTCAGTTGACCCGATCCAACTCAACCCGACATTACCCGATAGACCCGCTGATACTATATATTATAGTATCGGATTGCGGGTAGACCCGACCCAACCCGACCCGACACGGCCTGATGAATTTTAAACGTGTCTTCTCGGGTCTACTATGTCCAGACCCTAAACCCGGACCCGACCCGTTTATTAAACGGGTCTATCGTGTCTACCCGTTTACGACCTGAACTCGTTTAGCCCTGACCCAGACCCGCAAACTTCGTGTCGGTTCTGCCGTGTCGGGTCCGAAATTGCCAGCCCTAGGTTTTGGTCCAAGTTGAAATATAAATTTCGACCAAACTTTTGAAGTTTCGATCGAAATGCCATAGAAATTTTAAATGGTCAAAAAGGGTTTTTTTGTTTTTGTTTTTGTTTTTGTTTTTATTTTTATTTTTAAATTTAAGTCTTTTATAGTTGTGCATATATATTTACATGAATTGTTTTAAAAAAACACACCAAACACATAGTAAGCTTGTATGAACCATGATAATCAAGGTGGAATACCAGTAAACTAAGATAAACTTGATTATCGTCATATATATATATGGGGAGGGATACTCTTACAAGTCATCTCTTACAAGCAACTCTTACTAATGATCCCAGCCATCCATCGGATTGCGATGGATGGATGGGATTTCCCCTCAATTTCCCACTCTCTCTCTCTCTCTCTCTATATATATATATATATATATATATATATATATATATATATATATATATATATATATATATATATATATATATATATATATCGGGTTTACCCAGCCACCCCCCGACCCCATCCCCGACCGCCCGGCCCCCTCCTGTCCGTCAAGTCCCCCCCCCCGACCCCCTCCCGTCCGTCGAGCCACCCCGCCGGCTCCGGCCCCGTCCCCGACCCCGCAGCTCCCGCCGTCCCCGACCCTGCAGCTCCGGCCGGCCCCGACCCCCCCCGCCGGCGCAGCACCCCGACCCCGATCCCTCGCCGGCGCAGCACCACCCCGACCCCGATCCGCCGCCGGCGCAACACCCCGACCCCGATCCGTCGCCGGCGCAGCCCCCCGACCCCCTGCCGGCGCTGAAATCAGACCCCCCCCCCCCCCCGTCGGTGTCGGGCTGCCGGAGGGGGGGTCGGGGGGCTGCCGGAGGGGAAGGGGTCGGGGTCGGTGGGGATGGGGGTGGGGGTGCTGTAGCTGTGAGAGAAAGAGAGAGAGGGAGAGAGGGGGGGAGGGTTAATCGGATCCGTCCGTTTCAGAACGGACAGCCTGGATCATTAGTAAGATCTCATGAGTAAGTGCTCATGAGTAAGAGTATCCCTCCCCTATATATATATATATATATATATATATATATATATATATATATATATATATATATATATATATATATATATATATATATAGAGAGAGAGAGAGAGAGAGAGAGAGGTGTTATAGTGAGCTATGAGCTATAAGAGGAGAAAGTAAGCTACGATCGAAAATGTCACCCTATAAGTTTCATTATTTGTTGAAATTTGGTGGCTGTGTTGTCTAGGGTAAGATGATCATCCTTACCAATTTTCAATAAATTCCAAAATTAAATGGTAGAAGCTTTATCGACTGTCCAAAGTAACCATTAATTTTTCTTAGCATGTTTCATGACCCTATAAGTTTCGGAATTTGTTGAAAATTGGTGAGGATGATCATCTTACCCAAGAAAACACACCCACAAAATTTCAACAAATTCAGAAACTTATAGGGTGGCATTTTCAATCGTAGCTCACTTTCGTGTCTTATAGCTTATTGCTCATTGTAACATTCCTATATATATATATATATATATATATATATATATAACACACACACACACATTCGTTTCATCACAAAGAAGTCAAACTCAATCATCTTCGCTCTTCCAAGTAATATCTTCTTTGTTCGTTCAACAAAAATATTCATCATCATTAGCCCCTCCCACCACCGAAGTGTTGGCCTTTTATAGGGTCACACCCACCGAAACCAGTCCAAAAGTTTTCCGAAACCTATGGGCCGGTTTCGGTTAAAATACTTGAAATTGCCTCTAAAATGCCAAAATTTTATCAAAATATCCAACTGGAACCAACCCATAGATTTCAAGAACCACCCGATTTCTATGCCCCCCCCCCCCTATTTTGACTGAAATTTCATCGAAATTCACCAAAATCCACTCTAAATGCTAAAACTCATCCGAAATGGCCAAGCCCCCTAGTTTCGACCGTGCATTTCGTTTAGGTTCAGGTCAAAACCAAAATATTTCACCAAAATTACAGAGTTTCGACCGAAATTTTAAACCATGCATGCAATCCTACAGTGCCAAGCAATTCACTGTGCTGAAATGATGATCGTTTGAGGGATGTGCTTGCAGATGCCTCCTGAAGCTTCCGGTCTACGAGCGTATGAGCCTCTTTCTTTGCAGAGCCTCTCCTTCTTTGCTTCTTCTTCGACCACTTTTGCCTTCCCCTCTACCCCTTATTTATAGGTGAATGGGATGGGATGGAAGAGATATGGTAAGATTTTTTTGGTTCCCTTAAATCTCTCTCCCCATAACAACTTGGGATTTTATCCCTTATTTGCGTAGGATGATCATGTCATTTATTTGGGATTTATCCCATTCATGGCTTGATCTTTTGTAAATCTCAAGATTTTATTTTAATTTTTTTATCTCGTGTAGTTATGGCCTTGATTGGGTCATATCTTTTGTGATTTAATCCCATCATAACCAAGGGATTCTTTTCCTTTTTTGTCTCCAGTAGTTATGGGCTTGATTTAGGCTCTATCCTTTCATGCTTTTGCTCGATTTGCACTTTGATCAATAACGACCCGGTCTTGTGTTCTGATTGTTGGATCGCTAGGATCGGTGCGGATCCATGTTTGGGTAGACGTCTGCACTACAACTTTCTTTTTCTTTTCTTTCTTTTCCTTTTTTTTGTCGGCCGCACCTCCCCAAGGGGAGGGGACCGTGAGCTTGATAGGAGGGGCCGGTGGGCCCCACTTGAGGGTGGCCCATTCGGCCCTCCTTTTGGGTTGGTCTTGGGCCCCTTGTGCTAGGGGCCAGTGGGCCCCACTTGTAGATGGGCTCGACCGACCCTTTTTTTAGCCTGATTTGGACCCCGTTTGTAGCAGGTATCCATGCAGGATTTTGGATTTGAGGGGGCCTTGTTATTAGTGGGCAGGGCCTCCTTATGCGGGCTTTGGACGATGATTTTTTAATTGTCTACAACATGTAAAAAGAATATTGTCGTGATAACATAAAAGACAAAGTAAACAAGCTAGCAGGCTTCACAAAAAGCATCCTCCATCAAGTCTGCCAGACCAAGTTGGTCAATCGGCTACAACCAAATCTGGTTTGCATAAAGAGATAAACTTAGAACCAACAATTATGTGCTTTATTAGGGAAATAGAGCTGTGTAAGAAACTAAGAACAAGCATGACGGACACTCAGATTAAAAATAGAAGAAAAATTTGTTGTTTGGGGTTGACTAATAGATTGGGCACCAAATGGATATGTGCCTAGAACAGTCCCCCTGTAAACATAAAATATAATTCACTAGAATTGGTTAACATGCGAACCTACTTGATTCATGCAAAAAACTGGCAATAAAAAAATGATCCTTAGTCAATTGTATTGGGAGAAGACAAGAAGACTTGGCTTTAATTGATTAGGTTCCGAATACTGTTAATTTGCAAAAATGGGATTTACATGTACTTCTTGTATGGTTTGCAACTACAAAGAAAAGGGAACAGAGAGAGAGAGAGGGAGGGGAATAGACATAGAGCTCGTCGCTCGAGATTGATTTATCGATCGTGAAGCCTCAACCAACTAGATATGGTAGGTAGATTCGTCTCCTACATGTTTAGTTAAAGAGTAATGGGTTCTATGATTCCTAAGATTAACCTATCCAAAAAAAAAAAAGAGTAATCGATTTTATCATTCCTAAGATTAAGGGCCCTAGCTTGGGGCTACCATTTTCTAAGCTTGGTTTATGATTTCTAAGGGTCTAAGATCGTTTAAGAAGATTAAGGTTTGGGTTTTCAAAGGGATCACCGTCTTCTTATCTAGGTTTTTAGGATTACGAGGCCTAAATTTTTTGAAGTAGAGCCTATATATGTTGTTGAAACCAATGAAATGGCTAGGATTAGAGTGGTCTATATAGTACCTTGAGATTAGGATTACCGTTCGGCCCTGGGTTAGGTTACCTAGGAGGGGGTAAGGAATAAGGATTAGCTTAGTGTTAATTTGGTATATGGGGTTGGCACATTACTAGGTTAGATTAAATTTGGTTGCCCTGGTAGTGACACAGTAAGGGCAGGGTGAAAAGATGGTGATTTGATTTTGAGTAGCCATGAGTTGTGTTTTTTTTAGAGTGCTAGGATTGATTCTTAATTTCTTATTCTTGTTAATTGTATCTAATCTTAAACTTGTATTCACAAAAATCATTCACTCAAGCTTCCCAGTTACAATTCTCTTTAGTTTTGAAGGATACTATTCTTCATAAGTTATATTTATTATGTGTTCTCAATCAATAGGTATGTGTTGCTCCACTTTAAGAAAATATGACACTTGGAAATCTGCACCATCTAATTAAAGTTAACCAATCTAAAAACTAGCATGGCAGTTTGTTTGAATTACTGATGTCAAGTCAGTACTTATTTTCTGTATTCTTTTTTATATTCTTGTCAACCATCTCTACCTTATTTTCCATAGAATAAATGATTTACGATACTGTTTTAGTTAGGCCTCTTTATTAAACTTTCTAGTAAGTCTGAATTGTTTTCATCTTGTGTTGTTCTGGCATTAGCCATATCAGCTAGTAGATTTCTTGGCATCATATTCTTATAGACAAATTCCATTCATTTCTTTTATGATGTTTGGCTTTGTTCATTTGTTTTGATCGATCCTTAGTAACTAGTCTTTACTAAAATGTCTATATTGTGTCACATGATTGCCTACTGATATAGATATCACAATTGTCTTTGCAGTTTTATATTTCTAATCTATCTAACATGTGATTTGTAAGTTATTCCTGATCTCCATAAAGTGAAATGACCTTTTTGATCCACTTGTAGACTTTCTGCAGACATGTCAAAAGCCGATAAAGTTCTTGTTGTGGAAAGAGTTATTGAGTCCTTAGGTCTACAAGCAGTACGGGAGTCATTGGTTGGAACAGTAGAGAAGCGTGGTATTTCTGGTGGGCAGAGGAAACGAGTAAATGTGGGGCTGGAAATGGTTATGGAGCCATCACTGTTGATACTAGATGAGCCAACATCTGGTTTGGATAGTTCTTCATCTCAGCTGCTTCTGAGAGCTCTTCGCCGTGAGGCTCTTGAAGGTGTAAACATCTGCATGGTGGTTCACCAACCAAGGTTATTATAAAATCATGTGTTCTTTTTAGGGGTCTTTGACCATCTATTCTTCAAGGATATTGCATATTCATGAAAGGCTAGTTAATTGTTTTAGAACTCGGCCGAGCCGGACCGAGTTGACTCGACTCGGCGAGATTTCGAGTCGAGTTATTGGGCCGAGGCGGACCGATTTGGGATAAAACTCGGCCGGGTCGGACCGAGTTTACTCAACTCGACTGGATTTCGAGTCGAGTCCGAGTTTTGAGTTTTGAACTTAAACCAATATGTAATCCTACAGTATATAAAATTTGAATTTGTGGTTGCGTGAAATTCTTAAAGAAGTCAATATTATGTACAATTTGCCTATATCATTATCTAGAGAAGTATTTAGTGGGCATTTCAGGATATAATTTCTGCGCCTCCAAACAATTGAAGCAATTAGCCACTTTTTCACATCATTTGCTTAGTTCTCATCTTTTGGTGCGATACAAACGTATGCTTCTTTTGTGGTGAATTAAAGCATGTTATTGTATTTGAGGGCAAACAATAACTTAAACAATAAACTCGAAGGTAGAACATGAGATCTCTTCAACTCTCTGGCATTAGTGAAATAGTATACTTCACTAGTTCGATAATATGCCACATATCTAATGTTATATCAACAAAATTGAGATCCCAATTTATGTTAGAATAAACTATCCCAGAAATAAAACAACCATTATAGAGCAAATTGTTTAATAATTAGAGCTTGTTCTAAACTTCTAAGTTCTAACTAATTAACGTAAGTTAATGCAGCTCTCATGTACCATCTATACCTTCAATGAATGTATGTCAACATTCTATTTCCACTAATGGTGAAGTATTTTCTTCTTCAGCTATGCCTTGTTCAAGATGTTTGACGATTTGATACTCCTAGCAAAGGGGGGTCTAACTGTATATCATGGATCAGTGAAAAAAGTAGAAGAATACTTTGCAGGCTTGGGGATCAATGTCCCTGAGCGTGTGAATCCGCCAGACTACTTCATCGACATTCTAGAGGGTATAGTAAAGCCGAGCACAAGTGCAGGTGTAAATTATAAAGTGCTTCCCTTCAGATGGATGCTGCATAACGGGTATGAAATACCCCCAGATATGAAACATCTCTTTGGCTCAGCTGATGCATCAGTAAGGGTTGGTGAAAACTCTTCTGGTGTTGGCTCAGATGATCAATGTGAGGCACGGGAGAACATCAAGGGTGCTCGAGAGCACAAAACAAACAATTTTGAGCACAATTTCTCTAAATCCAAAGATTTATCCAATCGTAGAACTCCTGGCATTCTTAAGCAATACAAGCACTTTTTGGGAAGGTATTTTCTTCAGTTTAATTTCCTTCAAATATATGCTACTGTTCCATTTTCTTTCAAACTCCAATTCACATATTAAGAAAGTTGGAGACCTGTTTGAAACTTTAATGGACTCTTAAACATATTAGTTTTATCAGTTTATGCATGAAGTAACTTTTTCATTTTCAGGGTTGGTAAGCAACGTCTACGTGAAGCCAGAATCCAAGGTGTAGATTATCTTATCCTAGGTCTAGCTGGAGTCTGCTTAGGGACACTTGCTAAAGTGAGTGATGAAACATTTGGGGCAGCTGGTTACACATACACTGTCATTGCTGTTTGTAAGTTGCATTCGCTATTGATTTTGACTTTGCTTCCAGATCAATGTCTTCTCTTTTCTATAACTCTATAAGAAATCTATGGACACCTATAAATTAGATGTCACTGTTGTTTGTTTTGAAGATATGATAATTTTTACCTACAAATTGATGCGGAACCAGCCCTTTATATGATAGAGATCATTAAAGTTTACAATTTAATAATTCCAAATTTAAAATAACAAAGACTATCCAGATCCATAGAATAGAGTTTCAGTGATGTCATACTAGAATTAAAAATAGCAGTCCTACAGATCAAGCTAATTTAAAACCATAAACGGTGACCGTTTGGGAAGGTAGAACTTTACAAAGGATTTAGGTGGATCTTTTTGTACCTAGATTCTTTTGATAGCATGCGAGGGTTTGAATATTAAATCAAGGCTCAAGAGTCTTGTTCTCAAAAGTCACTGGCTCGTATAGTATTCAAGAACTATGCAAACCAACAATTTATGTCAAGAAAAGGCACTAGGTTTCAAACCTTTAGGTTGGATGAACAAAGATTTAAATAGTTTGCCTTTCATCACAAATGTAAGAAGAGAACGATGAAACATGGATCGTCAGACGAAATCATCACACAAAATTACATAAAAACCTCACTACATCCCTCAAAATGAAAATTATATAAATTAAGAGAAACACTTTAATATTTTAACACGGAATGTAGCAGCGGACACGGCCGCTAGCACATAAGAGGTCAATGGCACGGGTATGAGTAGCACCGTGCAGATTCACCGGCAAGCATCTTGTCTAGGCACCAATGGGTGACCTGATGGACCAGCTGACAGGTGGTAGGAGGCATTGACGGGTCGTCAACGGATAGCGGGAAGCGAAGATGAAGCGAAGATGGTCACAATGGCGACGAGCAAAGTCGCAGGCATACCTGTAGTGTAGCAGCGTGTGGGAGTCTTCAACAAAGTAGGAAGCACCAACAGGCGCAGAGTGCTAAGTGGCGGCCAATGGACGACAACTTGGGAGCGATGGGCGCAACATCATCACAAGTGGTGCACTGGCCATATGTATGGCAGGGATCGAAGCTCGGATGCATAGTGTACGGTCGGAAGAAATATGATCTCATGAAGAGCATGACTCTTGATGTAACCCGATTATGTGTGTGATAATGAAACGTTGCATAGTAGACAAGGTCCCGAGATGTAACCCGGTTTTGGGTGCACCTTGTTAAAGAAGCAATTGAGTGCCCTATGTATCCCTGGATGTGTTTTGGCTTGCTCCTACTCCCAGTACTCGTGTCCCAACAAGTGGTATCAGAGCATGGGTCAGTCAAATCCATGGAGTGTAGTGGAGCAGTTGGAGCAAAGAAAACCAAGGAAAAGCGATGATCAATGGGTACCAACGACCGGGCATCAATGAATGTGAGGCGCAGCGGTGGACACGACCGCTAGCGCAGTGGCATATACGAGGCCATTGGTACAGGCACGGGTGCGAGCAGTAGCTTGCGGAGTCACTGACAGGTGGTTTGCCCTGACACCGACGGGTGACCTGATTGAGCAACCAATAGGTAGTAGGAGGTGATACCGACAGTGACGACAGATCGTCGACGGACGTTGGGAGGAGACAACAGTCGCGGTGGTGACCAGCACATCCACAGGCACACCTGCAATGCAGCAGGGTGCCGAAGTTATCGACAGACGCAAGAAGTGCCAACAGGCGCATGTGCGTGACTTAAGAGTGATGGGCGCTACGACGTTGCACGCAGAGCATTGGTCATATGTATGACAAGTATTGTTTACGGGAGGTTGACCGAAGTGCAGAGGAGTGGTGTACGGTCGTCGGTTGGAAGGGATATGATTTTCTTGAAGTACATGGCTGATGGCTCTTGATGTAACCTGCTTATGTGTGAGATAATGAAAGGTTGCATTCTGGACAAGGTCCAGTGGATAGAGACCCGTTTTGGGTGCACCACGTTAAAGAAGTAATTGTCTGCCATGTGTCTCTGGATGTGTTTTGGCTTGCTCTTGCTCCCGATACTCCCTTCCCAACAAGTGGTATCAAAGCGTGGGTTAGCCAGATCCATGGAAGAGCAGTTGGAATATAAAAAGATAAGGACGTGCAGTCAGAGACCGGGAAATCTAAATCAAGGGTGAGCTAATCAGAGTGGCGCAGCAAAGATTCAGATTGAAGGGGGAGTAGTCTTGGTGGACCTCCATCTTTGTCTGAGCGGGAGATTATTGGGTCCAGCCCATGAGGTCGGCCCAACTAACATGTGCAAAGGGGTTCAGATGGGACCGATTGGTCGAACCTAGATCCTGACTGATTGGGTGCACAAGAACGGATAGAAATGGGAGATCCCATCTCATATCCCTTTACCCAGAGGAGTCCTACAACGATATGATTTATGTTGTTTAGAGTGCAAGCAAAGCAACTAGTAGCCCATCTATATAAGAGGGGGCATACCCAACAGGAAAATATTTTGGAGTCAGATCCTGAAGAACCCTCGTTAAAGAAACCCTAATGGGACGCTCAAGAGGAGAGAGCTGAAGGGAGTTAGCATAATGTCTCCCATTGGGCCCTTGGTGATCAACATGGAGGCCGGTGGAGCACAAGAAGCAGAGGGACGTACCCTAGGTCCTTGGTAGCTTGCACGAGGAGCAGATCGCGAAAGAGCATCGTGATGGATGATTGATCGATCGGTTGGACAGACTGATCATGTCAGATCAGGTCGGGTGCCGATCCAGGCACGGAGGCATGGCAGATCACGCTGTGTCGAGGCACCAAATGATGAGGTACACGCCGGATTCAGAAGTTTTGGGCACACGGCTCGATCACGGATGCGATGAGTCACCGACAAATGACTATTGCAGTCGTCGACGGGCAGGCTAACGAGGTCGCGAATAGGTGACTGGAGGGAGAGCCGACGGGCGCAAAGATGGAGTCGCCAACGGACAACTGAAGTCGTTGACAAGTTACAATAGTCTCCCACGAGTGTCTTGAGTCTCTTGACTAGGCCCTGACAAAATTGCCGATTGGAGGCTGGTGCACGGCCGCTAGTGCAGTGACATAAGCGAGGCCACTGACACAAGAACAAGCATTAATGTGCAGAATTATCGACATACAACTTGTCTTTGTACCGATAGCCGACAGGTGACCTGATGGAGCAGTCGAAAGGTGGCAGGAGGCGGCACCGACGGGTTCCTACAGGTCATCGACTGATGGCAGTGTCGTCAACGGACGGTGAGAGGCGACGACAGTAGTAGTGGTGGCGAGCACAACCACAAGCACACCTGCAGTACAGTAGGGTGCATGAGTCATCGACAAACGCAGGAGGCACCAATGGGCGGATAGTGCTGAGTGCCAGTCGTCGTGCAGCAGCTTTGAAGCGATGTGCGCAGCGATGTAACACGCGGAGCACTGGCCATATGTATGGCAGTGAGCGTTGACAGGCGGTGGACCAAAGCGCTGTGGCATGGTGTATAGTCGGAAGAGATGATCTCTTGAAGAGCATGGCTCTTGATGTTACCTGATTATGTGTGGGATAATGAAAGATTGCCCGGTTTTGGGGGCACCACGTTAAAGAAGTAATTTTGTGCCCTGTGTCTCCATGGATGTGTCTTGGCTTGCTCCTGCTCCCGGTACTTGCTTCCCAACATATTTAAGATAACATTGATGAAAGTTTCTAGAAAATAGGTTGAAAAGCTTGCGATGATGGTAGAGTAGCCCTTATCAAGAATGATTGGTGAAGACTTATTACCATAGCCAAACCCAAATAGATTCCCAAGACTTGATGGTTATGTTATTGTTATGGTAATGGATATTACAAACTCTTGTTTCAGATGGAGTAACATTTTATTGTGCAATAAACTACCAATTCAATTACATTTAGTTCAGTCATATAATGACATCTTAAAATTATTTTAGAGTCCTTGGTCAAATGTAAATGTGACACTTAAGTTGGAGCCAATCTCTTTGAAGTTCACTTGTAGCAAAGATAAACGGGTACAAAATCTTTTCTCCCGTCAAAATTGGTTTTATCTTTTGTAACTGATGTGTTGTATTGCAGCTCTCTTATGCAAGATCGGAGCTTTGAGATCGTTTTCACTTGAAAAGTTGCAATACTGGAGAGAGAGAGCATCTGGAATGAGTTCACTAGCTTATTTTCTCTCCAAAGATACCATTGATCATTTCAATACAATCGTCAAGCCAATAGTTTACCTTTCAATGTTCTATTTCTTCAACAATCCAAGGTCGTCAATTACGGAAAACTATATCATTTTGGTTGCACTTGTGTACTGTGTGACTGGTATTGGTTATGCTTTTGCCATCTGCTTCCAACCAGGTTCAGCCCAGCTGGTGGGTATACAAAGTCAATGAGAACTCTAAGTTCTTATCTTTTTAACTTTAGTCATATGTATGTTTATATGTATATTCTTTCTAACTACATTGTTGTATCGATATTGCAGTGGTCCGCACTTTTTCCGGTTGTTTTAACTCTGATAGCAACTCAGCAGACAAGTTCAAGGCATCTGGCTAACTTATGCTACACAAAGTGGGCATTAGAAGCATTTGTCATTGCGAATGCAGAAAGGTGGGTTTGACTATCTTTTTCTTGTTTAGAATAGTATCAACTCATATTTTTGGGCATTTTCATCATGATTATAGCATATCAGTTAGTTCTGTTTCCATGTGTATACTGGGATGGTTTCCAACATGTAAGCCTATATATACAGATGCCTGACAAAAAGAAGGCGTCTTCTGTGCTACCTAGTATAGATATAAGCATGACTAGAATTGATGGAGTAATTTGATTTCTTGTACATTCCATGTGACATGATGAGCAGAGCATCAAATACCAAGTAATTAACTGATGTTTATTTTATCACGTTTCTACCATAACCATCAAGTCATATCCCATGATTCCCATCTACTTGGGGTCGGATTTATAAACCATTCTTCGTCATTCATTTCTATTTTGGGAATTTTAACACGTTTCTATGCAACTCAAATGGTCTTGACCAATGTTTTTAGACTTGGACTCGGAAAGCGACTCGTTACAGCCCTTAGCGACGCGACTCAAAAGAGTCGACTCGTGGCGCGTAAGAGTCATAAACATAGTGACTCATTGGATTAATATATATAATATTAGATAAAATAGTAAAAATTTGGAAAAACTTAGAGATATATATTGCATTCATATGCCAAATAATATCACAAAATGCATCAACGTCATGCAACTATCAAAATATAATGGATAAAAACGAACGATCGAGTCAGAAGCGAGTCTGACGACTCTGACCTTGACTCGGACGAGTCATGGGACGAGTCAGACCATGACTCGTCCGAGTCAGACACGAGTTAGACCATGACTCGGACGAGTCAGTCGGCCTGCGAGTCACTGGTCCGAGTCGGGTCGAAATCGAGACCGAGTCGAGTCAAAACGAGTCGACTCGTCCGAGTCAGAACGAGTCTGAAAACACTGCCACTAGCTATTTGAACCCCCACATAGATTTATTTATATATTTATAAGTTGTAGGTTGACCTTACAATTGGGCTTGGAACTCAGATGGTGATCCAAATGACTTATCCTTTTGGCTTGGACTAATGGTTTTATGGTTTATGGGCTTTAAGGGAGCACTCTATGCACTTTGCTTGCCGCATCAGAGATGATTGATGCCTCCAATGCACTTTGTTGTACAACCAATCTCTCACGGAGATTGGGGATAATGGGTTCCATTTTGCTCGACTTGAGGGAAATGGGAAGAAAAAAGGGGGGGAGGAAGAGAAGGGAATCTCCAAAAACCCTAGTGCAAAGGAGCAAGGATGAAGAATAGCAATAGCGAGAAAAGAAGAAGAAATAAGTGAGACTCCCTTAGCTCGTTAGATAGGACGAGGAAGGAGCATCAAAAGATATAGAATCGTCAAAAGATGCTCATTAGGTCTCGTCAACATTAAATGTGGCCCGAGATCTTATGCAAACCAATGATGAAAATCGGTTCCTGAGATATATGGGGTGTGCACCGCACTGGGTTCGACTCCTCTCCGCTGAACCGAAGAGGGGATGCCACCACCCCTTGCCGCTGCCCCCCCCCCCCCCCCCCCCCCCCTTGCCGTCATCAGTCGGCCACCATCCCAGCTGGCCACCGGCCACTGTCGTTGCCGTCGGTGGCCACCCCTACTGACAGCTGGCCACCACTGTTGCCGTCGGTGGCGGGTGGTGGCCAGTGGTCGGTAGGGGTGGTCGCCGGTGGGGACGGTAGCTGGCGGTGGCGGCAAGTGGTGGGAGGCAGCCGGGGGTGGTGGCATCCCCCCTTTGGGTTCATCCCATGGCCATAGATCATGGTCGTTGATTTTCGGATTGCCACATGTCGCTCCCCAATCGTAAGCAACCGATAGAGGAGACGATCATCAGTGGAGAGGAGTCGAATCCCACCACACTAGGGCGTTATCATTTCAAATTCAGGGATTTACAACGGTTGTCTACGGTCACATGATGCGCGGACCTTGGTGCGACCCTAAGATGTCACCGACAGCAAGTCGGGAAACCGATCACATGACGCACTCATATGGGTGGGAGCCCAGACAGTCGCTAGAAACAAATAAAAGAATCCACTGTTATCTCGGCTAGCTCGGCGGATCCTAGCTAACAAGAGGGGGATTGCGGTGGGTAAAATGTGATCCAAAAGCGACAAACATGTGGCACAAGAACTTGGTAAGGTTCACCCCAGATTTTGTTGAGATCTCAGCAAGGTCTTAGTAGGGTAAAGCCTAAAAGAACCAAGTTGCCAAAGTCATCGAGTAGGCGGCTAAAGGCAGAAAAAATCTAGCAAGCCGACTGTCCAAAGAAGGGTGGTGCAAGTAGTTGGGCAACTACATCCGAATAGAGAGGGAAACTTAAGATTACTTGATGAGAGACAAGTATGGAGTCCCACATAATTCAAGAAAATAACCCCCCATTAATGTCGGATAAGAGATAGAATAAAGATTAAGTTCACCTAAATAATCCTTCATGCAAACAAGCTAATCTCAGTTGAAATATGCCCAAAAGAAGGCTGCAACATAGCCAAAGAGGACTTCAAATCAGTAAAACAGTAAATCAACTTTTTCGCAAAGTTGGGGTGCCCTCGATACAAGAATTGTTGTGACTGGGGGTGCTCACAGTAAATTCTGGACAGCCAAGAAGTAATTCAGCAAAACAGGGCCTGGGGTGTCTT
Source organism: Chamaelirium japonicum (assembly GCA_947650365.1). Taxonomy (NCBI): domain Eukaryota; kingdom Viridiplantae; phylum Streptophyta; class Magnoliopsida; order Liliales; family Melanthiaceae; genus Chamaelirium; species Chamaelirium japonicum. The sequence continues at coordinate 8,763,429 of OX393550.1, read as the reverse complement.
TGGAAAATTAAATGGCCACTAGGGTACCCTTGGAATAGATGGGAAGATGGGATTTCTTTAATCTCGTTCTCTCTCTTTGTTTCTGCCCTACGAAACAAGGGGGGGGGGGGGAGCGTTTGCCTGCTTCACGCGCAAACAGAACAAATGGGCAGGCGGAATAAAGAGACAGGGAGAGAGAAGGATTCAAGCCTTGTTACTCTCCTTCATGGAGTTCTCCTTTCTCTTGTGCTGCTATTCTTCTTCTACTTCGTCTTTTTTGTGTCGCTGTTCTTTTCTTCGATGACCTCACAAAGATTTAGGGTTTGATAGATAAAACAAGGGGTAGAAGAGACGAGAAGTGGAAGATCTGGAGTCCACTCGATTCGAGAAATCCACCTCTGATAGATTTCAATCCAAGAAACCCTAGACAATCACAAGTGATGCAACCTGGTGTGTGCTAGTGATATATGTCAACATCTATGGTGTGAGGCTGTGCGACGCTGGTGAACTTGAGGTGCGATGTTCCATCTCCTCTCTTTCTCTCCACCTCTATTCTACCTCTGTTTCTGATCTCGCGACGAAAACGACGGCTGTCCTGCACCACCTCTCTCTCTCTCTCTCCCTCCCTCCCTAGGGTTATTAGTAGCACAAACCATATTGTTCTAGCCTTCTAGGATCTTAGACAGTTAGATCTCTAACAAGATGTTTGTTGTACCAATATATATATATATATATATATATATATATATATATATATATATATATATATATATATATATATATATATATATATAGGAATGTTACAATGAGCTATGAGCTACGGAAAGAGAAAATGAGCTACGATCATTTTGACTACCCTAGAAGTTTTGGAATTTTGTAAAAATTGGTGGGTGTGTTGTCTAGGGTAACATGATCATCCTCACCAATTTTCAAGGAATTCCAAAACTTCTAGGGTCATCAAACGGTAGAAGCTTTATCCACCGTCCATAGTAACCGTTAACTTTGCTTCTACCATTGGACGACCCTAGAAGTTTTGGAATTCCTTGAAAATTGGTGAGGATGATCATGTTACCATAGACAATACACCCACCAATTTTCACAAAATTCCAAAACTTCTAAGGTGGTCAAAATGACCGTAGCTCATTTTCTCCTTCCGTAGTTCATAGTTCACTGTAACATTCCTATATATATATATATATATATATATATATATATATATATATATATATATATATATATATATATATATATATATATATATATATATATATATATATATATATATATATATATATATATATATATATATATATATATATATATATAGGAGAGCGTGACTTTATATGCTCATGCATTGAAGGCTTCAATGTATGCTCCTCTAATAACATACATAGAGGTTTCCAAATTTGCTAATTTTTTGTGGAAATGATATCTATGTTGAGATGATCATCCCAGTGTTCTGAAAGGCTCAAGGCGCACATGAGGCGCAAAGGTCTCCTAGAGCCTAGGCGCAAGGCGCAACTCAAGACGCACGCCTGATTGAAGTAAAGTGCATATATATATATATATATATATATATATATATATATATATATATATATATATATATATATATATATATATATAGAGAGAGAGAGAGAGAGAGAGAGAGAGAGAGAGAGAGAGGAATGTTACAGTGAGCTGTGAGTTACGGGTGGAGAAAATGAGCTGCCCTCATTTTGATCCCCCTAGGAGTTTTGGAATTTGATGAAATTTGGTGAGGGTGTTGCCTAGGGTAAGATGATCATCCTCACCAATTTTCATCAAATTCCAAAACATCTAGGGTCATCAAATGGTAGAAGCATTATCTACCGTCAGCAATCACCGTTAATTTTGCTTTTACCATTTGATGACCCTAGAAGTTTTGGAATTTGATGAAAATTGGTGAGGATGATCATCTTATCCTAGATAACACCCTCACCAAATTTCATCAAAGTCCAAAACTTCTAGGGTGATCAAAATGAGGGCAGCTCATTTTCTCCACCCATAGCTCACAGCTCACTGTAACATTCCTATATATATATATATATATATATATATATATATATATATATATATATATATATATATAGAGAGAGAGAGAGAGGGCTGTTACAGTGAGCTGTGGGCTGCCGGGGGGGAAAGTGAGCTGTGGGTATTTTGACCCCCCAAGAAGTTATGGAATTTGATGAAATTTGGTGAGGTGGTTGCCTAGGATAAGATGATCATCCTCACCAATTTTCATCAAATTACAAAACTTCTAGGGGGGTCAAATAGTCGAAGCAATTTTAACGGTGACTGCGGACGGCAGAAATTGCTTCGACCATTTAACCCCCCTAGAAGTTTTATAATTTGATGAAAATTGGTGAGGATGATCATCTTATCCTAGGCAACAACCTCACCAAATTTCATCAAATTCCATAACTTCTTGGGCGGTCAAAATACCCGCAGCTCACTTTCCCGCCCGGCAGCCCAAAGCTCACTGTAACAGCCCTATATATATATATATATATATATATATATATATATATATATATATATATATATATATATATATATATATATATATATATATATATATATATATTGGGTCAGGATCGGTGGGCTCATCATATTTTGACTCATACTTTTACCTGTTATCCAAATCGTTGGATATAGGTTTCATTCATAATTTGCTGATTTTTTGCGAGCAGGATCACATTGCCTTAGATGATCACCCTCACCAAAAATCAGCAAATTCTGAAACCTCTAGGTGTATCAAAATGATAGAAGTTGTATCATCTGTCTATTTCAACCGTTAATTTGATGAGCTTTGTTAGATACCCTCTCACCTCAAAACTCGGGTTGTAAGGGGAGGGCCATAGGGGGTATATTAAGCGAGTGATGGGTGCCTCCCTCACCGATGTGGGACTGTCCATTAACACTCCCCCTCATGCGGAGCACGCATGGCAATGATCCTCCCATGCGGAGCATGCGTAGCAAGGCATGATTGGTGGGGAGCATTCGGAGCGGGAACAGGAGCAGAAGACGGGCCAGCTCTGATACCATGTTATAAGATGACGGCTAGGGTTTGGAGAGAATGGAATGATTCTCATTGAGGGACTGAAGCCCAATATATGTGTACATGTATACACACGCAACCCGACCCGACTGTACATAAAACCCGACCCGGTATATACATTAACTCCCTCTCAAACTCACGGTGGATCATGTACCGAGAGTTTGCTTATAAAATAACGAAATCTAGTAATCGTTAGGGGCTTTGTGAGAAAATCAGCAGTCTGCTCCGTCGAGGGATTGAATGGTAAGGAGATGATGTTTGCAAGAAACTCCTGTTGAACATAATCATGGAACAAAAAATCGATATATTTCGCGAAATATCGCGAAATATATCGGAAAAATGAAACCCCGATACGAAATATTACCTGCAATCTTGAGCATAATTGAAAATGTCAAAATATCGAGCAATTTCGCGAAATATCGCGATATTTCCACGAAATATTTCCATCTCCACGAAATATCGCGATATTTTATCGAAATTTTGCGGAAATTTTGAAAAATTTCGCGAAATTTATCCGAAATTCTGTGACTGACTGGTTATAAAAGGGGACTGGGGGGCCTGGTTCTCAGCAGCTTATTTACATATAATAACATTTAAGTAAATGTCGTTTTACTTAATTTTTATTTTCTCCATTTACTTTAAGTTATTATATGTAAATAAGCAAATACCCCCCCATTTGATTTCAATAAAAATATCAAAAAAAATCAAAAAACAAAGGAATCAAAAAGTAAACTTTCAATTTTAGTAGGAGAAAACAGTTTTTATGGATTTTTATAAAATCTACATGGTGAGAAAAGTGATTAAATCAACTCCTTTTTAGCTCAAAAAATTCCACAAGATGTAGAAGTACGAGTACATCTAGAAAACCATGGTCCGTCTTAGGAAATTTTGAATGTATAAAAACTTTTCTATATAAAAACTCGTTTTTTCAGACTTAGTAAAAAAACAGTGTTTCACATTTCAGCATAATTTTTGCACAATTTCAAATTTGCATAACTTTCTTGTTTTAAGTCCGCTTTCAAAATCGTTTGAAACATTATTTTAACAATCAACTAATCTTTATTTCAAAAATATTTTTATCCAAAAAAAGGATTAAAAAATATTTAAAAAATATATATCAAAACCGAACTAAATAAGATTGCACAACACTCACAAACTTAATACATTGAATACATGTTATGTGAAGCTCTACACCCCTTGATAGGGTACACATATTATGTGAGTGTTCCAAAGTGTGTATCTATACTTGGTTTATGACTATCCGGAGTTTCATTAAAAAATTCCATCAAAAAATCAATATTTCCACCATTTCTACAAAATTGCAATATTTCCACACTGTCGAAATATTTCCACGAAATATTTCCATATCTAGAAGGTTGAAATTTCCACCGAAATAGAGATTTCGAACCTTGAACATAATGACAGTCGACCTCGATGTGTTTGGTCCGCTCACGAAAAACCGGATTACTAGCAATTTGAATGGCACTCCGGTTGTCACAGAATAGAGGTGTAGCCCCAGAAATCCTGACTCCCAAGCTATGCTATCAAAGTCGGGACTAGTCGGCAACTAGTCCCTGGGCGGCATTTTGCCGACCGATTAATTTCGATTCCGTCATTACTGGGCGGAATCCCGACTAGTCCCCGACTAGACCCGACTAGCCCGACTAGTCCCCGACTAACGACTGTCGACTAGTCCCTAGGCAGCATTCTGCAAGCAATTTTTTTTTTTGAAAGGAGGCTTTGCAAGCAATTTTGTTTGGATTTTTTTACATTGGCTCAAAGTCTTGAGTCGCAAGACTCACAACTATGGCTCTTCCCTGTAATCATCTGTTGAGCACTTGAGAATCTCAGATTAAAAAACATAGACAAATAATTAGTTTATTTGTTGATATCCATATAATCCTATAATCAAAATTGGGGTTGTTCACTGATTAAACATCATCAAACAAATATTGTGAAGTATTCTTAGTTCTGAGTCTTTTGACATGGGCATGAAGCCAATACAACTGTGTTCTGTTAGACTGTTACCTATGTATGCTGTGAAGTGTGAATGTATGTATTGTTATTAACCGACTAATATCATATACTTATTGACATTTATGCTAGCTCATATATTATATATGTTTAGGGAGGGGGGGAGGGGTTAGAATAAGTTTTGGCCGACTAGTCCCGAATTAGTCCCGACTAGTCCTAGTCAGCCCTTGGCCGACTAGGACCGACTACCGACTTTGACTGCATAGCTTCCAAGTCAAGTAGAAGACGTTGAAGCCAGACAATCTCTGCAGTAGTGGAAGCTATAGTAGCCGGTGGTAGATCGACGAGTAGCAACATCTCCAGCCCAATCTCCATTGGAGTAAGCACGCAGAACCAGTGGCGAGGTGGAGGAAAATAACAACGATCGAGTGACAGTGCCACGAAGATACCGAATAATATAAAGGATCGCTGCATAGTGAATCGAACGAGAAGACTGAACGAACTGGCTGACAATATCAACGGCATGGGCAATGTCGGGCCTAATCATGGTGAGATAAACGAGCATCCCAACTAGCCGCTGATGACGAGAGATATCCTGGAGAGGCTCACCATTTGTAGAGAGGAGTTTTAAGTTGAGCTCCATAGGCATGTCAGTAGTACAAGAGTTAGTGAGAGCAGCCTCGGCAAAAATATCGGAGATGTACTTTTGCTGGGAAATCAACAATCCTCGAGCTGACAGAGCAATCTCAAGGCCAAGAAAGTATCGGAGAGGGCCCAGATCCTTCATCTTGAACTGACTCTGGAGATGACGCTGAAGGGAAGCTATGATAGCACTGTCATCCCCGATGATGATCATATCATCCACATACAGAATAGCACAACAATATCTTAACTGAAGGAGCGAGTGAATAGAGCGTAGTCAGAGTGTCTCTCAACAAACCCAGCTGCCAGAACTGCACTGCGGAATCGCTCAAACCATACTTGAGGTGCTTGTTTGATCCCGTAGATAGTCCAGCGCAAACGACAAACGCGTCCTGGAGAAACAGAAATGCCCGGAGGAGGAGCCATGTATATCGTGTCAGAGAGGTCACCATAAAGGAACGCATTGGTGTCATCCATCTGATAGAGAGGTCACCCTCGAGCAGCTGCCACAACTAAGAGGGTACGCACAGTAGTCATTCGAGCAACTGGAGCAAAGGTCTCCTCGTAATCAATCCCATACTCCTGGAGAAGCCACGAGCAACGAGGCGGGTCTTGTGCCGCTCAATGGATCCGTCGGGTCGAGTCTTGATCTTGAATATCCACTTGCAGCTAACAGACAACATGCCTGAGGGACAAGGCACCAGATCTCATGTCTGGATCCGCTGAAAAGCCTCAAGCTCCACTGACATGGCCTGCCGCTACTCTGGGTGTAAAGCTGGCTTATGGTACGACTAGGGCTCCCGGTAGGTGTGAAGAGCAGTACGAAAAGCCTGATAGGATGGAGAGTAGGAGCCAACGACAGAATAGCCATAGGGGTTAGAAGAGTCAGAGGTAAAGGCAGAGTTCCAGCGCCTCCCTGTACCCCCTGTCTCTCCGGCACCGGCACCCATTCCAGCGCCTCCCCTGTACCCCCCGCCTCTCCCGCACCCCCTTGCAGCCCCCTCACCCCCCCTACAGCCCCGCCACCCCTTGTAGCCCCTCCTGCCACCTCCCGCAACCCCCTCCATCCCCCTTGCAGTTCTCCGCAGTACCTCTGCCACCCCCTGCAGCGCCTGCCACCCCCGATAGCCCCCCCGCCTCTCCCGTGCGCCCCTGCAGCCCCACCACCCCCTTCCACCCCTCCTGCCACCTCCTGCAGCTCCCTCCGCTCCCCCTGCAGTCCTCAGCAGCACCTCGGCCACCCCCTGCAGCCCCCGGCCTCCTTCGTCCCTTCCTACAGCCCCCGACAGCCCCCCCGGCCCTCCTCCACCCCTTCCTGCAGAACCCGGCAGCCCCAACCCACCCCGGCCTCCTTCCCCTCCCCGACAGCCCCACCCCCCTCTACTCCGGCCTCCTCCCTCGACAGCCTCCCCTCTCAACCTTTTTCCCTTTCCTCGTACTCCATCTCCTTTGAAATTCCTCCATGGCGTCTCCTACCGTGCCGTCCGTCGTCGCGATATCTCTACCGCTGAAGGTGGTCACCTTTCTATTATCTTCGGCCAGTGACTGACCTGATTGGTCGCTCACCGCTGAGGCCGCGCTCTCCAGTCGTGATCTTTGTGGTCACATCACCGGTGATCACTCTCCTCCAGATGCCTCCTTCGGTTCCTCCTCGGTCACCAGTAGCGCTGCGGATAGCGCCGCGTCTTCTGCTGCTGCCACGGCCACCCTCACGCGGCGTTGCCAAGACCAGGCCATCAGGGCCTATCTCCTGGACTTCATTGCTCGTCCGCTCCTTGCTCCCATCGGCCGCCTTCCTACAACGCGTGCGATGTGAGAGTATCTCCGAGACCGGTTTCTCTTGCGCGGCGGGCACGCCGGCATCAGCTTATCTGCGATTCGCAGTCCGCTCGTTAGGGGGAGCACACGGTTCATGATTTCTTCAGCCTGATGAGTGCCTACTGGCATGAGCTTGACTCTATGATCTCCGAGCGGTGTGCATGCCCCCGCTCCAGGGATTTTCAGCACTACCTGGACGAGGATCACCTACACCAGTTTCTGGTAGCGCTTCGGCCTGAATTTGCTCATCGCCGCTCAGCTCCTATACCGTGAGCCACTCCCTCGGCTAGAGGATGCTCTACTTGCCTTGGTCAACGAGAAGACTCGTCTTCAGACTCAAGGTGCTCGCCCTCCTCCACCTGTCTCTGGTTCTGATAACATCTTGGCGGCCAGCTTCTCCGACGAGTCGGTATTCTGTCATTACTGCAAGGAACCTGGCTCTGATACCATGTTAGATACCCTCACACCTCAAAACCTGGGTTGTAAGGGGTGGTCCACAGGGGGTATATTAAGTGGGTGATGGGTGCCTCCTTCACCGATATGGGACTATCCATTAACAAGCTTATTGAAATGCTGAGAGGTTTCAGAACTTGTTGATTTTTTGTGAGGATGATCATCTCAACATAGGTATCACCTCCACAAAAAATTAGCAAATTTGGAAACCTCTATGTATGTTAATAGATGAGCATACATTGAAGCTTTCAATGCATGGGCATACAAAGTCACGCTCTCATATATATATATATATATATATATATATATATATATATATATATATATATATATATATATATATATAGGGAAGTGCTAGAATGCGGCATGCGGTGCGTGCGGCATCGCACCGCAGCCGTGTGATGCATGCGCTGCGTGCATGCGATGCACGCAGCAGTGCATCACACGGCTGCGGTGCGATGCCGCACACACCGCATGCCGCATTATAGCAGCCCCCTATATATATATATATATATATATATATATATATATATATATATATATATATATATATATATATAGAGAGAGAGAGAGAGAGAGAGAGAGAGAAATGCTATAATGCGGCATGCAGTAAGTGTGGCACCGCATCACAGCCGTTTGATGCACCGCTGCGTGCATGCGATGCACGCAGCGCGTGCATTAGACGGCTGCAGTGCAGTGCCGCACGTACCGCATTATAGCCTGTACCCTATATATATATATATATATATATATATATATATATATATATATATATATATATATATATATATATATATATATAGGGTTATGCTATGGTGCGGCGGATTATCATGCGGCTAACGTGCGGCCACCTCAATGGTGTCCACATGTATATTTTTTTTAAAATTTTTTTTTTCCGAAAGTGATCACGTACCCCTTGATGAGCCACATGTCAAAAATCAACTCATTCTAAGACCTATAGGTGCTTCAAATGTGCTCGGCTTTTTTGACCGTTCATTTAACGGTCGAAAAAGCCGAGCACATTTGAAGCACCTATAGGTCTTAGAATGAGTTGGTTTTTGACATGTGGCTTATCAAGGGTAGGTGATCATTCTCGAAAAAAAAAAAATCTACATGTGCGGCCATTCACTTGGCCGCACGTTAGCCTCACGTTAATCCGCCGCACATTAGCATTTTCCTATATATATATATATATATATATATATATATATATATATATAATGAGGAATGGGATGCTGCCTATCAAAGCAGCGTTTTTTGCTGCTTTGATACATTGTTTGACCATCTTAGAAGTTTTGGAATTTGATGAAATTTGGTGAGGGTGTTGTCTAGGGTAAGATGATCATCCTCACAAATTTTCATCAAATTCCAAAACTTCTAAGAGGGTCAAATGGTCGAAGCAAAATCTGCAAAATCTGCAGTCACCGTTAAAATCTGCAGATTTTGCTTCGACTATTTGACCCTCTTAGAAGTTTTGGAATTTGATGAAAATTTGTGAGGATGATTATCTTACCCTAGACAACTCCCTCACCAAATTTCATCAAATTCCAAAACTTCTAGGATGGTCAAACAATGTATCAAAGCAGCAGAAAACGCTGCTTTGATAGGTAGCATCCCATTCCTCATATATATATATATATATATATATATATATATATATATATATATATATATATATATATATATATATATATATATATATATATATATATGAGAGTTTAAGTTGGGGTGTGAAAGTATTACAAATAGAGATTTTATGTGACAATGTTTCATTGCTAACAGCTGTTGTAATTGAGCAAGTCACAATGAGAAGGAACCATTATCGGCAAGACAGAAACTTATGGGATTGATATAGATATAGTTGACGAGTGTAAAACAATCAGAAGATTCTTTTTCCTAATTACTTATAAGTTGTATTCATAGATTTGTTTCCATGGTCTCCCGAGTGATTGCCATGACTAGTCTCAAGCAATCTTCTTCCCTCGTCATAATTTAGGGGCACCTGTTCCGCCCTCCTTAACAATGCCATATAACTATGACGTCTCAGGTTCTCCAATCTTAACTAGCATCTCCGGCATCATCAGAAACACCAGCCTCACTAGTTGAACGCTCTTAATAATTATGAGATGCCACCATTAACAGGCTGGGTTTTCCCGTCATTACAACATCTGTACAATCTCTCAGAAAGTAAGAAGTAAACACGGTTTGGATCGATCATTTCACTGCATAAACAGAACTACGAGCTAGTATACACTCGGAGGAACAATGCTTTTCATAAATATGAGAAGATGATTGCTTTCGTACAGAGGCTGTGACGCATACCTGAGATCCATTGTTGGTGTATCCTTTTGCTGCAGGTATTCGGGAGTGTGGCTGATAACTCGGTGTGGTGCCCTAAGAAGCAGCGGATACGATATTAAGGAATGGGGCCTCTGCATACTCATCCTAGTTCTTTACGGTGTGGTCTCCCGATGCATCGCCTTCTTGTGTATGGTGAAGTTTCAAAGGAAGTGATCGAGGAGCCAAATATTTAGTTTTTCTTTTTGGCATGGGTCGAAAAGAAATTTTTTCTATTTTGCAATTGTGAATGCCAAAAATCATCGGATATCAATTAGAGAGTGCTTTTCATGGTGAAGCTTCAGCATGAAAATTAGGTTCCAATTCCCATGAGGGAAGTTATGTGTTTTCGTGTTTTAGTTAGAACAGCATTGGGACGAAATAACATTTGATTGCTTATGGTTTCATCTGGTATGGATAAAATTTTGAAGAAGGTTATGGTGTTTGAGCATGTTTTATTTATGTGGAGAGAGAGAGAGAGAGAGAGAGAGAGAGAGAGAGAGAGAGAGAGAGAGAGAGTTGCATATAGCCCCCTGAAAACTAGGCTAATTGAGTTGAATCCTACCGATGCAGAATACAAGTTAGCTGTTCCTAAATTGACGATCCACATTGTTCAGTCTCACAGATAGCTCACATTCAATGGGATTTTTGCATATAGCCCCTGAAAAGTGAAAACTAGGATAATTGCAGATTAACCCTTTAAAATTCATATTCATATCTACATTCGACCCTAAAATCTAGGTTTCTTGTTCAAATTAACCCCTCAAGTTTACTGCGTCTATTTGTGAGGAATAATCCGTGAATATTCATAGTTTACCTTCACCCATGGTTACTAGGTGGGCTTTAGCCTTGGTACCTCTTTGAACTGAGGTATTAAATGACCATTTTACCCTCAAAATTAGAGTTAACTAAAGTTCTCTCCTTTTGCCCTAATATAAGGAGATTGGGGGGGGGTTGTTTTATTCTTCGATCCTAAACAAAGTAAAATCATCCAAGTAAAACAGTCAAATGAAACTACCAGTCAAACCATAAATATACCTAGAATATTTCTTCCAAATAGATGCTGGTTAACCAGAGGGGTTTATTTGCACAATTAGACCTAGTTTTTAGGGGCTAATATGTAAATATGAAGCTTCCAGAGACTAATATGCAATAAGCCTAATGTTAGGGTGCTTACGTGCAGAGGAAGAAGAAAAGGGGAGGTCACAACTAGACACCAGAAGGCACCACATGTCGGCACAAGCAACAGTAAACCCATTACCTAGTGGGAACGACACACCACTGCCACTATCGGCAAAACCAAGATGCCACATGCCGTCGCAGACAAACCCTAAAAAACACCGCACACTGGCGGAGACGGGGAGCACCAAGGCTCCTAAACATAGTGAAGAAAAAAACAAACAAAACCCACAAAAAGATCAGAAATCTGGACCACCACCAGCTCCAGATGACGGTCCATCAGCAACAGCACGTCAACAGTGGAGGAGCCGCAAACGAAACTCCGATTTGTCATTGAAACACCGTCATCACCACGATCCTCCGGGAACCGCTCCACCTAGCAGAGGAGGCAATATGGAAATCCACCGATGGAACAGTCGCCAATAGGCGGGCCGAGGCTAGATCTGACACTCGGACTGCATCTGGCAAGAGATTGTGCCCCCGAAGCTAAGCGGGAGCTTTCGAACCAAGCAGGAGAGAGCTGCGCGACTCCGGTGCGACGGGCACAAAACACTGGCTGCCAGAGAAGCCCCTATGTTACTATGTACAAGGGGAGGGACGGAGGTGTGAAGAACCCAACCTTGGATACCCACCTCCTCACAAAACCGGCTTGTAAGGGGAGGTCCAAGGCGGATATATAAGCAGCTCATCATCCGCTCCCATTACCGATGTGAGACTAACCCGTGTGAGACATGACCATCTCAACACCCCCCCACCCCCCCACCCCCTCATGCGGGACACGCGTGGCAAGGGCACTATCGGGAGGAGCTCCCGGAGTGGATTTAGTTCGATACCATGTGAAGAACCCAACCTTGGATACCCACCTCCTCACAAAACTGGCTTGTAAGGGAAGGTCCAAGGCGGGTATATAAACAGCTCATCACTAGCTCCCATTACCGATGTGGGACTAACCCGTGTGAGGCATGACCATCTCAACAGGAGGGCCAGGTCCCACCCAGAATGCAGCTCGAATCGGAGTCCTGACCTCCCTGGAGCGGCCGGTGGCCAAGAGGGAGAGGAACGAAACCCTATACTCGCACAGGGTTCAGAAGTGATAGAGTCGATCTTTTGGGGCTCAATACTACTATGGGTCCCCGGGTAGGGTCACCACAGCCTGGGGAGCTAGTGGCAGTTGCCTTGTGTGCTTTATGGCAAGATCGGTGTTCATAGCTTTTTTAGCACAACGCTCCAACTATTGCTCGGTCTGTTCATCAAAGGGGTCTCGAACTGTGAGAAAGGGTACCACTCCTGTACCGGGCGAAGTGTTGGCTGTGGCGATGTGGATGTGGTGGAAGACCAGGTGTGAAAAAATCTTTCGACAAAGTGAGGTGCATTGTAACTCGATTGCTGCTCAAGCCTATGACATGGCAAGTCGGTTCATCTCACATTCGGCAGATAGAAGGGTGATTCATGGAGGAATTAGAGAAGTGAAGTACTATATCTGGACGGACGGATCTTTTTGATCGGCGTCTGAGATTGCCAGCGGAGCTTGGGTTCTAGTATCCTCCAATGGACAATTGTGTGCTGCGGAGGCTTTCAGATGTAGGGTCGAGTCCCCACTCATGGCGGAGTTGTGGGCGATTCAGGCAACGTTGAACGAGCTGACTCGACGGCAACTTCAGCAGGTGGTGGTGCTAACTGACGCGGCCTATGCTAGAGATGCTTTGTACTGGGGCGAGGGGTTCCAATGGCTCTGTGTCCGATTATTGGGTCCTGTATGAGCATCTGAGGATGTCTTAAGGGGGTCGCAATACAATGGGTGCACAGGTCGGCTAATAGTGCTTCTCATTGGTTGGCTCAGGAGGTCAGGGATCGGGGGTTGGAAAGGTACTGGGAATCGGACTACCCTCGGGTTTTGTTGGCCCTCGTGCACGAGGATCTCCAAGTCTTTAAGTGACCACAGTCTGTAATACAAAAAAAAAAACTATTTCCCTCTATCATTGGTTCGTAGGGTGTATGCATCCTCCAACTTTCTTAGTTCCTTATTGGAGCTTTGGGGTTGATGCTATCATGCGGACGGATGGTTCATACAGCTCTAGAGAAGATATGACTAGTAGATTTTGGGTGCTGGCATCCCCTTTTCCTCGTTTGGCTTAGGGTTTCAGGAGTGGGTTCCTGGCCTCCTCGAGTGCCGCCGGAGGCAACGGGGAGGCCGGGATTTGTGTATAAGATCTAGCCCCTCTTCCTCCCCTTTGTAAGTAGGCTGTCCCTGACAGGCAACGTTTTGTGCTCGGAGATACAGAGTCGTTCGGTGGTTGGCGGCCCTCTTCCAGCATCGGCATCGGGGTCAATGTTCTTGCCGGCTTCAGACGGATGGTTGGATTTGGTGTGAGGTTCTCGGCCGGTGGTTGTCCAGAACTTCTCCTCTGGCCGATGAGCGGCTCCTGGCGATGCGGTGGTGGCAGCGGCTCATCGGTAGGGAGACTGATCCGTTGGCGACTCCTACTTCTTAGCCGATCTGCGGGTTCTGGCGATGATCGCCTCTTTTTGCTGTGTTTTCTCTTTTTTGTGGTTTCTTTTGCTGTGTTTTTTTCGAAATCTGGGATTCTCGCCGGGTGTGGCGGGATGGTTTGCCGGGGTGCGGCTGTTTGTCTACCTGTGTTGGTGGCCTGGTTGGTTGTCTGCAGCTGTTTGTCTACCGATAGTGTCTACCGGATGTTTATCTACCGGTGTTGGTTCCCAGATGTAGTCGTTCCTGCTAGCGCCGGCATGTGGCACCTCATGGAGGTCTTTTTGTGACCTCCACCTTGGCAATACCAAAAAAAAGAAAAAAACCCTAGCGGCTTCTGCTTTTCGGTTCCAGGCTGATAATGCTATTCAGGCCGAGCTATGGGCACTTCGGGATGCTTTTGCGGAGCTAGCTGCAAAAGACTATGGTAAGGTTGTAATCATTATGGACTGCACTATGATGTGGCAGAAGTTGCCTGGGGTTTCGTTCAGTGGATCCTACGTACGCTAATGGGGTCGCTCACTGGCTAGCGCATGAAGCTTGAATCAACGGCGTCGAAGGGTATTGGTCTGCAAATTCCTCTGCACTTCTTGCCTCCCTTGCGAGGGAGGCACTACAAGTCATTCTGTAATGACTACTGCCAGTTTACCAAAAAAAAAAAAAAATCACCATTGTTTAGCTCAAAAGCACTTAACCCCTCAATAGTTAAAAAACTACATTTTGCCCTCCTTCAATTTAGTTTTGATCAGGTAAAAATTACCAAATGTGGAAATTAAGTAGTTGACAAAAGGGGGTATTGTGCTACTATTTCAAACTTTAGGAAGCGATTTGGAAAAAAAATAAACTACAGAAGGGTTAAGTGTTTTTTAGCTAAGCTTCAGGGGGGCAAAGTGTAATTGCTTTCAATGGTTACAAGTTACATCTAACCAAGGTTTGAACTTCTACCATCATTCGCCCCCTGAAAAAAAAAAAAAGAAGTATATTTTGCAAAATAAACTAAACTATTGTGATATTTCACAAAATATTTTATTTTGATAAATTAAAAAATATATTTAAAAAAAATTATAAAATATTTTGATTTTTTGTACCTTGCATCTTGTCTGTGTGTTCTGCTGTGGTTGGAAAGAACAGTTCCTATGTTTCTTCAAACCCTACAAAATCATCATGCTCCCTTGAGCTAGAAAAATAGACCACTGTTATAAAGACATTAGTTGAGCTTCCTCTTTTTTGTTTCTTTATAGTGTTATCATTTTGGAATCAATTAGGTAAAAATATGAAATTTCGTTCTATTAGTTTGCTAATATTGAAGTCATTAGTAATTTATTAAAAGGATGAATTTGTATATACATATAATTATAGGGACCTTAGCTAATATAGCAAATTTTGGTGTCCTGTGGCTAATATTGCAAACTAGTTAAGGACCTATACCTAATTTGCCGAAAGAAATTCACAACTGCTGGTGAGTGAGTGAGTGAGCGAGCATGAAAATTGACGGTCCTCTGCTTCTTTATAAAGAGCCAAAGGATAGAACCAACGAATGCATGGGCTACCTTGCAGCTATCTTGAATTGAATGGAGTTGCCATTAGTTTCCTCACTACCGACTCCCCGCCTTTCCAAAGAGGGTAAGTAGGCAACCCTCTCTCTCTCTCTCTCTCTCTCTCTCTCTCTCTCTCTCTCTTGTATTAGTACTTTTTCTCCTCCCCTGAATTGATTTTCCATTGAGCTATTTTGCTGGATAATTAATGGTCAGTCGATTACTTTTTAGTTTATGAATTTGAATTAGTAGATCTGTGCATCCAATTCAAAACCCTAAAGAAACTTGACCCAAAAAATTTCTATGCAAGATCCTGTTTCAAGTTTCTATGCAAGATCCAGATGGTGATTATGACCCAAAAAATTCTACAAAGGACCCAAAAAGAAAACACAAACCTTCTATTGAAGAACCCTATGTCCCCCCTCTGAACTAGGAAACCTTGGAATGCCGGGGAAGACTTACTAACTAGTATCGACGCACTTTTTCTTGTTAGTTCTTGTTGATTTTGAATCTCTTCTCTTCTTTTCCATATATATTTCGATGTCGACAAAGAGTTTTTTGGGTAGATACTTTAATTTCCTTTCCGGTAGGTGTGTTTCGGTGGAAAAAATACTCGTCAACAAATAATGGTCAGCTGGTTCAGTAAGATTTCTTGCTTGAACCACTAACTCAATTTCCTAAGCATTGTTTTCAAATGTGGTTGCACATACTCATCTGAAACAACACGTTCCTGGACCGCATTTGTTGTTCGGTACATGTGCGGTTGCACAACTACGTATGCGGTTGTATAATTGGCACATGTTGTCGCACAACTTGCATATGTCATTTTTTATATTTTTTAGCTTTTTAAAATAATAGGTAAATAAAAGAATCGTATAATGTGATCATATATGGGAATATGTGATTCGGTAATCAAATCGCACAAACCACTTATGCAGTTTAATTTTGATAACCTGTTCTTAAGATGGGTTTTTGGTTGCTTATTTCCCTCTTTAATGGACTAGTTTATTGTTGTGAAATGAAGGTGTTCTATGTCATCCTAACTTATTAACATTTTAAGAAGATACTTAGAAGTTAGAAGTAGGTCTAATACCAAAAATGTCATACCAAACCTTCACCATTCAAGTGCTGATCACAAAAGAAGCAAAGGTTATTATTCCCTTTACTCCAAGGCAATCCTATATAGGGTTCAATGTAACTAGTCTATACAAACAACCCAAACAAATTAATACATAGGGAAAAACTTAATAAGAGTAGTCGTCCAATGAGGATGACCTTCTCAAGGACTACTCCCACTATCCTTGGGAAGATAGAACTTCATGGAAACAAACTTGAATCTGTACCATCCTTCTCAATGGCTGCATAGTCATAACTTGGATAATACCGAATATGAAATGCTAACAAAGGGTCCTTAAATTCTAGCATTCTTCCATCCAACTATAGTAACTCGAGACAAACTGTTGGTCTAGATTGTTTATGCAATGCCAAGTAGTAGCTATTATTAATCTAATCAGTCTAGGCGAAGCTGAATAAGAAATAGGACTGCTATTGCCAAATAGGTTTGATGAAACCACAATCTAGATAAGGATGGATAATTACTTCTACTCTCTTAAAATAGAGAGCCAATTCCCATATGACATCCCTTTTTGTAGAGGCTATTTTCCATTGCTATTTTAATATTGAAATGTATGAAGGAAAACCTTTATAATCAATTGAGCTCTCATAACCCAAATTACTTTTATCACCAAGTATCTAATATGTCATGTCGAGGATTCCTGTTCCACCACCACTCCTAAGTCTTCAGCCCAGCATGTGCTTCTCTTTCCTCCTTTGTACTTGCTTACACCCAAATACTAACACCTTGTTAAAGTGGTCCTTGGTGTCTTGACCGAGAACCCTCCTACATAAGAAATCAATATAAGTTTCTTAAATCGAATACGAGATACTGAATGAGGTGTCCGGAGTTCGAGTCTGAAGATCCAAATTGGATCTTTGTAGTTGGGCCCTTAGGCAGCTTTTATTGGTTGGAATTCCTATAAGTCGATAACGGCCACCACCATTCCCGCCACGATTGGTTCTTCGTGGTTGAGCATTACCCTTTGATTATGCACATGTTTCCCTATTTTAGGGAACGTGCTCTGTACTACCATTGCTAACCAACTATGGTATACCCCGTGGAGCCCATCCTGCAACCATGGGTCCATTTCTGCTTCGTACTTGTAACTTCCTTGTGCTGAGGGCATAACCGTCATGTGCCATCCATTGTGCCTCGGTTTCTACGATCTAGGCTCGTCCTACGATCTGGAAAGACATTACACCTCAGGTAGGATATCTGCTAAGATGACTCTATTTTATTTAGAAAGTAAATAGATTGTATTTAAAATCCAAAAAAGGGGAAGAGGAACAATACTACACCAGGCCACACTCCAAAATGAGTTAGCATACACCATAACAAAACACAAAGCAGTCACATACGTTGATAACGGCCACCACCATTCCCGCCATGACTGGTTCTTAGTGGTTGAGCATTACCCTTTGAAACCTATAGGCCCATCAAATATTTAGAAACTTTGTCGTTCGTCCATGTCAACCATTATTTTGAATATCATATTTGATACACTTCGAGGTTTCGAAACTTGCTGATTTTTTGTGAAGATGATCATCTTGCTATAGATAATACATACACCAAAAATCAACAAATTCCGAAACTTCTATATATGGTATGCAGAGGAGCATACAAAGAGGGCTTCTTTGCATGGGCATACAAAATCATGCTTCTCTCTCTCTCTCTCCATATATATATATATATATATATATATATATATATATATATATATATATATATATATATATATATATATATATATATATATATATATATATATATATATATATATATATATATATATATATATATATATATATATATATATATATATATATATATATATATATATATATGTCAGGATTGGAGGACACTGTTTTTGCACTCAAATTTTTGCATCGATTTTCAAATCATTAGATAAAGGTTTCAGAAGTTGTTGATTTTATGTGAGATTAATCACCTTATCTTAGATAGCTAATCCACAAAAAATCAGCACATTCTAAAGCCTCTAGACTTATCAAATGTACTCTTCAAATTAATGGTTGAAATGGACGGTTGATAAAGCTATTTAGATTTGATTAACTTAAAAGCTTTAGAAGGTGCTGATTTTGTATGTGTGTGCTATCTAAGGCAAGATGATTATGATCACAAAAAATCAACTTCAGAAATCTTTGTCTAATGATTTGAAAATCGATGTAAAAAGTTGAGTGCAAAAATAGTGTCCCCCGATTCTGACCCTATACGGACCGCAGACAGCACCTAAGCATCTCTCTCTCTCTCTCTCTCTCTCTCTCTCTCTCTCTATATATATATATATATATATATATATATATATATATATATATAGAGGGCTGGGTTCCTATGACATGTCATAGGGAGTACCCTATGACATATGGTGAATTAGTAATGCTAGAATGTTTAGAATGTGCTGAATTTTTTTGAGGGTGATCACCTTACCTTAGATAGAATGTCCACAAAAAATCAAAGCATTCTAAAACTTGTTGGGGCATCAAATGCTTGAAGCTTTATCGGCCATCCATTTTAACCGTTAAATTGAAAATCATATTTGATGCCTCTAGAAGTTTTAAAATGAGCCGATTTTTTGCGAAGGTCCTATCTAAGATAGGGTGATCATTCTCATAAAAATTTTGAACATTCTAAATATTCTAGGGTTACTAACTCACCATATGTCATAGGGTACTCCCTATGACATGTCATAGGAACTCATTTCCCATATATATATATATATATATATATATATATATATATATATATATATATATATATATATATATATATATATATATATATATATATATATATATATATATATATATATATAGTGTGCGCGCGCTGATCTATCACAGTATCTTAAAATTGTTTGTCAATCGGCATCTTATTTTGTGGCTTACTTGAGATCTTAATTTCTATTGATATCACACTTTATCTCTTGAAGCCTTTAGGGTTTCCAATTTTGAGGTCCAAAATGCAAGTGCTCCTTACTTTTGGTCTCCATTTCATACTAAGTTACATGAACGAGGGCGCAAGAATTGCTTTGTGCCTTCCGCATTAGCTGAAACAGCTACATCGATTGTAGTTGTAGCCATGGCCATGGGTCTCGGAGCAACTCTTCTCAAAAGAACAACAAAAGCTCCTGAAGCCGTTGATGTGCGTGTCGAAATTAAAACATGAAGATCGTAAATTTTATTAGTTTTATTAGTTCCCTTCTGACTACATTCTTTATCAAACAGTGCTCTTCGAAAATTTGCGAAGATTGTGGCGGTTCTGGAATATGTGCAGAATGTAATGGAGAAGGATTTGTACTCAAGAAAATGTCAGAGCAAAGTGCTGAAAAGGCAAGAATGGCTTCAAAGAATATGGCCACTCGATACACCGCAGGGTATTACCCAATTTCCGCACTGTACTTAAGTACTGACAACTAAGCTTAAACAGTTTGTCCTCGATTTTGTCCTTTCAGGCTTCCAAAGAAATGGAGTTACTGTTCAAAGTGCTCTTCATCTCGGTCATGTAATACTTGTAGAGGGAGTGGGCAATTAATCTGGTATGGTTGTGTAACTAGGTTTGTTATTAAAATCATTAGCCTATACCTAGGTTTCACTAGTTCCACTCTAGAGAAAGTATCATTGTGGTTCAGTTCACTGTGACTCTCATAAGTCATAACAATAATTTGGAACATTGCTCATCTTTCTTATTTTCTTAAGAGACCTTAGAAAGCAGTTTCATTTATTTTTAAAAATGAAAAATAAACTTAGAGTAGGTCGGTCACCAGGATGGCCGCCCCTGGTGTCGAGGTTGGTCGGCCCTGGTGCCAGGGTAGGTCGGTCAACAGAGTTGGTCGGCCCTAGTGCCGGGGCTGGTTCAGGCCTGTGTAGGGACCCGTTTACACTTGTATTCTTTTAGGGGTGATATAGACTCAGAAATTTAAGTCATTTAGGCTTGACTAATTTCAATGCCTACACTCACACATGTAATTGAATGTATTTGGGCTTGGTTAGACCTAATTAGACAAGATTCTGTCTTGTCCCCAAATTCTTTTCCATCTCTGTCACTACTCAATGAGCCACAATAATTACTTGACAGTTGACGGATAATACCTATTATCAATTTCTAAGAGACTAGCCCTGAAAAGGTCCAATTTTAATGGACTTTAGAGTCTTATTGTCATTGGTATAGCCCTGATGAACATAATACCATTTATTGGGAGTCGTTTTTTATGTAATGAATATGATATCTTCTGCAACTGCGGTTGCATCCTTGCGGTAAACCCGAAAATATATGGGCTGAGCTTTATATGAACTGGGCTGGGCTTGGACATAGTATCCGGCCCAAACTTGAGTTCGGGCTGAGCTCGGGCAATGTTAAGCTCAGCCAGATGTAGGCCCGAAACCAAATTAGTGAGGATATTATAGGTATTTCATTCATTTATATAATTGAGACTGTAAGACCAAAACATTCGATACAAGAGTCACTTTTTTGAGGGCCTATTTTATATTTTCTTGTCCTTGGATAGCAAAATTTGTGTGAATATAAAGAAACGATATGAATGGAACTAATTATAATGAATAAATCTTTGCATTGACATGTATTCAACTTACTCAGTAGTTGGAGGTTAGTGTTGTAGAGTATAGAGGATAAATCTTTCACCATTTGTTTTCACTATGGCTCCTATTTGGGCTGGCCCGAAGAAGAAAATTGGGCCGAGTTTGGGCTTGGGAGGCTGGGTATGGACAGGCCATAACCGACCCAGTCTGATCCGATTGAAAGGCCTAGTTACACACCCTTCATCATTGAGAAACAATTTTATAATATAGGTTGAGTTATATATGAGTTGGCTAACTCCAAATGTTTATTTGTAGAGGCAGGACCCCCCACATGAAGGCATACATATCCACAGATGTCCACGTTACATGGATCATACATGCTCTATGAGTCCGAAACTATCGGCAAGGAATGTCTGATACAGTGAACATCAGATGTGCAGAATATTGATGCCATTATGTTTGTAAATGTGAAGTACTTACCTTTGTAACATCTAATCTTCCAAACATTCTTGCATCTGTAAGAGGTCAATCAAGTCACCCTTTATGAAGGTTTTTCTTTCATGAGTATACAATGTTTTTTACTGCATGTCAAATTTTATAGGCAAGTACATGTTATTCAATTGTTATCCTGTCAGCCAAAAGCTCTTCCATGAAGGAACAAATTTTGCTTCATCTTTTCTTCACAAAATAGACAAAAAAAAAACTTCATGACGTTTAATCCAAATTGGCTCTTTGGTTTACTATCTACATCAACGATGAATGCAACATAGAGGGCCCTTAACAGAATTCACTGGTGAATAAGGATTCATAAAGCAGACCCCGAATAGATCAGCCTCCTTGGTTTTCAATTTACGCATCGAAGGTGAATGTGTTGTGATCCAAGGTTCTCGCGCAACGGAAGGAGCGAGAAAACACGACGTGTGAGAAACTTCCACGGAGAAGACGATGGCTCACCACCACCGAAAAGACGAAACAAATAAACAAAGAATAAAGAAATCACACACGATGTCTAACAACAGTGATCTATGGATTCACTATTATGGGGATTACTTGTGTACAAGATATTTGCCTCTCCTATCCCTCACAACACCCACAAAGAGAAGCCCTCCCATAAAAGACTAGATATTGTAACCCTCTCACTCCGAAGAGACAAAAGGAAATCATTCCCGAAGCCTGCAAGCCTCCTTGGATTGCTTTCCCTCTCCTTTGATGATGATAACCCTCTCTTGTCGTTTCTCTTCTACCCTAGGTTCGTTCTAGATTTTCCCTTTTATAGGCATACATTCGTATCCACTTTGTAAAATGAATCACATAAGAAAACGCAGGCCAAACCACCTTACAGACGTATAGTCTTATCAAGTCTTGCGCACGACCTGGGGAGGTCATGCGCACGACCCAAATTCGGTTCTCGCCTGATTTTTATGTCGATGACAGTCGTGCGCAACCTTGACGCAATATGGATGCAACTTCACTTTCTTTCAGCGGACCATCACCAACTCGACTCCAGAACTCATTGAAGTTATAAACATAAACACAACTTGACGCAACCTATTTGCAACCTTGAGGTAATCTTGACCCGATTTGGCACAACTTCACCTTCTTCCTCTTGACCATTGCTGATTTTGACTCCATAACTAATTGAAGGTATAAACCTTGATGCAACCTTGCCTTAACTTAACCTTCTTATCTCCTGACCCTCACCGGCTTCTCCATTGCTTTGTCGTAGGTTGTCGGGAAATCGCTGGGAGTTTGCTTTCTTCATTCCTTCATTGGAGGTCGCGGAAAACCTCATTACTTATGTTTCTTCTTGTCGTGGAACCCTTATCGAAGGTCGTTGGCTAGTCGTAGGGAGTTTACTTTCCCCATTATTTCGCCTGAGGACACCCCAGTTTGAAACGCAAGTCAACGTAACATTTGGGACTATATAGGTTTGACAAAGTAAGTGATTTATTATGTTAAGAGCATTTTTATCTAATTACTTGTTGGCGATCATAGAAGTAACACTTTTGGGCTCTACATCTAGTTCGAGTAATACAACAAAGATGGTAGTCATTTAGTGCTGTCGATGGGTAGGCCTATTAATGGAGCGGATCTTGATCCGAATACCCTCGATCTGGTAATTTTTTTTATTTGAGATCCGATAAAGCTTGATCCGATTCGATTTTGATCATAATCGAACCAAATCTGGGTTTACCCTAATCCGATTCAATTAAGATCCGAATACCTCTTAAACAAAAGTATGGAACATCAGCCCTTAGATCTAAGGCATTATAATTATTAAGGGTTTAGATTTAAGGGTTTTTTACAAATCAACTCCTACAATCTTCTTTATTTACATATAAACCCCTATCAAAGTGATATTTACATTCAAACCTCTCAATTCATTCAAATATTACATATTGACCGCTACAAGTAGCTGATATCCAAAAGGAGATAATATTTTCGATTTCATCCTTAATAATTTACCTAAACTCCGTAAATACCTCTCCAATTTGAGAATTCTTCGGATTAAGTCCAAGTTAGATTCGAGTTATGTATGTGTTTGTTTTGGATTAAGTCCACGTTCAATAAAGCTATATCGATTATAGTGATTAAAACCATGTGTAAATCGGTTATTTTCCCTTTAGATTAATAAAATAACAATTGAATGAAGGAATATTTCAAAAATATTCCTTTATTTTGGATGCCAACTAACTTTAGGTGTCGATATGTAAATATTGGATGATATAAGGGGTTTATATGTAAATACTAACTTTATAGATGTTTATATGTAAATAGAGAAGCTTATAGGGGTCGATTTGTAAAAAACCCTAGATTTAAATGAACATTAGATTTCACAAAATAACTCTAATATGCTGATATTTTTTTCTTTATTTTTTTTCTTTGTGCTCTTATATAAATGAACATTTCACTTGAACGAATCCATTTTTATTCAACATTCAATAAGAAAAGAAAATTAAAAAAAACTTGTTTTGAATCCTTAATTTGTGAAGGGTTCATTGATTTTTATTTGGGTTTGGATTCGAATCTCGGATTATCCGTCGGATTCTGACTCAAACTAAAGAAACCAATATCCATCAGATATCGGATCGATCGAGTTCTTAATCGAATCGGATTTGGATATACCCTAATCCGAATCAAATCGGACCAGTTGACAGTCCTACCTATGGGAACACCCCACCCCAACCTCTGCAGTATGTCAGTGAGTATGCCCCCTTGTATCTTTAAATAGCATTTTCCATAGTCCACCAAGAGACTCATTAATGGAGATTAAAAATTTGCGCTTGGCCACAAATAGAATACACAATCATCTGAGGTACTCACTCTGTATAGATTAGATGATGGTTCCACCTTAAAGGGATTTCCCTCTCGCTGAGGTCCGTCATATCCCTTGATATTAGAACAAGGTACATGTATACCAAAAATAAATGTTCCAACATCACGCTCACCTTCTCTGGATCGGTTTATAGAGCACGAGCGTAACATATTTCGAGCGGAAACGGTGGGTGATCCCCAAAGCCACCACCGACCTCGGGCTCTCTCTGTTCTCGATGTAGAGATGGTTAAGAATCACGTTCTGCGGCAACGGCAGACTGCTCGAACCATCTCGATCAGCTGCTGGGTAGTTCAGCAAGGAATGCTGCGGGTGGGGCGGGACGAGCGGCGGATCCTGAGCCTCGTCTTCAATTCCCGGGAAGGGGTTATTGTAGCTCGAATCAGGCGATCTTGGGACTTCAAATCCTACGACTCTTCTTTCCTGAATTTACCACTATTCTTCTCAGAACATATAGTACGAGAGTTGTGATTATTGATAACCCCAAGGGGTCAAATGATTGATGCTTACTTGATCATCTCCATCCGGACCTTCCATGGTCGCAAGTGAGACAAGGACAGGAGAAGTAGCGATAAGCCTGAAGATCAGAATCTCTCTCTTGGTCAAGACAAGTGATTACAACCCATGGGAAAACCAGGTGCACTCAACCATCAGATCTGTGGAACAATTCATACATCATAATATATCATTACAAAGATAAACATACTGTTGCTTTTAAACTAGCCATAAGGAAAGAGCAGATATTTCAAGTGTGTTCAATTTCAGCACAGCACCCATGTGGGAATAAGCAAATCCATTTTTCTACATCTTTAACACTGAAGTAGTACTAGTTCAGTTCAAAAATGCAAGTTTCCATTCTATCCACAGATAAGAAATATGACATTTTACAATCAAATACTTGGAGAGGAGAGGTATGATTCGAACATAACTATAGGCAATTCGAATGCTAGTAATTTCAACGACACAAAAGTAAACGATATGAAAACCTCATAAATGGTTGCTAGTTATCTACTAAGAAGAGGGCATTCAAGTGTGAGATTAAAAAAAACAAAACATATATCTCCATCCCTGTCATGTAATATCATGGTAAACAAAGCAATAGCTTTATTATAAATGCAAACAGAATATAATATATATATATATATATATATAGAGAGAGAGAGAGAGAGAGAGAGAAATGCTATAATGCGGCATGCAGTAAGTGCGGCACCTCACCGCAACCGTCTGATGCATTGTTGCATGCAGAGCGTGCATCAGACGGCTGCGGTGCGGTGCCGCACGTACTACATGTCGCATTATAGCATGCCCATATATATATATATATATATATATATATATATATATATATATATAGGGGAGCGTGGCTTCGTATGCCCATGCATTGAAGGCTTCAATGTATGCTCCTCTATTAACATACATAGAGGTTTCCAAATTTACTATTTTTTTGTGGAGATGATATCTATGTTGAGATGATCATTCTCATAAAAAATCAATAAGTTATGAAACCTCTCAGCATTGCAAATAAGCTCTTAGCTCATCAAATTAACGGTTGAAATGGACAACTTATAAAGCTTCTAACATTTTGATGAACCTAGATGTTTCAGAATTTGTTGATTTTTGGAGGATATGCTATCTATAGCAAGATGATAGAAGTTGTATCGTCTATCAATTTCAACCGTTAATTTGATGAGCATATTTGAAATGCTTAGAGGCTTCAGAACTTGCTGATTTTTTGTGAGGATAATTATCTCAACATAGATATCATCTCCACAAAAAAAAATTAAAAAATTTGAAAACCTCTATATATGTTAATAGAGGAGCATACATTGAATCCTTCAATGCATGGGCATACAAAGTCACGTTCCCATATATATATATATATATATATGGGGAGGGATACTCCTACTCATGGCCTCTTACTCATATAGTTACTTATGATCCGGGCCCTCCATTAGATCCCGACGTACGGTTCGGATTAGATGGAGAGTTAAAGCAATGGTGTCCGCATTAAATACCTGTATTAAAAGCCCGCATTTAATGCGGACACCATTGCTTTAACTCCCCATCTAATCCGAACCGTACGTCGGGATCTAATGGAGGGCCTGGATCATAGGTAACTATATGAGTAAGAGGCCATGAGTAAGAGTATCTCTCCACTATATATATACATATATATATATATATGAGGGCTGGGTTCTTATGACTATGAGTGTCGTAAGAACTACCATATCACATATAGTGAATTCGTGATACTAAAAGTTTTAGAATGATTTTTTATGAGGCTAATCAACTTACCTTAAATATAACCTAGATTCGAAATATTGATTCTGACCATCATTTCGACCCCTGAAAAAATGGCATATTTCGCGAAATATATCAAAATTTTACATTTCCGTAAATTGAAAAACCGAAATATTTCATGAAATTTTGCAAAACATTTCAATTTTGTATACCTTGGAAGGCTTGGATATAACATCCACAAATATCAGTACATTGCTAATCTTTTAGGGGAATCGAATGCTAGAAGCTTTCTCGGCCATTCATTTTAATGGTTAATGTTGATAGCATATTTGAAGCCCATAAAAGTTATAGAATGTGCTGAATTTTTGTAGGCGTTCCATCTAAAGTAAGGTGATTATTCACATTAAAAATTAGCACATTTTAGGTCATGTGTCGCAAATTCACTATGTCGATAGTCCTTACGACATTGTCATAGGAACCCAGTTTCCACTCTCTCTCTCTCTCTCTTTATATAAATATATATATATATATATATATATATATATATATATATATAGAGAGAGAGAGAGAGAGCGATGTTACGGTGCGAGACCGCACGCACCGCAGACCACATTTTATCATTTGAATATATATATATATATATATATATATATATATATATAGAGAGAGAGAGAGAGAGAAAGAGAGGGTTGTTACGTTGAGTTGTGAGCTACAGGGGAAAAAAATGAGCTGCAATTGATTTGACCCCCCTAGAAGTTTTAGAATTTGATGAAATTTGGTGAGGATGTTGTCTAGGGTAAGATGATCATCCTCACCAATTTTCATCAAATTCCAAAACTTCTAGGGTTATCAAATGGTAAAAGCAAAATCTGCAGATTTAACGGTGACTGTGGATGGCAGATTTTGCTTCTACCATTTGATGACCCTAGAAGTTTTGGAATTTGATGAAAATTGGTGAGGATGATCAAATTGGTGAGGATGATCATCTTACCCTAGACAACCTCACTAAATTTCATCAAATTCCAAAACTTCTAGGGGGGTGAAAATACCCACAGCTCACTGTAACATTACTCTCTCTCTCTCTCTCTCTCTCTCTCTCTCTCTCTCTCTCTCTCTCTCTCTCTCTCTCTCTCTATATATATATATATATATATATATATATATATATATATATATATATATATATATATGTGTGTGTGTGTGTGTGTGTGTGTGTCATAGGGTAGTCCCTACAACACTGTCATATGAATCCAGTTTCCTCTCTCTCTCTCTCTCTCTCTCTCTCTCTCTCCCCCCCCCCCACCCCCCAGGTTAAATGATTCATTTACCACTCCATTGAGTTTCGAGTGGAAGTCGTTAAAAGACTCGTTCTCTTCCATTGAAAGACTCAAACTGAGAAATCAGTCTTTGCAATTTAACCCGACAACAGTTTTTGTTTCTTCATGGGTGATGTCCAAAATGTTCCAGACTTCCCTAGTTGTCCTCGCGGCAGAGATACTGCGAAACATCCTTTGTAACCCCTGAGTAAAAGGCATTAAGATCCTTCTAGTCAAAGTGCAGTCTTCATGATATGTCCATTCCTCTATAGGATTCAAAACCTTGGTCACTACCCCATCCGCCCCACGATCTTCAATTGGTTCTTCCCAACCAGTCTCGATCGTGTGCCAAACCCAAACATCTATCGAACAGAGGAAGGTACTCCTTGTTGTCCAAAATGGATAGTTCTGACCTTTGAACAAGGCAAATTTGTTGATGATGTTACCCTCACGTTGAGTTTCTATCGAGAACTAAACAAAAAGAATATAATCAACTCAAGGTTTAACTCGGTCTAAGCAGCCAACCAAGAAAATTGTGCTCTAATGCCAATTGAAAAACAACTCCCCACTGGAGTAGGAAGTCGGACTTAGCGCGTCAGTGACCTAACCAATCACTACCTCCAACGACCGCCCTGATCGAAAGGCCCCAGGCTAGACTCTGTGGATTAAAATTCATCTTCTCTTAGGTTCTCTCCTCACCCTGAAAAGTTTAATCGGTTACTTACATGGTGATTAGATGTCGGTTGGTCTCTCCCATCTCGCTGCAAACAGTTCATAGTAAGTTTTATGTGTAGTGTAGGCCAAAAGCATACAACTCTTGCATGAGAAAGTTATACTACAGCACACAGATATTTTTTACAAGGAAAATACTTCACTGGAAAAATCACGACGAATGAGCCGATTGATGAGAACAACCCACTAAGCTTCAAAAGTTCAATACAAGAATGGAGATTAGGTCTAACGGGCCATACTAGTTCGCCTCCACACCACGCTGACTCTGCCCTCCTTGATTCTTTGCAAACCTCTTGACTGGCAGTATTCCACTCGATCCAACACAAGTGGCCCTAGATGCTCACTCGAGATGACGCTCGAACTCCCTTGTTGCAAGCGGGGACACCCCAACGCCGACCTTAGCAAAGGTCGAGCGCGCCCAAAGGTGAATTGCACCCCACAGTGGGTGCTATCACCATATAAGGGACTACTCTGATTTCCCCAATCGATAACCCCAAAAAAATTACAACGGTTCACCCGTAGATCTACTAAGAGGAATTAGGATTCTTGCTAGATTCGCTCAAAGCAAGGCCCGACGCTCTTTCGATTCATGTGGAAGAACCCAACACATGGGATTTGCAAGGAAAGGAAAAAATAAACCCAAACAAATAAACTCAACGCCTGCACAAAGGGAATGGATACAATCCAATAGGAAAACACAATCAAGCAATCGAAGGAATCGATGAAAACAATCGGAGAAGCTACCTACAAGCCTAAGAAATTGATACCTTAAGGAATCGGCTTGAAGGGAGGAAGAAAAGGAGATGACACCCAAAGATCTTCTCTCCAACAAGAGCCTTCTCTTCTTTGTCCACTAAACTTTCAAACCCACCAAAGGGGATCCAACTGACCCAAGCCAAGTTTTACCCAATTTCGAAGGGATTAGACCCCTCCACATGAGCAAAACCCGTCTTTAGGATGGTTTAACCCGCACCTGGAGTAAATTGCTTGAATGAGTGGTCGGGCGCCTACTATGCGGTATGAACAATCTTTCAAACGCCGAACTCAGGAAATCCTTGAGTGGGTCTTGAAAGTCCAAACAATCGTTCGAAATCCCTGCACAAAACACCCTAATTCATCCGGACAAACATAAATAGTTCGAACGAATTGTTAAGCATCCGAACAAGTGTTTGGACACCCAAACACCAGCATTTGAACGACTGTTCGGACATCTAGTATGGACTTCCAACACTTAAAAAATTCTAAGTGTTAAGACTCCACTCGACCTAAAACCCGATGAAACTAAAACACTTTTCGCATAAAATAATATTTTATTTTTGAAAACAACAACACTAAAGCGAAAATCATTTTGAAATCGTGTCGAATCATCAAAAAGCGGGTTATGATAAAAGCGATGAAACTTGCGTGAATCAATACAATCGAGAAATCCTAGGCAATCCTTGCAAATCCGGCCCATTGCACATCTCTCAGATGAGCAACTAAGGCCGTGTGAACATGATTTTTTATGATTGTTTCAAATTTTTTGACCCATGTGAACAGACTAATGCTATGATACATAAAATGACTGCATGCGAGATGAGTTTTTTAATGAAACATTGTACATCTTTTTATACCATTATTTGATCAAAAACGCGTCGTAAAGCCTCATTCAAACAAATGTGCAACATCTGATTTATCTCTTACAACAGTTCAAAGCATATGAATAACTAGAAACTATAGGTCAAAACTTATTCAATCAGGGGAAACAAAGATATTTTGTCTCGTGTCTCTCTTATACCCAGTAATCCAATGATGCATCCCGTTCAAAATTCAATATCCCCCACTTAGAGGCATAAGCATTTTGCATTAGTGTATGAGTGGGATAACAAAATTAAAAGATATTTTCTTTTTAAAGCAACTATTTTTATTCGAGACATTCAATAGTACAGTAATTTCTGGTTCCAGTAATCCGAGAACCACAAGGTGCTTAGATCATACACGAAATTACGCTATACACCTAATACAAAACCAATTGTATGTGTTCATGCAATATCAGTAATAAAATGACTGAAATACTTCCATATTGATGGTAAATGCAATAGACTGTTCCAGATTAACCATCATATATCAGAGACTAACAACTTACTCAGTCAACAATGAAGCATACAAAACCAGTACACAACTAGAACAACAAAAAGAAACTCGACTCAAATTCAAGGACACAAGCTAATACATACAAAGACTCTACTCCAGAGAGCTAATATCCACAAATGATCAGCAAATTTGACACTTGCTCCTGTGAAGAAAATAGGACCCATTCTCTATCGTACAACCAATGTAGAGGGAATATTGATCCCAACAAAGGCTAAGAGAAATAAGATCAGTCGTGGAAAGGGTATTGCTTCATAGCCTTCATTCTTCCGATTAAGGGTAGCCAAGAACATCAACTGAACAATAATACAACCTATATCCAACAGTGCACCAGTACCTAGCAGGAAGTGAAATTCAGCTGTCTTTTATGCACAAATGCCTTTATTCAAGGATGGAACAAGATTATTCAGTGAAATCTTATGCAGTAACTGGTATTTATCAGAAAATTCCCTTACCCTGAAACCACCTAACAAGTAGAATTTTCTACCACTGAACTTACACCACCCCTACTTCTCTGCATCCAAGTAACCTTTTTTTACCACCAAAGTCGATCAGTTTGATTCAAGAATTCAGCTGAAATTTGGATGAATTTTCCAGAAACAAGAGTGACAAACAGTGGAGCCAAACCAACAAAGTTGTAAATATTTGTGTAAAATACATGTGTGACATCCATGCATGCTGGGTGAGTGGGCAATGATAGCCAACCCCTGTTTGATAACATCCAGAATTTCAGCTGTCTCAAGGTCCTGAAAATTCACAACTCTTTCGAAAATTAGTGACCTCGAGAGAAATACTTGTGTACTACACCTTAATGAAGGAGCATTCAAAGGCAGTGCAGTAAGTGAAATAATCTCATATGGAGCTGCCAGGGATGAGGATCCACAGTTGCGTTTAGGACATGAGGTAACTCTCTTTAGTTGTCTCCTATCGGAAGATGAAGTCACAACTTGATTTGGAAAGTCAGTTGCTGTATGAGAGCCTTCATATTCGATGGAAGAAGGAGCGAGATCCACTGAACTAGAGGTGGGAGAGGGAGGCGTTTCATCCTCATCAGAATCAGCGATAATGATTGAGTCATTTTCAGAAGATGATTTTAACACGAAGAGAGGAAATCATAGCACCCTTATCCTCTCAGATCAGAAACAGAAGGAAGACAAGGAAGACCCGTTGTTGCTCCTGACCATGGTGAGATATAGAGAGAAATCTTAGAAAAATTAGGGTGAATCGATGGGAATCGAACAAGAAGTCCAAAAAATTAAAGAGTCAACTTGATTCGCTAATCAGATGGAACGAATTTTGAAGACCTCGCAGAGGTTTAGGCTTTCCCTCGCAATCGTATTCAAAAGCCCCAAGAGATAGAACGCGAAAATAGAGCAGTCACGACTTAAAAAAGGTAAGTTGGGCAGATCGTGCGCATCGTTTCAATCATCATGTGCACGGTTCAAACAGAGAAGAAACAAGTCCGACCATCATGCACACATGACAGTTTTTAGGGTTTTTCTTATTCTTCATGCATATCATAATGAATCTCTAGTAGTCTAGTCCGCAATCTCAACCATCTTCAAGGTTGATTCTCTACTTCGTGGAGGAGATATCTACTTTGTCGAGAAGACAGCAGTCGTATGTCAACTTCGAGGTGTGATACCAAGGTCATGTATTGACTTGGAAGAGAGATTTGGTTGGTTCCCGAAGATCATATGTGCAGAGAAGGTGAGGTTGTGTGTCAACTTGTGGTGCACGAAAAGATCAAGGCCGAAGATGTTTGGTTCTTGTGCTGAGTTACGAGGCGTGAAGGGAACACATAAGCGGAGGCAATATAAATAAGATCAGGTTGTGACTTGTGAGATGGTAAGATTGCCAAGCCTATATTCTGTGTGGATCTTTATAAAGTGTATAGTGCCCCAAATTTATCCAAAAAAGTACATATGTGGAACCAAATCACGTAAAAATATCATCTCTTATGTGCTTGTGTGTGATCACTTTCCAGACACTTTAGATGTTTGCAAATCAAATCCTTGATAAATATATCTTAGCTTTGTCTTCAGTACATTGTCTTGAGTTTCAATTCGATGAACACCATCATACCTTCTGGTACATGATCTAGCAAAGCCTACACATATATGAGGTTGCTATAATGGTACAAATAAGTTAAGTTTAAATTGGCATCATTATTTAATAAACCTATTCACCGTCTTTTAGGTCATATTGTCGGGATCTAGTCTGAATTCATACCTATTGAGATTTCTCAGAAATGGTACTATATCTTATCTTAACTGGTATCAGTTACTCGCACTCCTAATATTTCCATTAAGCGTCCGTTCTTTTGATGAGTAAATTAGGTTGGGCATTGATTTATCCAGGTAATCTCACTTTGTTTCACGTTCTTTTGTCCAATGTCCCAGGTAAATGGTTTTCCAATATTAATTTTTTTCCTAGTTTGGTGGCACATTAGAGTCCCACCAAAATTGGTCGGACATTGATTGCTCACCGCGGGCAAGCGCATATTTGCCGAGATCTATTTGATCCATCGGAAATTTAGATGAATTTACCCAGCTAAAAAGAACATGAGACATTTAATTACCCAAGACATCATTGTCCTTGCCCATGAATGTCTCATGCAAATGAATTTCCAATCCTATTTATGTCTCACCAAAAGAATTGACCCTAATGGCTATGTTCTCTCCAAACAAAGAAATTAATAAATTGTGAGTAGGATAGTACCATTGTATGCGCAAAAAATAGATATGGGTCATCTTTATTGCAAACACACGAGATCACAAAGACGCTGACCAATGGGCTCGGGGGTGGTGAGCCGGGTGCGGCAAAGATTTGATCAGGAGATTATGGGAGAGATCCTCTAAAGGGTCCCTTTGATCCGCGTTTTCACGTTACTTCACGCGAGAGCTCTGGAGGGGTTGCCCCGGACAGAGGTCTTTACAAGGTTTCGGGTTTCTTAAGAGGTCGAGTGGTTTTGGCCTTTGCTTTTGTCCCTTCCGTGCTTCGCGCTTCCTCGGCTAGGGGGCTTTCAACGTTGTTTCCTTGATCTTCGCATCTCCCTCGGCTTTTGCTAGATCTCGGTGTCCTTGAATTTCGATTCGCGATGTCGATCGTGCTTTTGGCATCAGCTTTGACGTGGCTCTGCTTTTGCGGTGCTTTGGCGCTTGCGCTTGAACATAGATGGGTAGAGGCTTGCGGTGCTTTAGTTCTTACGAATTTCGCATCGTATTGTCTAAAACGTGTGTTGCTTTAGCACGGGCTTTACCGTTGCTTTGCTTCAGCTTTTTGCTTTGCCTTTCGCTTTCGCTTTCGCTTTCACTTTAGCTCAATCTTCTCCTTGAACGATGATGGCAACGTTCACCGAGTCTTCTTTATGCTTCCGGCTTCCTCGACGGTTGTGGCGTCGGTTTCGTTTCTCCTCTTCTTCAGGCTTCTTTGGCGTGATCGAAGTCAAGGACTTCCATTGAAGATGATGGGTGTACTATGAAACACGGGCACTTCTTAGAGGGCCCTGTGTCCGTGTCGGACACGTGTCGGACACGGCTCGGACACGGCCCGGATACGTGTCGGACACGGCTCCGAAGTGTCCTGGTTTTTTTTTTGTCCAGGACACTGTTGGGACACGGCCAGGACACGGCAGGGACGTTGTTTGCATGGGATCAGGGATGAGTTGGATGATTTGTTTGGGGCTTGGTGTAATGGACGGTTGTGATTAAGATTTGGCTTTAACTTATATCCTCTAAGGTTATAACATCATAGGATATAATTAATAGGGTTTTTCTTACAAATATTAAGATAATATTTTAGCAATAATTCTATAACTTTGTGGATTTTGTGAACTTTATTGGATAGTTGTCATTACCCTTATGACCTCTAGTGAGGGTCCCATAGTGCCAAACCCGACCCCATAGTAAATAAACTTCATTTTGCCCTCTTCAATTCAATTTTGATTAGATTGAATCGTTGAAATTACCAAAAGAAAAAATTTAGTAGTTGTTAAATTGGGTATTGTGCTACCATTGAAATTTCTTAGACATAACCATAAAGTAATTTCCCATCTAGTTGGAGCATATTTTATGAATTATTCTTCGAAATTAAGCATCTCTATGTAGTATTAATGTATCATATATTATTTATATAAAATTATAAATATTAATTGCCGTGTCCTAGCCATGTCGTGTCCATTTTTGAAGAAATGTCGTGTCGCCGTGTCCGTGTCGTGTCGCCGTACCCGTGTCTGTGCTTCATAGTGGGTGATCTCTGTGCGACGGTTGTAGCGTAGACTTTTGCTGATGAAAACAGCGGGTGTAGCACCGATCCTCATGCAACGGTTGTAGCATCGGCTTTTGTTGATGAAGACGACGAGTGTAGCACCGGCTTCGGGCCTTCTTCTCCAAGCTTTCTTCTTCGTGCAAGGAGTCGGGGCTTTGTTGAAGGCGACGGGGTGATGCCGATTTCGATCTTCTCTGGCCTTTTCTTTTGGTGTCTTCAGAGTTGATGAAGATTGTTGAAGACGGCGGGGTGATGCGGACTCCGAGCCTTCTTCTCCAAGCTTTCTTCTTCGTGCGAGGAGTTGAAGTTTTGATCTTATTGTGCAAGGCCTTCACGTTGATGAGGACTTTGATGGGGGACACCTCTCCGTTGGGATGCGCCTTCTCGTTCCACATTCAGCCTTCGGTCGTTGAGCATTGGAGCCTCCTTCTTTGCAGAGCCTTCACGTCTCTAGCTTTCGACCCCAAACATTTGCTACGGGAATAAGTCGTGATTTTTTCAAAAAGTCGGGATTTTTTGCAAAAATTGTGAATTACGTGTTTTTTTTCTGTTTTCTTCTAGTCTTTTTCCCAATTTTTGCTATATAATTTTTTTTGTTAGAATACATATATCTAATTATTACCTAATTTTCCGATTTTTCCGTTTTTTTCTCGTTTGTTTCGTTTTTTTCCCTTGCCTACTTTTTCCCGACTTCCAACTTGGTAACATTGATTCAGAGTGACCTTACTTGCATTGCTTGGTGATCATCACAAATTCAAAGAGCGGGGTGTAGGCACATGTGATCTGCACAATCTCACAATAACTAACAAGGCACCTTTTTACAAAAATTTGAAGCTCGATTGAGAGAGAAATACAAGAATAAAATAGATAATAAAAACAAACCAATGTTCAGCTCTTATAGAATCTCTCCCCCGCAAGAAAAGCTCCCCCTATCCCAAAACTCTCCCCCTTTTTGTAACAAAATTGACAAAGGAGAAGCCATACCATAAAGATTTATACGATCAAAAGTGACGATCTTATTCATAAGAGAGTAAAAATCAAGTGACTATCAGATATGAATCATATGATGTCCATGTAAACATATATATCGTGACAGCGCATGCTGAACATAGATGTGAAACATGTAGGCACTATTAAAAGTAAACCAAGGAATTATGCCATGTTTGCTGAAATAAAATAAAAATTAATACATCCTAGTCTGTGTACATCATATATATCAATGAAGTATACAACACCAGTACACAACAAGAATGACAAAAAGAGACTCCTGACTCAAATTCAAGGACACAAGCTAATACATACAAATACTCTACTCCAGTCCAGAGAGCTAATATCCACAAACGATCAGCAAATTTGACATTTGCTTCTTTGAAGAGAATAGGACCCAATATTCTCTCTCTCTCTAGAAGGGAATATTGCCCCAACAAAGGCTAAGTGTAATAAGATCAGCCGAGGAAGGGTATTGCTCCAATCTTCCGATGATGGGTAGCCAAGGACATCAACTGAACGATAATAGCACCTATATCCAATGGTGTGCAAATACCTAGCAGGAAGAGAAATTCAGCTGTCTTTTATGCACACATGCCTTTATTAAAGGATGGAAAAAGGTTATTCAGCGAAATCTTATGCAGCAACTGGTATTTATCAGAAAATTCCCTTATCCTGAAACCACCTAGCAAGTAGATTTTTCTACCACTGAACTTCTTACACCACCACTACTTCTCTGCAACCGAGTAACATTTTTTTACTACCAAAGTCAGCTGAAATTTGGATGAATTTTCCAGAAACAAGAGTAACAAACAACAGAGCCGAACCAACAAAGTTGTAAATATTTGTGTAAAATACATGTGCGACATCCATGTATGCTGGGTGAGTGGGAGATGTCACTGATAGCCAACCCCTTTGTTCGATAACATCCAGAATTTCAGCTGTCTCAAGGTCCCGAAAATCCTCAACTCTTTCGAAAATTAGTGAACTCGAGAGAAATACTTGTGCACTGCACCTTAATGAAGGAGCATTCAAGGGAGGTGTCGTAAGTGAAAGAATCTCATATGGAGCTGCCTGGGATGAGGATCCACGGTTGCATTTAGGACCTGAGGCAACTCTCTTGAGTTGTCTCCTATCAGAAGATGAAGCCACAACTTGATTTGAAAGTCAGTTGTTGTATGAGAGACTTCAGCAGCGATGGAAGAAGGACCGAGACTCACTGAACCAAAGGTGGGAGAAGGAGGATTTCATCCTCATCAGAATCAGCGATAATGATTGAGTCATTTTAAGAAGATGATATTGACGCAAAGAGAGGAAATCACAACACCCTTATCTTCTCATATCAAAAACAGAAGGAAGACAAGGAAGAGTCGTTGTTGCTCCTGACCATGGTGAGATCTAGGGAGAAATCTCAGAAAAATTACGGCGAATCAATGGTAATCGAACAAGAAGTCCAAAAAACTAAAGAACCAAGTTGATTCACTCATCGGATGGGACGAATTTTGAAGCCCCACAAAGGTTTAGGCTTTTCCTCGCAATTGTATTCAAAAGCCCCAAGAGAAAAAACGTGAAAATACGATAGTCACGACTTAAAAAGGCAAGTTGGGCAGATCGTGCGCATTGTTTCAATGTGCAAGGTTCAAACAGAGAAGAAAGGGGTCCAACCATCATGCACACATGACAGTTTTAGGGTTTTTCTTATTCTTCATGCATATCATATCGAATCCCTAGTAGCCTTGTCCGCAATCTCAACCATCTTCAAGGTTAATTCTCCTTGTGTCAAAGATCCTACTTCATGGAGGAGATATCTACTTCATCGAGATGACCGCAGTCGTATGTCAACTTCAAGGTGTGATACCAATGTCATGTATTGACTTGGAAGCGAGATTTGGTTGGTTCCCGAAGATCATTTGTGTAGAGAAGGTGAGGTCGTGTGCCGACTTGTGGTGCACGGAAAGATCAAGGCCAAAGATGTTTGGTTCTTGTGCTGAGTTACGAGGTGCGTAGGTAACACATAGGCGAAGGCAGTATAAATAAGATCGGGATCGAGCGAATGACCGGGGGCGGTGCTGGCTTTACACTAACCTAGAGGGAGACCTGGAGCCCGGTGGAGAATATCGGGAGGCGCTAAGGCCTCGAGATTCGTCCTCGGAGTCGGATCCGACCGCCGAGCGCCCATGGCGAAATCCAACCTGGAGGCCGGGGGGGGAGGCTACCTTGCACCTCTCCACCTCGACGGTTTGGTTGGTGTTCGGGTCAGTGTTGGCGGGTGCCCCTTAGTAAAAGTCACTAAACTATCATACCGCATACACGGAACTGACCCCACATGGTATAAAGGCAACATTGTGCATCTTTACATTACTCTGGGGTTGCCCAGTGAACACACTTAGTCCTGCACACCTACCATGCTCTAGTGCGATGCACTAATAAAAATCTTAAGCTTTGTCTTTGGTGCATTGTCTTGAGTTTAAATTAGATGAACACTATCTTACCTTTCGGTACATGATCTACTAAAGCCTACACATATATGAGGTTGCTATATCACTTGGGTACAAATAGGTTAAGTTTTAAATTGGCATAATTATTTAATAAACCTATTCACCGTCCTTTAGATTGTACTACGGGATCTGGTCTGAATCGTAACTATCTGGGATTTCTCATAAATGGTACCATATCTTATCTTAGCCGGTATCAATTTCTCGCTCTCCTAATATTTCCATTGATGGCTATGTTTTCTCTCCAAAAAAAGATATTAATAAATTGCGAGTAGGCGATCAAAAAAAAAATTGTAAGTAGGATAGTACTATGTTATGTCATGAATCAAAATGATTGATCAACATGTATGCGGAATATGGATGACAATCATGGCAGCCCATTGTATAATGACTATAAATTTAGCATTGCACATCAAATGAAGCATCATGTGGTTTTCTAACCCGGAACCAAAATAAAAAATCTTGGGTAAATTACACTTTGCCCCCCTGAAGTTTATTTTGTGCCGAATCGCTCCCTAAAGTTTGAAATGTTAGCGTACTGCCCCCTTTTGTCAACTACTTAATTTCCTCGTTTGGTAATTTTTATCTGATCAAAACTGAATTGAAGGGGGCAAAATGTAGTTTTTATACTTCAGGGGGGCAAACTGTAATTTACCCTAAAATCTTTGCAGCAAAACAAAATTAGCAGACCTGGAACCCTAATCTAATATGAAAGTCTGGAAGAAATTTATCATAGAAATGAAAAACCTAGAAACAAATCCCCACCCATACAGAGTAGGCCCTAAAGGAAAACCTAACCGATGTCAAAATGAAACCCTAGAACGAAAAGTACGATTATAGTTCAGCTCAAAGATTAAGACGACAAGGGTTCTGAGCTCTGGAACAAGAACAAGAAGTAGTGACCGTACCAGTTGATCAATCCGTACAGGCCGGTCCAACTCCTATCGTCCGCTCCAGCTCCAGCTACAGGGTTGACGCGGTCGCCGGTCGTTAGCTGAGACCATCGGGCACCGGTACCGGTGCGTGCGTGTGATGCAGGGTACCAGGGTGAAAGATTTCTTGAAAACGCCGATTCCGTTTTATTCTCAGTCCGGCCCATACGCGAGCCCAACCAGGCCGAACATTGGCGCAGAAGCTTTCTTTTTTTTTTCTTTTTTTTGAAAAATTTTATTCATACCCCCACGAATTACTACATAGAACCCGTTACCATAAGAAAATTAGTTTTATTTTTTT
Source organism: Chamaelirium japonicum (assembly GCA_947650365.1). Taxonomy (NCBI): domain Eukaryota; kingdom Viridiplantae; phylum Streptophyta; class Magnoliopsida; order Liliales; family Melanthiaceae; genus Chamaelirium; species Chamaelirium japonicum. The sequence continues at coordinate 8,723,541 of OX393550.1, read as the reverse complement.
AAATAGCAACAATGCCCCCACCACACCCCCATCATATCCCTTAGTGTAACTCATCTCGATTCTCTTCCCACCTCCACACCCCATCTTAATTCCCCTTCACACTTGCATACCCCACCACACTATTGACCCCTCCGCAGCTCGCTGCCATGCCTATCCGTCCTCCTCCATCCCCTCTTCATACCCCACCTCCCATACCACACCTCCATACTCATACCCCATCAACTCCGATCGATGTTGGTACCTTCGTCATACCCCGTCATCAAAGCCATTGAACATCATTCGGCAACACATTACCAATACAAAAAAACATTCAACGATATACTGACGAATAGTGGTTCGATAGTTTTCCACTGAATAGAGTTTGACAATATACTACCGAACATATTGAAGAACATTCGGCGGTATGTTGCCAAATATTCTTTTGTAAGTTCGGCCCTGTGTTGCCAAATGACTTTGATGATAGTTATGAGCTTTGAAGGCGGGGTATGGTGATCGATGGTGAGGGGAAAGAGAAAGGGGAAGAATGAGAGGGGGAAGGGGCCTCGACGGAGGTGCCGAAGTCGAAGCTGATGGGGCATGGGCATGGAGGTGGGGTACGGTAATGGGTATGGCAAGGGGAAGGGGGCAGCTCGAAGGTTTTCCCGATTTTACTCAGCCCGATTTGATGTGGCAGCGTGCAACTAGTGGTGCAAAAGATTTAAATGTCACTAGTGGTTTTCAGCCACCAGTTGTATGCTGCCAAGTCAATCGGGCTGGCGGAATCGGGAAAACCTTCGGGTTGAATAGCATTTCTCATCAGGTTACATATATATACCCCATGCAAAGAGCTAACCCTCAAATTATGAAGACAAGTCCCCATCAAATCCGCTCTCATGCCTATTCAAACATCAAGCTTCAACTAACCCACTTAACCAAAAGATTATCGGCGTGGAGGGCCGAAGAGATTGGATCACATCGATCCTCCTACAGAACAATCGCGGTACAAACCACAAACCTAAAGCCAAAATAGCAATGCATAAAAATGAGAAAAATCCAAAATACAAAGCAAAACCACACACAAAAAGATAGGGATTTATGTGAAAATCATTTCAGAAAAAACCATAGGCGACGACCATCAAATCTACAAGAATCCGAGAAACCAAGAAGGTACAAGCAATCGCCCACCAACAACAAAAAGATCCTATTCGTCATAGAGTTTCTATTCCTCTCAAGAAGTCTCAAATTTGTCATCCTACACGGTTTGGTCTCAAAACGCTTCTTTATATAGTATAGGCTTATATCACATAAAGACTCAAACCCAAAAGAAACGAATTTTTGATGCAGACAAACTGCTTGGTCGGCCATCAGATCAGATCAATCGGTTTGGCTTGGAACTTAGAAAACATTGTCTCGAGTAATTTCGATCGGTCTGAGAAAGAAAACGATCAGTCTTCCAGAATGCCCGTTTCCTATACTGCAAAACCAATCGGTTGGTTTGGACTCGTCGATCGGTTGGACAGTAAGTTTTTTTGGTTTTCACAATTGAGCCATAACCAAAAATTCTCTACCTTGGTGAAATTTTTCCTCGGATCTAATCGTCATCTCCACTGCATTCTGTCGGTGCCCAAACAACACCTTGATGGTGTCCGAAACCACGTTCTGGTGGCACGCTGACAGTGCTAGCACCCCAAAGGTGCAAAACTCCTTACATCATCTTGATTGGTTTAAACAGTGCTTAAACTTAATTAGTCACTGTAATAAGCTTCGTCAACATATTGAAAAAATGATCTCTTGCGTATGAATCTTCTTTATAGAAACAGCTCTATCCATGATAGCCTTTCAAACAAAGGGATACATGATATTAGTGTACGTGCTACATCCATGAGTTTGGAACCTGATCATCGTCGACATCTTTTTCAAACATGTATTATGCCTTTGTCGTACGACAATGCAGTTGTGTCTAGTAGGAAAGCTTTCCAACTCATTGGACCTCCTACTAGTACAAAAATATATATAACATGTCATAGACATCTGTCCATCTAGATCACCATCATAATTCGCATCAATGTATCATATTGTATCTCTGACTTAATCACTATCTTGTTAAAAGAGTATATCAATATGCAACTTACCCTGTATGTACCCTAATATCCATTTCACTACCCACCACTATTCATTCCCTGGATTAATCATGTAATTAAGGACTGACCACACTAATTGTTAGTGCAATATCTGGACATGTACATATCATTGTTCAAACCATTAGCTTTGACCTGAAGGATTGTTGGGTCGAAAGTCTGAACGACCGTTCGATTGGACTGTGATCAAGTCAGTTCAAATGGCCATGTGAGGATGGCCCCATCTGGATGACCCTATTGAAATTTAAGAGAAATGCTATTTAACCCGACGGTTTTCCCGATTCTACTCAGCCCGATTGACATGGCAGCATGCAACTGGTGGTGTACGTAAAAGACTTAAATTAATACCGCTAGTGGGTTTCAGCCAACAGTTGTATGCTGCCAAGTCAATCGGGCAGGCAAAATAGAAAAAACCTTAAGGTTGAATAGCATTTTTCGAAATTTAATGAAAATTACTATTCATACTTTGAAATTACATCACATACCCTGATTTCAGAAAAAATCATTTTCCCACCTCATACCCCACCCTCCAAAAAAAATACTCCCAACTACCCTAGCTCATCTGCCACCTTCCTCCCTTTCACACTACCGGAGCCACCTCCACTGCCGGAGCCGTAGGGGAGAACTCGTGGAGCCCACAACAACCGTCGCTTGTGGAGCCCTCCATCGTAGCCACCTCCTGGATCCCTACTCCATATTCGATCCCCACCACCTTCTCCTCCTCCGTCTCCATCTTCCCCCGCCGAAGTTCGTCGGAGGGGGTGGAGCACATGGTCACCGGCCACCGGAGCCACCACCGCCACACAGGTCCATCAAAATCGGCCGGCAGGCTGGCACAAGCTAGTTGGTGTAAAACTTCAGGTTCATCAACCACCGCCAATCTAAGAATAGGTCGCAGCTGTCAATGTTCAGGGTCCATCAACTACCACCAATCTAAAATTAGGGCAAAGCCTCCAACTCATCCCAGCTGTTCACTTCCACCGCGGTAACCACCAACGGTCACAATTAATCATATCCCTTGCCTCACAAAACCCGGCCAGGCCACCACCTTCTCCATCCCCCGCTCTCTTTTCTTCCCCTTCCCACATTTTGCCCCACCTGCAATTGCCACCGTCGGCCGGAAGGCCTGACGATGACCCCGGCGGGAGGTGGCGGCGGTCACTACCTACCCTACCCTCCGCCCTTCCCCTCCGCCTTCCACCTGCTGGAGGTGACGGTCATCTCCGCCCAGGACCTCTTACCGGTGGGCCGATCGATGCGCACCTACGCTGAGGCGTGGGTCCAACCGGACAACCGCCTCCGCACCCGGCGCGACCCCGTCGGCCACACCGAGCCCACCTGGAACGACAAGTTTGTCTTCCGTATCAACGACGCCACCCTCCGCTCCGATACCTCCGCCGTCACCGTCGACGTCTACGCAGCCCGAAGCCGCTTCCTCCCGGGTTCCGACACCCTCCTAGGCACCGCCCGAGCCGTCCTTAGCACCCTCCGCCCCTCTACCGCAACCCGCTTCGTCGCCCTCCAGGTCCGGCGCCCCGCCTCCCTCCGGCCCCAGGGAATCCTCAACATCAGCGTCGCCCTCCTCGACGCCTACGTCCGCTCTATGCCCATCTATGCCGACCTCGCGGTCTCTGCCGCCCTCGCCCTCAGAGATCCGGCAGACGGCGGGAAGGGCATTGCCACCTCCTACGGAGGCAGCAAAAAGAGAGAGGCGCAGCTGTCCAGGCGGGGGACGGTGGCGGTGGTGGGCCGGGCAGTTGAGCGGGAGCGGGCGGCACTGGACTCCAAGCTGGAGAAGTGGAGGGCGGAGCTGCCGCCGCTGCAAGACCGGGACGTCGAGAAGGAAGAGAAGGCCGGGAAGCGACCGGATGGCGGAGGACGTGGCCGTTGGATGGAGAAGACGCGGAGGAACTCAGGGAGGCTGCTATGCTTCAGCGTCGCGGGAGAAGCGGACGCGGAAGGAGGTGGCGGCCCGTCGTCGCGAGGGTGAAATCCCTTTCAAAATACTTGGCTGCTCTGCACCAACCAGAAACCTCCTGCTGGGACAGAGGTGGCAGCAATTGATAGGTCATAAACCTTGGTCATAAATGGGTCCCACATTGACAACCTATTAATTACTGCCACCTCAGCCAAAAACAGGGCTTCAGCCAAGTATTGTGCGGACGGAACCAAAGTCGTGCATTTTTTTTTTTTTTTCTTTTGTCGTTTCCGATTATCTTTTGAAGTTTCATCATTTGAATTTTTTTTTTCTTTATTAATAAAATAAGACACACTTCTGTATATCCATGATTGCATGGTACTTTGGCTGATGAGCAATGATCTTCAACCTAACAGGGAGGTTTACACTCTTGACAGGCTTCATATGAAGCGTCTGTAGCTAACAATTTGTTTGATTCGATGTAGTTCCAATTATATGGTGCAATTTCAATATGTACAGTTGAAAAATGTGTAATTGTAATTGAAAGGTATGCAATTGTTTGGTTGCAAAAAGTTTGAATGGTATAGTTGTAACTCTGTTATTTGGTTTGATGTAGTTCGAATGATATAGTTGCAACTCCATTACTTGATTCAATGTAATTGGGTATATATAGTTGTGACTAGATCAGATAAATTAAATATTAAAATTAAATATATATATATAATAGTTATTAGATAGAGGGTTATGGAAATCTAGTTTTAGAGAGAGAAGGTTATGAAAACCTAACTTTAGATAGAGAAAGCTATGGAAGCTCAACTTTTAGAGAGTGAAAGTAATAAAAGCCCAGTTTTAGAGAGAAATTTATAGAAGCCTAGTTTTTAGATAGAGAAATCGATGGAAACATAGTTTTTAGAAAAAGAAAGCTATGTAAATCTAGTTTTTTAGAGAGAAAAAGCTATGCAAGCATAGTTTTTAGAGAGAAAACTATAGAAAGTTAGAAACTTAGTTTTTAGAGAGAGAAAGCTATGCAAACCCAGATTTTAGATAGGGATATGAAAACCTAGTTTTAGAATGATAGAGCTATGGAATCATAGATTTTAGAAAGAGAAAGCTCTGGAAGCCTAGTTTTTCATGAGAAACCTCTAGAAACCTAATTTTTACAAAGACAAAGCCATGAAAACTCAGTTTTAGAAAGATAAAGCTCTGGAAGCCCAATTTTAAGAGAGAGAAAGCTATGAAAACTTAGTTTTTAGAAAGAGAAAGGTATGAAAACTCAGTTTTTAGTTAAAGAAATCTATAGAAACCCAACTTTTAGAGAGAAAAAGCTATGGAAACCAAGTACTAGAGAAAAAGCTCTGGAACCCTAGATTTTAGAGAGAGATAAAGCTTTAGAAGACTAATTTTTAGAGAGAGAAAGCTATGAAATCCCAATTATTAAGAGAGAAAGCTATGAAAATTTAGTTTTAGATAAAGAAAACTATGGAAGCCCAATTTTTAGAAAAAGCTATAAAAACCCAGTTTTTAGAGGAAAAATTATGGAACCTAGGTTTTAGAAAGAGAAAGCTATGAAAACTCGGTTTTAGAGAGAGAGCTATGAAAACTTAGTTTTTAGTAAGAGAAATGTATGGAAACCCAGCTTTATAGAGAGAAAGCTATGAAAACCCTAACCCTAATTCTATACCCTAAAGAATAAGCCCTAATCCCAAACCTAATTCTAGACCCTGAATAGTGACCCTAACCCTAAACTCTAGTTTTATTCCTAAACAGTGCAATCTCAATATGTACAGTTAAAAAATGTGCAATTGCAGTTGAGCCGTGTGCAGTTGTTTGGTTACAAGTAGTTTGAATGGTATAGTTGTAACCCTATTGTTTGGTTCGATATAGTTCAAATGATATAGTTGCAACTCCATTGTTTGATTCAATATAATTGGTTGTATATAGTTGTGACTAGATCAGATGAATTAAATATTAAAATAATATATATATAATAGTTTTTAGAAAGAGTTATGGAAACCTAGTTTTAGAGAGAGAAGGCTATGAAAGCCTAGTTTTAGATAGAGAAAGCTATGGAAGCTCAACTTTTAGAGAGTGAAAGCAATAAAAGCTCAGCTTTAAAGAGAAAGATATGGAAGCCTAGTTTTTAGAGAGAGAAATATGTGGAAACACAGTTTTTAGAAAAAGAAAGCTATGTAAACATAGTTTTTAGAGAGAAAAAACTATGTAAACCTAGTTTTTAGAGAGAGAAAACTATAGAAACTTAGTTTTTAGATAGAGAAGGCTATGCAAACCCAAATTTTAGATAGGGGCATGAAAACCTAGTTTTAGAATGATAGAGCTACGGAATCATATATTTTAGAAAGAGAAAGCTCTGGAAGCCTAGTTTTTCAAGAGAGAGTTCTTAAAACCTAGTTTTTAGAAAGACAAAGCTATGAAAACTCAGTTTTAGAAAGAGAAATCTATGGAAGCCTAGTTTTTAGAGAGATAAAGCTCTGGAAGCCCAAGTTTAAGAGAAAGAGAAAGTTATGAAAACTTAGTTTTTAGAGAGAGAAAGGTATAAAAACTCGGTTTTTAGATAAAGAAATCTATAGAAACCCAACTTTTAGAAAGAGAAAGTTATGAAAACCAAGTTTTAGAGAGAAAGCACTGGAACCCTAGATTTTAGAGAGATAAAGCTTTAGAAGACTAATTTTTAGAGAGAAAACGCTATGAAATCTCAATTTTTAAAAGCGAAAGTTATGGAAACCCAGTTTTAGATAGAGAAAGCTATGGAAGCCCAATTTTTAGAGAAAGCTATGGAAACCCAATTTTTAGAGAAAAATTTATGGAACCTAGGTTTTAGAGAGAGAAAGCTATGAAAACTCAATTTTAGAGAGAGAGAGAGAGCAATGAAAACTAGTGAGAGAAATGTATGAAAACCCAGTTTTATATAGAGAAAGCTATGAAAACCCTAACCCTAATTATATACCTTAAATAATGAGCCCTAACCCTAAACCTAATTCTAGACCTGAATAGTGATCTCTAACCCTAACTCTAATTCTATACCGTAAACAGTGAACCCTAAAACTAATTCTATACCCCTAACAACAAACCATAACCCTAAATCTAACGAAAATCATTGTAGCACTCCGAAATCACTGTAGCAGTTCGAAATACTGTAGCAATCCAAAAATACTACAGCAGACCTAAATCATTGTAGCAAATTATTTTTTAAAAAGCTCACTATTAAAAAAATTGCTACAGAGATGTCGCATAGCAAAGAGTAACAATTGCTACAATGATTTGTGTCAACATCCATATTCTATTTAGACGAATTGATACTCTTGCTAGAGGGATTATGGAGGAACAGGTTTGTTATTTAAAGGGTTCAAAAAGTTAACATTTTCAGTTAGAAATTTATTGTACAAACATATCGCTTGGGAGGAACTTTTGTTAATTTCGTATCAAACCGTATCCTTTAGCCTAAATAAAAACTTATGGAGGGATTTAAGACTAATTAACACTTTTTACTTTTTTATTTTATTTTTTCTTTTGCTCATCTGGGTAAAACAGGGAGAGAGCCTTCTTTCAAACAAAAGTGCTCTTTCTTTTTAGAAAGGAATAAAAGTACTGTCAAGGGCTGAAGGGCAGGGTTTTGTGTGGTTTTTTTTAAAAACAAACAGGTTTTGAGGGTTTATTTTAGGAAAAGGAGAGCTCCTATGTCACAGGGGCCAATTCTCTACAGCCATGGCTTGCTAATCTGGTTATGCTAACCAAGGTTTGAAACTTCGATCGACACCGCAGGATAGAAATATTACATTTTTATAAAAATTATATAAATATCAACTAAATAATTTGATCTACATATCCAAAATCCAAGTGATTTCATCAATATTATGGTCTAATTTTTTAAATCCTTAAAATTTTGTAAGATAATTCCATTAAATTCAACATTGATTCCCAAATTCATATAAAATTTTTACACCATCTGGTTCTCAATTCAACAACTAGATTGATTTACCCACCAGGGAATAGGAGAGTTGGCAAGCAACTGATGGTTGAGTGAGCAGGTTGTGTTTGACTCCTCCCCCCTCAATTTACCAGGGAGTACGGTGGGAAATTCCGAGTGGGTCGGACTTCACTCCCGAAGGGATTAGTCCAAGCCTGAAGTGGTACACCCACCAATATCAAAATAAAAGAAAATAAAAAAGAACTAGAATGAATCAACTGAACAAAGTTCAAAAAAATTACTATTTTCGGATTTTTGTTGAGTAGAACGCATCGATCTGATCGCACGAACGATTCATGGGTTTTTGCTGATTTGATCTAACATACCAAAGTATTTTAAAAAAAAAAAATCATGCCGGAGAAGTCGAATAATTTAGGAAATTCTGAAAAATTTCCAACGCCCACAATTCCTTTCAAGAGCCAGAAAAAAGAAACCATTTTGCAAAATTTTGAAAGCTTTCAGCAGATTTTGAACCATGATGATAACCCAGCCACAAATGAAATGTATCAATCCAAAGCCCATATTTCGAATCCTTGCTTCACAAACATGGGTTGAAAGGGAAATACAAAGAGCACAAACAGACCAAGGCAGAAGTCATTGGTCATGACAAGAAGATCCATGCACACCTCATTCTGATAAAAGGCTACAGACCAAGGAGGCCTCAGCGGCCGCCATGGATTGATTACTGTAGAACACAATGCAGCGGGTAATGGCGTTCAGTACTCTCATTACCTCTTACAGATCACTTCAAGTGTGCACCTGAAGGACACAACGCAGGCAACCCCCGTCATGCAATAGATCAAACGCCTCGTTTATTTCCCCGAGAGTCATCGTGTGGGTTATGTACTCATCCACCTTAATCTCCTGCAATATTTGGCCAGTTTGGGTCAAAATTTCAATTTCATTTACTAAGGTACCAGAAAAAGTGAATGGAGTGAGGGGCCGGTGAGGTACCTTCTTCATGTACTTCTCAACAAGCCATGGCACCTGAGAGCGGCTCTTGAACCCACCAAAGGCGGTTCCCTTCCAGACGCGTCCAGTGACGAGCTGGAATGGCCGGGTCGAGATCTCCTGGCCAGAAGCTGCAACACCCACGATAACTGATGTCCCCCAACCCTGTAGCGCACGCATGCACATTTCAAAAGAAGTTAAAAGAAAATTTAGGAGATCAAATAACTCAGAGAAATGAGAAAAACAATGAGGAACATAAATGGTCATGCCAACAAATATCATTGAAGCCACTGGTATTGCTAGACTATTCACAATAACCATAAATATAGAGAAACAACTCACTTTATGACAGCACTCTAGAGCAGACCTCATTACAGAAACATTTCCAATGCATTCGAAGCTGTAATCAACACCGCCATCAGTGAGGTCAACAATGACCTGCTGTATTGGCTTTTCATGGTCTTTCGGGTTCACAAATTCAGTTACTCCAAAATTCTTTGCTGCAAATGGTTCACATAAAACATAAGAAGATTCTCAAAAGCTCATCGGATAAAAATGTGAGTTTAATATAAATTATATTGAAGGATAAAATATCTTTCTTATAAAATATTCATAGAACAAATAGGTTCCAGAATCATGCCAGATTATAGAGGCATGTAGTGAGCATGCAAGTACTTTCGGAGGAATATGCAAGCAAAAACTTTATCTTTCTCAAACAGAGAGTGAAGTAATGGTGACAATATTGAAACCGTGGGTGAAAAATATAAATTTTTTAATGGAAGCATGGTGATATTGCTTGTTAAGAATCAACAGAGTTCCCCATTATTTCTTCAATCACAAGCGTATCGGAATAAGCAGGTGGCTCAACATTTTTCTTCACCTTAACAAAGGAAAAGTAAACAAACAACATTCACGATTTGTGGAAGCAATGTGATTAAATGTGATATGCGATCACACTAATGCACTTTCTATGAACGCATATACGATTGTGAGATCGCATATCCGGTTGTGCAATATTTTTCTTTATTGCAAAAAAAAACTTCAAAAAATCTAAAAATTCTGGCAAAAAAACTCAGAATACTTATGTGGGGTGAGTGGGAGAGGGGTGACTATGACCCCAACCAGTATATTAGGAATTCAAAATGAAAATTTGGATAAGACATACTAATAGTGGTGGCCGCCTCGTCATCTCCTTGTCATAGCTTCTTCCTCATCATCGCCTCGCCTCCGCTTGAATGTATGGAGGCTTAGAGATTGATGAGAGGGAGAGAGAGAGAGAGAGAGAGAGAGAGAGAGAGAGAGAGAGAGACTTGATTATTTGAATAAACGAGATTTTAGACTTAATACTTGAGCTCTTGGAGAGCTTGGACCTAGAAGTGAGTAAGAAGGATTGTGAGGGGGTATGACGGGGTTTGGGGTGGTAGCAAGGGGTGGAAGTAGTGTGGAGGAGGAATATAGCCATTAGGGGCCACACTGTGAGATGTCTGACCACACACTGCAGGACACGGCCGCACTTCTTAGCATTGCCCTTGAGGCTTTCACCCCATGGTGTGCCCTTTGGGCGTCCTCCCATTGTAACAGTTTATAGTTTAGGACTCCCAAGGAACACTAACGATGCTGAAATAATTACACTTCATCGAGGAAAATTTGGAAAATACCAGTATCAAATTTTTTGCTGTCGATATCTATACCAATAACTCGAGAAGCACCTGCCGCTTTTGCTCCCTCTGCAACCTGCAATAGGAGTTTAAGATAATTAAACATAGTACCGGCATAATGCAGCTAAGACATTTGTAAATAAAAAAAGCTTACTGCAAGCCCAACTGTCCCAAGGCCAAAAATAGCCACAATGGAACCTGCTTCCACCTTTGCTGCATTCCAAACTGCTCCGAGACCTAAAGAAAAAATCATAATTTTGAAGAGGCAAAGACAGACAATAACAAGCATAAAATAACAGCTATAAAATCAAATTAGCTACATCTCGATATTATAAACTTCAAAAAGGTGGTATTCCCCTGTATAAAGTCATCGATACAAAAAGAACCTTCATTCCAGTACACAACTAAATCGATCATGGCAGACATAATATCCTAAGAAAAAATTTATGACCTTTGCTCGATAATGAGCATCAACCTAAGCAAAAGGTACAGAGATAAAACGGAAACTTTATTAAAAAAAGGATGAGACGGTGAACGAAAGGGGCAAAATCCAGAGAGGGTTGCGAGACAATACTGTTTCATGTAATTGTGTTGATGTATCGTAATGGATGTCGAAAGCCCTCAGACATTCCCAACTCAAAAACACACAAAAAAACTGCATAAGCATGAGAGTCCAAGTCAATTGAAATCTACTTACCATGAGATAATAATCCCCCATCTGCCAAAACAATGCCATAAATTTCATTAGATTAACTTAGAAAATCATTTTCATCTAAGACCGCTACCTTTTAGTGAAGCACCGTTCACTTCATTGGGGCTTGGGAGAGTTCCAACTAGATGCCCTATAATTTACTTGGGTGTTTAACTTTTATTTGAAATAGTTATTTTCAGCTCATTTGCTAATTTTGGGCTTTGGGGGCATTATAGGGGTTTAGCAATTAGTACTCTACTAACTGCACAAATCGTGGACCTTTTTATTTAACAATGTGTTAATTTTGCCTATGTTGGGCAGGTTGTTGTCACTCACTTTAGTTGTCGCATGCATAGCACATGCTCATCTAAATGGTATGGACTGTTTATTATGACGTCGAAAGTTTGGAGGAGTGTATTAATAAAGGCATATACCGATTTTTTATTTTTTTGAAAAATCCCTCTAGATGTAGGAGGGGGGATTCGGGCTGGACCCCTACAAGTTTATTGATATAAAAAATAAGTACAATGACAAAAAAGAAGAATAAAAACAAAGTACAAATGACTGCTCCATCGATCTGCTTCCTTGCCTTGTAGTGCCCCCTTCCACTACTTCAATCCGATCCCTATAATCTTGAAAACAATTTCTTTGTCTACGGAAGTTTTGCAGAAGATCCTATTACTCTTCTCCTTCCATATGCTCCAACAAACAGCCATCACTAGAAGCCCCAGCTTCTTCTTAAAGATATCTTGATCCTTTTCCTTCTCCACTGGGTCCACATTGAAAAGAGAGTACCTGGTCTGAGCACCTAGTCTGCACTTAATGTGTAACCCTTTCTTCAAATGCTTCCAGATCCAATTCGCAAATGGACAATGCAAGAAAAGATGATTGGAATCTTCTCTACCGTGTCCACATAGAAGTAGAACACACGATATGTCAACCACATTAGGATTTTTCCTCCTCTTCAAATTGATCTTTGTAACCAGCGTATCTTTAGTTACCAACATCATGAAGATTCTAATCTTTAAAGGGACCTTGGTCTTCCAAAAAGTTGAACCTATTGAGCAAATAATACCCCCGACATTTACAAACTTATAAAAGGAACTAACTGTAAAATTACCTGAATAAGCCCAGTGCCAAGAAGATTTATCTTGCAGCTCATTCACGGAGATTAACTGTTGAAGATCCATTACCTTTTGCACTTGTTGGATAAAATGAGGGGGATATTCCTCCTAAACTTAAGATCTAAGAGTGTTTGTCTGGCATTGTGACCAGATAGTGGCGTTTTTATTCCAAGCTATGTCATAGAGTTCAGGATGCATGTTCCTCAAAGAGCCTTCTCCAATCCACATATCCTCCCAGAAAAGTGTTGATCTTCCATTCCCGATAATGAGTTTGGAATCACACCTATGAATCATGCCTACTTTTTGGACACCCTGCCATAATGAATAGATCTTACCAAATAATCTTTGTCTCACCTACATTGGGTCAAACCTCTTGAAGTATCGGTCTCTAATAACCGAACTCCAGCTATCACTTTGGTTATTCTGTAATCTCCACCACCATTTTCTTCGTGATGCCTTATTGTGTTCTGCTAAATTGATAATACCTGATCCTCCTTGTTGTTTGGACTTGCACAGTTGCACATTGTACCCCACTTCGCCAAATGATGACCTTAGAATTCTGGTATGCTCCTTTCCATAGAAACCTGTTGCGAATGGAATCTATCTGCTGCAAAAGAGAAACGGCGCAATGCAGGCAAACTAGCACACAACAAACATGTATGCAAAGTCTAAACACAAAGACAGGAAAACGCGGCCTTGATACCAATTGTAATTCCATACTTGTAGGGATAAAATAGGGAGGTTCCCGGAGTACGGAGGGAATACTCGATCTAATAAAATATTTGTACATGATCGTCAGCCTCAACGGCATAATGCATACAATTCGCTAGGTTACTCTTTTAAACTTGTTATTATTCACTCTCTAACCAACGCTCACTATGCATTTTATCTTTGCATGCAAGGGGCAGTGCTCTCCTCTCCTCTCCTCTCAAGGCTCAATCAAAGGTGAGAACCTAGGAGACAAACTGCGTGTTCAGGATATGAGCAAACAAGGCTCAGCAGAAAGTAAAGCATGCAATTGATTTTTACATGGAAACGAAAAAGGAAAAAATCACGTCGAGACCGTCCTTACGTGGAAACCCCAAAGGGAAAAACCACGTCGGGACTGTGATCCCGGAAGTGCAAGTGATCCACTAGAAAGGATAAAGATGCAAAGTACGAAGTGTTACCTCGGATGAACTGAAGCAATTCAAGACCCATGGTGTTCCACGATTTACTCGGCCGGACGCCCCGCAATCGTTGCTCACAAACTCCTCCAACATCTTCCCTTTGGGGGGACTTCAAAACAAAAAACAGTTGAAATCAAAGAGAGAGAGAGAGAGGCTAGGGTTCTCGCCGCCGCCAACAGTTTTCCCGCCACCACTAGCTTCCACTTTAGACGAGAGAGAGTTAGCATGGAGGGGGTTCTCGCTGTTGCCGCCAGACTCCCTGCAGCCAACAGCCCGATCGCCACCTTCCATTTTAGACGAGAGAGAGAGAGAGAGAGAGAGAGAGAGAGAGAGAGAGAGAGAGAGAGAAGAGAGAATGACCTTCGACCATCTTATAATAGAACACATCTGTTATCAACGACTCTTATTGCATACAGGTGTGGATATCAACGGTCTTCATTATCCCAACTTTACGCCATCTGTAATGGCTAATATGGCGTATCTCTTAAATATGTGTCTAATTAATTCCACTATTTAGTTCTACTTTTCATTAATTCCACTGTTATATTCCCTGATTGGATTCATTCTCTCAGTTTCAGCGGTCATCAGACTAGGCGGTGACCGAAACCACCCAGTCCATCAGAAAAAGGACACGACCAAAGGGAGCAAGAGCGTCGCGGAGGTGGTCGTGGGTGGTTCCTGCAAGTGGCGAAGCAGTGTCGTGGGTGTACGACCCCAATTCTCCCCCCTCCCTTGGGCCCCACAGTGGGGTCGTGAACCATCATCACGTGACCACCGTGGAATCTCCAAGGGACCCAACGGGGGGGGGGGAGACAGGGGTGTGTCACGTGAGGAACCCCGGCGGCGAAGCAGTGTCATGGGTGTACAACCCCGATTCTCCCCCCCCTTGGGCCCCACAGTGGGGTCGTGAACCATCATCACATGACCACTTTGGAATCTCCAAGGGATCCAACGGTGGGGTGGGGAGACAGGTGTGTGTCACGTGAGGAACTCCGTCCCTTGGATTTGGGCTTAAGAGTAAGGAAGGAGGGATTTGATCCCAGAAAATCCGACGGGCACGTGTCCTTTGGAAAGAAAATCAAGTACAGGTCCACCGGAGTTAAGATGGCCTATTGTTCGAAGAAAGGGCTCCTGCGCCGGACCATATGTCTTTTCACTATGTAATTTCAAGGTGGGACCTTCGAGCTGTAGCGAAGGATTTTCAGTGCCAACACTAAATCGAATCGTCCGGAAAGGGCTTCCATCAAACTCGAAAACTCCTAAACCCTCCATCACAATAGGGATGGAAAACCAAGGTGGTCCAAAATCAAACCCATCTGGACCATATCGAAGCCCTCAAGAAAGTGTACAAATGTCTCCAAATGATGGAGAGGCGATTCTCACTTGCATTAGATGAAACCCTCGAGAGAAGGTGGAGGGGGCAAAGAGTTTCTCAAGATCTCTCTCCCACAAACAAGCCTCCAAAACCATGTCCCAAATGAGAGAACCAGCCCTTATATAGGGTGACTCACCCAAAGACTATCAGTCGTCGGATCTAGCCATCCAAGGGTTGAAAATCACCCAAAAGGAGCTGAGGCTCAGACCTAAAGGGCACAGGACCGCATTAATGAATCGGTCCGGACCACGTGTAATGTCACGACCCGGATTCAGGTCAGGACCACAGAGCTAAGCAAAATGTCGGATACAATTGACGATCCGGACCGTATGAACACTCTCGGGGGCAATGCTGTAAATTTGTCAAAAAGTCATTTTCTCAATCTAAGAAATTTGATAACTCTGTGAAACCAGGATTTTGAACATAAAACAATTTTAAATAGGCATAGGACCTCGAAAAGCATGAAACTGATGAATCGATTGAAACAACACTTAAATCGATGAAAATAGATTTGCAAACAAAACACAAACTAAACCCTTAACACCCCAGTGGATTTGAATCATGGTACATGCTCGAGAGGGTGTGCGAACTAGATTATCTGATCTCATCCTAATTATGTGATATACTGCTAAAGACTTCAATGGTTGTAAATGCACATGCTGACCTAACTTAGGTTACAGAAACCTTATCGAGTCAGTTTGTGCTCATAAATTTCGTCAACAAACAAGATGTTTAGCATAGTTGTAACATTCTCTCTTGGGAAAGAGTCTGACCTCAACAACCTCCTTATTTTTGGGAATAAAATCACTAAGTTGTTGGGAGATAATTTTCTCCTTAAATTAAGGGATAAGATAAAGTCACTATTTTTGCTGGAAAGGGGCTAGTCGAAATTATAATTAATCTTAGGATTTTTTTTTACAAAAGACTCCCAATAGTTTTGCAGTTAAGTGTGTGCTTTCTCAAAGTAAGAACAAGGTCCCTATTGACAAGCAAAATCTACAAAGATCCTAGCTCAATCCATGGCTTAGAAAAAGAAAAACAATGAACCCATGGATAATAACGTAAACGCCCCCTATTTGCTCATGTGCACAATAACTTGAAATTACTCGTGATCGGCATCAGGTGATATCAAAAAACAAGCATACGGTCATGTACTAATAGTGTTGATTATGAGTAGATGAACTAATAAACATCCAATCGGTCTTGAAAGTCATTGTTAGTAAATGCCATGAAATTTGGAAGGCGAAGTTGGATGCCATGAAATAAAAATATATGCCAAGACGAACACCAATATATACAGATTATTGTAGACCATGGCCGCTCATTTGTTAATGAATACAAATAAGGAAACAAATTATAGGCATCTACAAACAAAAGCAGTGTTATCACAAGCAAGTAAAGCTAAAAAAAAGCAAGCGACGAGAATTTTATAAAATAATCAAATCAGTAATCTCAGCAATATATAACCTTTGTTATGTATATAGTAATTCACCTGTTGGAACACCACAACCGAGCAGGCAGACCTTTTCCAGAGGGGCACGTGGATCAATTTTTGCAACACTAACATCATGTACAACTGTATACTGACTAAATGTTGATGTTCCCATAAAATGATAGATCGGAGACCCATTAATTGAGAATCGGCTCTTGCGGTCAGTCATCATAACACCAACACCAGTAGCTGCCCGAACTTTCCCACACAAATTTGTCTTTCCTGATTTACAAAACTTGCATTCCCTGCATTCTGCTTGGTAACAAGGTATAACATGATCTCCAGGTTGAACCTCAGTCACTCCTTCACCAACACTCTCAACAATCCTGTATATGCAAATCTCAAAATAAGTGGCAATCATAATTTATAGATCAACAAATCTACAGCTGTTATACAATAGTGTGATGTATTTAATGTATACCCAGCAGCTTCATGACCAAGAATACAAGGAAAGAGACCCTCAGGATCCTGAAAGGCCAAAAAACTTATCAGAATAGGTAATAATTTATTTCCAAAAGGGTAATAAGAAGAACAATTAAGATACAAGCAAGGTGACAAAGAAAGAATCAAGCATGGAAAGAAAAATAAATCATAAATGAAAGCGTAGCAGAAAAAGGCAGATGCAAGAGAAGCAAGAAACAAAAAAGAAGCAGATTGGAAAAACTAAGGATTTCGGTACAACTCTAGAAGATTATTCAGTTAGATTACTAAGTTTTTAAACCTAATTTATCTTGCACATTTCATTTTATGGACACACCAAATCGTTTCTTATCCGTGATTCTTAAGAATTTATGTTTCATACCTCGAATAATTGAATATTTGAATTCAAAGCCTTCCACCAACTCAAAAATAGACTACTTGATGCATCCATGAAGGTCTACTAGAGAAAAGGGAAGACGGTGAAAGGACAGCACTTTATGCTATTATGCATATCGCATCTCCAACATTACAAAACTAGAAGACATATCTTCTTTTGTATGAAACTATGCTAGGCCTTCCCTAAACAGGGCAGTCGTTCTCTTAAACAACCGTAACGACTGGACACCTCTTGTTTAAATTATCATACACCCCCTTTCGGAGGTATACTATTACTTGTTGATGGTGGGATCACTATCGAACATCAGAGTAGACACATCCTATCATCGAACGTCAGAGTGGACACATCAAAACCGTACATCTTTTTCTATTCTAGGCTTTCTAGCTAGTGGACTCCCTATCATCAAGAAAAGGTGGGAGAACATCTGACGATATCATTGTGAGTGCAAAATTTGGCTAACGCCTAATAGTGGGACCCGCCAACCCTGCCTGGGGCCCACGGAGACAATAGTGGGACCAACCAACTCTGGGGGTCCACTGAGTCGACAGTGGGACCAGCCAGCCCTGCCTGCGGCACACAGAAACGATGGCAGAACCCACCAGTCCTACTTGGATCCTGCTAAGGCGGTTGCAGAAACCACTCCGGGACCTAGATATTTTCAAACCCTTATAAATAGCAGGCCCAACGAATATTCCAGATCGATTTTTTGGTTCGCATATCAAACTTTCGAATCCCAGAGCTCATCCATCCCCCTACTACTCTCTCCGAAAGACAGACAAGTGACACTCGGTTTGTCGAGGTCACTACATTTCAGAGATAGTAAATTAAGGTTGCGCCTTACCGCACAGAAACGTAGGCTTCAGCTGAACTTCGATACCAAACCCTTATCTACTTCTCTACTCCCCTCTCTACATCTAAGGTCAAGTCAATGAGTCAAAATCGAATTGATTGATTGTTGGGCGGAGTTTTCAGACGGCACGAGGATCATCCCCCACAATCATCAAGGTAGGCCCTTTTCTTGCCTAGCAGGTTGGTCCCTTGGGAGGCAATATTACTAGATATTGAATCATGATTCAAGAATTCGACCGAACCAGAACCAAAACATCTCCCTGAATCAAAAAAAGCCCTCGACTTGGATCCAATTTGATCGAATTGGATCTGGTTTGACCAAATCGGGCCAAATTCGATCAAATCGGACCTGAGTCAACCAAATCAAGTCCGAGGTATTCGAATCATTCTTGAATTTTTACAGTTTTAATGTTTTTTTAAATATTTGGGAGGAGACGATTCGTTTTCACCCTATACGAATCTATATCTGAATTCTTAAATGTTCTATCAAAGGGGAGGAATAACCCTACACCAAGGGAATACAAATCAAACTCAAGGAGAATTTTGTTGTCTTCAAATTGATCCATAGACTCCAAAGTTTAATTAATCAAATCTTTCAAGTTTTTTCTGTTGCGCTTGATGTCAACATGGTTCAAAATGTCGGTATCGGTTGTCGTATCGATCAGCCCCAAAAACTGTATGTTCCGATATCGGTCGTGTATTGGTTCATACCAATTTGAATAAACGTTTGGTCTTAAAAAATTATGAAAAAATATTCAAAATTTCATATGTTGTAGAGTAGAGTATTGATTTTTTATGTTTGTTTCCATAAGTAAACAACATATAGGTACGTATCGGTCTTCCTAACTTATTAAGTCGTTATAATGCTGATTATTCTTATCAGTTCAATATTGAAGTAATAAGCTCAAGTCTACATGAAAAAGGATAGTTGTTCATTGTTTCAGTTGTGCATGGATTTTGATGCAACTATCGCCAAATATTTTTCGGTCATATTGTTGCATTTTTTTTCCGAGCTAATTTTGTTTTAATTCGTTTCAATCAAACTCACAGTTTGAAAGTTCTTAAGGTTTTTATTTTGTGTTAAGTCTAGGTGTGAAGGCCTCTTTCCTCCCGTATCTTTCTTCTCTTTTTCTTTTTTCCTTTCCCACCTCATCTATTTCTGCTCGCATCTCTTGAGTTGCTTGAGATGCAACGACTATTGTGCTTGTCCCCTCTTTTACAAAAGCTTCATATGAAACCCTACAAATAACTATTGATGAAGAATTAAAATCCTAGTCTTTGGAGAGTGTAACTCTTAGAAACCTATTCTTCTCCATCATCATGTAGCATCTACACTTATTTCTTCATCTTCGCAAGCATCTTCCTCACCATCACTTCATCTATGGCTTCGTGAGAAATTGACGCGAAGATCTTCCCTCTCCAAAGATCGATTTATTCTGGCTTCGATGCGTGTCGTCCAGTCTATCTCCCAGGCACAAGTTGGGGAGCACACGAAACGCTTAGACTCCGTAAATCCAGAAAGATATGTGTATGATAACGTCTTGTAAGGAGCATCCTAACCATAATCACTACCATAGGGTAGATTGAGCTTTAAATACTGGAGGGAATAAATTTTACTCGAGAATGGAATAATCATAGGAGAATCGGTCACGATGACAGGATATCATAACATAAACT
This sequence comes from Chamaelirium japonicum, assembly GCA_947650365.1. Taxonomy (NCBI): domain Eukaryota; kingdom Viridiplantae; phylum Streptophyta; class Magnoliopsida; order Liliales; family Melanthiaceae; genus Chamaelirium; species Chamaelirium japonicum. The sequence goes on along the minus strand of OX393550.1, from coordinate 8,703,718 downwards.
CTGATACCAAACTGATGAAGAATGAAGCGAAGGTCTTACAAAGGACTCGCTCTCGAAACAACAAAGGTAAAAAAGGTAAATCAGATTTTATGGGCTTACTGGGTCGATGCATGGATGGTATGGTTGGATCGGGCTCAAAAAAATCTTCGATTTTGATATATAGTTTGTCAGGATTGGATGAGTGGATCAAAAGCTATAAGCAGTTGAAGATTTAATGTTATCTTTCTGCAGTACAGATTTGATGACAGGGCTCCGATCAAACGACGATCAATCGAGATCCACTGGTCGGATCGTCATGAAATTTTGGCAGCATCTCTAAGACATAGGCTTCATATAAAACCGGAATGGGGCAAATTTGGGTTGCGGATGTTCCGTAACATCTCCCCGAATTACGAGTTTGTCCTACAATTTCTTAGCAGGTATTGGTGGTCGCATATCATGTCATAATAAAACCCTAATACCAATAAAAGACTAAAAAAACCCTTATAAGTTGGTTTATAATTTATAAGTGTTGAAAACAGCCTAATAAATAGCTGCGAAAATCCATATAAAATACAGAAAAATCCAAGATAAATAGCCCAATCCCAATAACAAAAATGGGCCAAACCTCTGAACAACTCAAGTGAACCACATGACCATCTGGGGCAAGTGCAAATGTGCTGATTGGTTCCCCATCAACTCTCTTCCTTTGCAAGAGTCAAAACCACAACTTCCTGGATTTTACCTTGGATGGATATAACATCAGCTCTACAATCAACCCCCTTACTTTGGATGGAATCCATTCCACCCTTCCCCCCCCCCCCCCCCCCCCCCCCCTCAATTAAAACACCAGCTCTACAAAAGCTATCCATTACCACATTTAACAAGCGCAGGACATCACGACAGTATATTAAACGTAATTGTTAACACAAGGGGGGCGGAATGGAAACAACAAACCTTGCCACTCCAGGTATAGGCGTCCGTGTGGCAGAGGGCGGTGAAGAGGATCTTGATCCTGACCTCCCCAGCCTGAGGCGGCGCAACCTGCACGTCCTCCACCACCAGCGGCTTGTTCGCCTCCCAAGCCACCGCAGCTTTTGTATCCCCCCCAACATTGCAGACATCAGCAGGACGTAATCAGAGGACAGAACAGAGAAGGGGACTATGAGGAGTAGCCGAGTACCTTTGCAAGTAATGATCTGACCCTCAGTTGAAGCCATCGGCGAGGAGGGAGAAGGGAGGAGGGCGACTGATCAGAGAAAACCCCTTTGCTTTGATTTTCCTCTCTCACTCTCTCTCGATCTCTTCATATCAGAGAGATGAGTATCCTCTGAGGCTATAACCTCATTTGGATCTGATAGGCGAAAACAAAAACTGAATCACAACCGTCCACTGCATCCATCCCCAAACCGTGAATCGCACTCAGCTCCTACCGGCATGCAACGAACGGCTGTGGCTTTCACAAATCCGCGCTAATGAAATAATAGAGCCGGGGCTGAAAGGCAACCGCCAAAGCACAGGATTTTGTTTTCACCGGGCGGTGAGGGCATTCGTGATTATAGCCTCCCTTTTTTTTTTTTTGTGGGAGGGGAGGGGGAAGAGCTAGAAGCTCATTCATTCACTATGCGGAGAATATTCAAACGTACGGAGAAGTGAGACAAGGGGAGTGCAAATTTTGGCAAGAGAGAGATGGAGGAGTAGCAGAAGAATAGAGCAAGAGAGATGAAACTCCATTGATCCTAGATATAGGAGAGAGAGTAGCTTATGAGAAAAAAGCTTTTGGCGTTTTGATTTCCAAATAAACCATAGTAAAGAAGCTCCCAAACCAAATACTTGCTTAGGATTATCATAATTAAGCCAAAGAAGGAACCGATCATATGATTATAGTTTTTTGTTATATGTAGTAATGGATAGTTCATAGAGGAGAGTTAAACATAATTTTGATCGGTTCCAAGTATAAGTACCAGTTTTTTTTTATTAAATGTATTAGTGGATCGATCACAGATAGATGTTAATTATGAAATTATGAAACTATAGGTACTAGTTTGGCACACAAAAAAAAAGTTGAAGGGGGATATGTGATTTTTATTTATTTATTTATTTATTTATTTTGTGGGGAGGGGGGGGGGAGAGAGAGAGAGAGGGGGGGGGGGGTTGGCAAATTGTAATTTTTCCTATTGATTTGTTAGATTAGACTGCTTTAGATCTAAGGCCTTAAAGGTCAATAAAAAAAGGATGCTCATGATCCCTTAATCAGGTCTTGTATTTTATCATGGTCCTTTCGAGTTGCAAGTAAATAATTGATTGTCCTTTTACAAATTTGACACTCAACAATATCATAACCATCTGATGGGCATGTTAATAGAAAGGATTTTGATCCAAATCCGATCCATACTTAACGGATGTGGATTGTCTTTTTTATTCCGATGATCCGAAAACGAACTGAATCGAATAGCATGTTTACTTAACTGATCCAATTTGGATATTTCATAAACCTATCAGAATCTAATCGTTGATAGGTATAAATGCAGTCATCACTGGAAGGAAACAAAAGGGGGGAATTTTATTCACACCCAAAATTGATGAGTTACCTCGTTTCCCATGGCACCATTGTTTCACATCCTTTTTTATTAATGGCAAATTTGCTCGCCCCCATACCCCACCTGCTTTCCATCCTTCATACCTCCACCTCCTCCTCGTCGAAAATGTCGTTGTTGGGATTGGTTATCCAATCCAGTTACTCTCTGCGAACTCTACTAAGGTATGTATAGTGCACTCAAATCTCCTATCTGTGGATCTCATCCACATACCTGAGTCACCTAGGGTACACTTAAGTAGACTAGTGGTTGTGCATCTCCTATATAGGGATAAATAGTTATCTATGGTACGTGCATAATGTTTTACTTATTTCTACCTAATGTCAAATGTCATGGATTGGCATGACACTCGGTTTACAAAGACTATAACACCTTGTCTTTCTCGTTAGAGAAAAATGGTCTATCTCAACCATTGGATTAGTTGAATCTAAGACATGAGTGTTGGTATTCTTGAAGTCAACGAGAGAGACTAACATATTGAACGAAATTGACAGAGATGACCTTGAATGTAATACTATCACCCTAGACTATGGTCCCTCTAGTATTAGTTGGTTAACCTTAAATCCCAAGATGTCTTATGGACTTTGGGTTCAATGCTTGTCTCTTTGACCTACCAATCAATGAGAATTATCGCAGTATCAAAGCTGGGTAGATTGGGTAGCTTGTGTTTGATGTTGGGTAATAGAGGCATATAGTGAAAATTTCTCATTCCTCGAAAAGAGCTGGGTGCTCCTTAAGCAACCTCCATAAAAGGCTTATTATTATGTCTGACTAGGTAATCTAAAGATAAGACTGTGATCACAAATATTTAGAGAGTTGGGGCTCATGTGGGTGGGCTATACTTAGAAGGATAGTCTTCATATCTCAGATAGCATACATGGACACTGAAAAAGTAGGAGGGTCTAGTACAATATGGTAGGGAATGACACTCTAATATTTGTGTGACTTTAGAGTGCAGTTATAGCTAAATGGTGGTTCAAGCAGTAGTTAATTCGAGGAGTGACTTAGTCATCAGGTGACATGTCCATTACCTAATTGGATCCAAAGTTGCCAGAGCCCTAATTAATTACAAGTCTCACTTCTATTGGCAGAAGAAACCATAATCTTAGTCTAAGTAGGATTCCTAGTCATGGAGTCCACCCATGGTGACTAAGACCCATATAGTCACCTAGATTAGATATACCACTAATTAGGTTTCCTAATATATTAGAATTCCTAATGTAGCCTTCTATATGATCTATTTAGTAGGGGTCCTAGTTTTGACTAGGATTCCTGATTTGGCATCACATGTAAATATGCACGTGTGCATGTGATCCACTGGAGTGAGTCAACAACTTATGAATAAGTGTGAAATTTAATCATGTGTGATCCTTGATTAGTAGGACTAAGATTCACTAGATCATGATTAGGTTGACTAAGTTGGCACTCCTACTTTTTATGGGTTGTCGCAAGTATCAAATTGGACTAAGTGTCCGGGGTCTCCTAGTGGAATATTTTGCACCTTCCTATAATTTAGGGGTAACCATTGATGTTCATCTAATGGGCTAAGATGAATTTCCTAAAAAGTAGGAGGAGTCATAGATGTCCTAGTAAGAGTATACACTATGTCTTTCTCTACTCATAATCATGTTGAACTAAGGAGATGACCCCGATAACTAGGGGTATTATCGTAATTATTCATAGTGGATGTTTCCAAATAATTAATTAATTAATTAATTATATTTTCTCTTATGGTTTTCTAGTTGGACTAGGAGTACCATGACACTTGTTTAGGGTTGACGTACTAGGGTCCATCTGGGTAGACTAAAGTATGAGCCTTCTCTTATTTGCTAGTGCCCCAACTATTGTGGGGACCCCTTTCATACCAAAGCCACCCAATAATAGCTATGTACAACTGTATGGCCCCTCTCCCCTTGCTAGATTGATCTCCCACTTGTGGTGGGATTCCATATGAGCAGGGTGTCCCAATTGTCTACTAATTGGACTCCCCCTCTCGGAGCTTATCTAGGTCGACCAACCCCTCTCCTATGGATTATAGAACCCTTATAAAAGGGATTGGACAGGGGGAGTCTTTCATGGTGTGCTGGGTAGCAAGGATGAGGTTTCATCCATGGTGGAGAGAAATACAAAGAGTAAGGAAGAAAGAGAATAAAAGAGGCTTGGCTTCTTCTTCTCCTTCATCTTCTACACCTTCTTGATTTGCGATCTTCGAGTCTTCAACAAGGGGAAATAGATCATGACAAAAGAAGGAATTATGTGTGGCTTGATCCCTCCCAAGAGGGTAAGTAGGCAGTCTGAAGAAATTGCTTCAGATTCAGTCCAAGTTAAAAAAAGAACTACTTCTTATTCTTCGACGGTCTTCTCCACAAGTGTTCATAAATCCTGTGAGGTAATCTTCCAATGATCCTTAGATTATTTGTATGTGTTCTAAATTTTAAAATACTTCTAGATCACTGTGGGTGTAAAATCTGGTTAACACCCGATAGTGGGACTTGCAGCTCTGCTTGGGGACCACGGAGACAATGGTGGGACCCATAGCCCTGCCTAGGGCCCACAGAGATGACTGTAGGACCCGCAACCCTACCTGAGGGCCACAGAGACGATCGTGGGATCCTGCCTGGGGTCCACGGAAACGACCGTGGGATTCACAGCCCTACCTGGGACCCACGGATACTATTCGAGGTTTGGTAAATCCCCCCGGATATTTACCAAACCCCCAATATTCCCAAACCTCTATAAAAAGCATGCCCGATAAATATTCCAGATCCAATTCTATTATCCCACATCCCACTTTCTGTTTTTCAGATCTCACTGAGCCTTCTGATGATCAGACTCCAGTCAAGCCTATTCCACCCTTTGTCTACCTGTATAGGCACTCCTCAGCCTGTCGAGAGTAGCTCTATTTCTTCAGAGATAGTGGATCAAAGGTTGCGTCTTACCGCATGGAGATGTAGGCTTCGGTCGAACTTTGTCACCATATACTGTGTAAACTCCCTCCATCTCTCTCTCTCTCTCTCTCTCTCTCTCTCTTTCTCTGTACTCTACAGTGTCTGTGTGACAACTAAGCCCATGACATCTTAGCATCTCACAGTGCCACACCTTGAAGGTCAACACCTTCCATCGACTGTTGGATGGGGACCATACAACGACTGTGATCATCCCCCACAATTTGGCGCTGTTTGTGGGATCCTTCCCTATCAACTTTTGACCTCCAGGCTTCCCAGCTCCTTCGGTCAAGCAACAACTATCGATTGCCCGATAATCTGTTTGTCTCCATCGCTATACCAGAATGGAGAAGACAGGACCCGTGGACCAGCCGAAGATAACTAATCTAAATTGAGACGTTCAAACATCAGGGGTGAATCCTCCGAGGTCAGCCACTGGTACCAACGACGGAGTAAATATCCACTGGTCACGCGACCCATCATCTGATCCCTACATCATGAGTGATGTTCGAAACTATAACCGAGGGCTTGGAGACAGCCAATCCTTGGGCACCATTTGGCTTTGCAGATCGCTCGAAGGTCCAACCATCAACTGAGGGCTTCGAGATAACCAACCCTCGGGGGATGAAGTCTGAGGCAGGCTTTTCCGCCTCGATACTGAAGCAATAAGTCCAAGGAGACAGCCCTGGCACCCAAAGACAAGACTAGTTTGATCGCACGGGGTCTCCCTACGATCAGCTAGCAATGCAATCATAATTTCAAATTCTATTCAAAGCTATAGTTTGTTTGATTCGGGTTACGACACGGTCGACTAACTTGCAACAATACATAGCTACGTGCCCCGGCGTAGGTTCAACTGAAATGGTGCTTCGCCTAAGTCCAACCGTTACAAAGTCACTACGCTAAGTACTCTGAATCATTGACATTGCACATGCTCCCGTTGTCATATAAAGACACATGTTACTGTGCCTCGCCACAGTTAGTTCGATTCAGGTTGTGACACGGTCAATTAACCTGAAACAGTACAAAGCTACGTGTCCTGACATAGGTTTTGTTGGAATTGGTATGTTCTAAGCTTGTAAAATTTTGAGTTTTGATCTAATAATATATGATGAGTGACATTCTATGAAATGCATGTTGGTACGTAATACAATTACGTGTTCTTATTAGAACAGAGAGTCATGGCTATATGGTAGTTCACTAAGTTAAAAACTAAGTGGATTGGTCCCATGTAACCTAAATCAGTTCACATATATGATCAGGTTGGTAGTTTCATCATGATAAGCTGCTGGGGATGACAGTGCATGGAGAGTCTGCACTATGGTTATCACCAGGCACAGTGTCTGTGGCCGAACAAAACCAACACGGTGCACGGATCAGTGAGCAGACACTGGTGCACTGAGCTATGTTTTTACTTAGGATAAAATGGCCATAAACCCTGAGGAACCATGTCTGGTGAGCTAACCAATTGTGTGGTGCTTTGGCGCACCAGTATGTGAGGATCCAATTACGTGATCCAAAACCACTATGTACTGGGGTACCCGACTGGCGTCGCATCAGCATGTCACTCCTGCAGGCTATCCACACCCTTAATAGGAGGTGCGTTTCTTGGTCTGACTTATGTTGTACCAAATTTAGGCATGGTGGTCATCAGTTGGACTGTTGATCGGGTTCTATTACTCGATGGGGTAATCAGTGGGAATGACGTATGTACAACCTGGAAGGAACCAAGTCATATGATTACTCAAGTCTGACGGTGTTCTCAACCGCTTGAGTTGATTCATGGCACCAAGTGGAGGGACATCGGGTTTACCATTACTAAGCGGAGAGCATCAATATGTGAGAGAACATAGTAAGTCCAGGGGGAATAGAGTGCAACCTGTGTCGCACTCTGGGTGGCTACGCAAGTTAACTCGGAATCAGAGGGTTGATGGTACACTCAGGGTAGTGTATCGACCGAGTCCAAGTTGGAAGCTATGAACGCTGGTCCCTAAAGGTTCCATATTATCCATACCTTGTATGGTTCTCGAATCATCTCTATGATTCACGAGACGCTATAAGAGAAAGTAAACAGTCCAAGTCTAATATGCTCTGTGTGTGCTTCGTACTAGTGCACGATGTGGGTGCAAATTTTGGTAAGAAATCTGCAAGCAGCGGGACCCACCGGTCCTGCCTGATGGGCCCACGAAGACTATAGCGGGACCCACCGGCCCTGCCTGATGGGCCCACGCGGACTACAGCAGGACCCACCGGCCCTGCCTGGTGAGCCCACGAAGACTACAGCAGGACCCACCGGCCCTGCCTGGTGGGCCCACGAAGACTACAGCGGGACCCACCGGCCCTGCCTGGTGGGCCCACGAAGACTATCGCGGGACCCACCGGTCCTGCCTGGTGGGCCCAATAGCCTGTGGAATCCCCCAGAAGACGGTAGCGGGGCCCACCAGCTTTACCTGGAGGATCCCCGGATGCTGCAGCATAAACCACCATTTACCACCAGATAATCCTATAAATAGCAGAGCCTTCAAATGTAAATGGATCCAAAAATTCTGATTTCCACTCTGAGATCTGATTTTCAGAACCCATAGCTCTGGAATTTCTCAACTTTCCATCTTCCATCTCTCTTTGATCTTCTTCTCTCCTTCGAAGAGATCAGAGTGCTTTCAGTGATACTCGGCCTGTCGAGATCACTTCAATATAAGTGTTAGTGAATTCGGGTTGCTCCCTATAGCACGGAGACGTAGGCTTCGGCTGAACTCCGAGATCACATCTCTCGTGTCCAATTTTCTCTGCTTGCATATTGAGAATCCCAACTCCCATCGACAGATCAAACAACGATCTTCAACTTCAACTTCAATTGACTAGTGTGGCGAGGTCTTCGGGTCGGCACGAAGATTTTCCCCACAGTTTGGCGCCGTCTGTGGGATCAGAACGAAAAGTCAAGCTCTCTCCACTACTATCAGATCGGTTGAGCATACAACCGATCTTCATAGCCAAACTTCCTCGCCTCCTCAGTTGATCGGACAACTGATCGGACGTCGGCACTCTTGTTGCACCCTTCGCTCTCTGAATGGCAAAAACTAAGCACCAGGGTCAACCAAAAGGAAGTAACACTCAACAACAAGCTCGTCCTGAGACTCGTTCAATGAGTCAAAGGCTCAACTTCGGGCAGCCCCTTGCTGTCCCCGAGATGGGGGTTCGCTCAGGGAGTGGGAGATCTGTCGATCGACCGATCGCCCATCCCGCACGACAGTCAATTGGGCAAACGGCCCCTGCTCCTGCTGAAGACCCTCCATCGACCTACCAAATCTCTGCGGTCGACTTCCAACTGCTCCAATTGGCGAAGCAAAACGCCACCCTCACCGCTGAGAGGGATGCTCTTAAGAAAGCAGCTTCCGAGGCTGGGATCGCCCTTCCAATCCCCTCTACAAGTGAGAGGGTTAATCTTCCTCGACATTCAATCCACTCCGAGCAACGGAGGTCAATGGGCACTACTGCCCTCGAGAGGATTCAACGCGACCCAACTCCCTCTGCTGCCCCCTGGAAGCAGAGTGTTTGGGACCACCTCGACGACGAGTCCTCCCAATCATCTTCTGGTCGCAACTGCGATAGGAAGGCTCCTTCAAAGCCCGATATACCAAGGAGACACCAGATGAAAGGCGCTCCTTCCAAGAGTAGAGTCTCCCCTTCCATTCCACTCCAACGCGGACTCGGATCGGACCTTCGCCACCGACTCCAACCTGCTGATATTCAGAGGCCTGAACAAGATCTCTCGATTCTACCTCTCGATCTACATCCAGCTCGGGGGCATGGTCGTAGAGATGGGTACTCCTCTGCCGGGCCTCTCCACCGGAGTCTATTCGAATCAACATTTCCAAGGGGATGGAGAACTCCCACTCTCCCCAAATTCAATTGCATCAGAGAAGATCCAACTCTCCATATACTTGCTTTCAAGCAAGCCCTGACACCACACGAAGAAGAAAACAACATACTTTGTCGCACTTTTGCCGGAAGTCTCAATGAGTCGTCACTCGACTGGTATCACAATCTCCGAGCTGGGTCCATCACCCAGTTCGGTGTTTTGGCTAACCTCTTTGTGCAGCACTATCAACTCAATCTGAAGCCAGAGAAGAAGCTCGACTCCCTCTATCGGCTAAGGATGGGTGCTGACGAGACTCTCCGTAATTTCACAAGGAGATTTCGCAACGAGCATGCTGCTCTCTCTGGAAGACATCTGGATGATGAAGTCATCATGTTGGCTTTCCAGAACACCCTCCGCTTCGATCTACACATCTACAACGACTTCATCCGCAATCCCCCTCCTTCTCTGGGTGCTATGTTCGATCGAATCCAGAGAGAGATTGAGGTTGAAGATTATCAAGTCGCTCGCAAAGGGCGAGAAACGAAGCGAAGACCGGCGGAAAGAGAAGCTCCCAAGTACGCTGCCAAAGCCCACAATGCTGAAGCAGTAGCCCCTCCAACCAACAAGCGATCAAAGAATGACGGACGCCGATCTCCAACGAAGACCACTTTCACCGAGTGGAATTTACCAACCGAGCAGATACTCGACCGCATTCAACACGAGGAATTCCTTCGAAGGCCCAATCCTCTTCAGCCAAACTCCAAATTCACAGCGGACAAAACGGTCTACTGCGAATTCCATCGAAGTCACGGCTACTCCACCGACCGGTGCTATCGGCTGAAATTCCATCTTGAAGACTTATTGCGAGAAGGCCATCTTCAAGAGTTCGTCAAAGGCGGACAAGATCAACGTCGAGCCTCTGCAAAGGGGAAAGAGGTGTGTTGGGTCCATCAAGTCTCCTCCAACCGGCAACCTATCTCTGTGAATGCAAATGTCTTTGGTATTCATGGAACATTGCACAATCAAACTTTGACCGGGAAGGAAGTGGATCGACAAGTTCGACGCATCTTCCACGTTCGTTCTGCTGCGAACAAGGAGGATACCTGGATCGAGAAGCCTATCGAAGGTTTGGCTTGGCCATCCATTGTTTTCAACGACTCCGACCTTCAAGGAGTTCATACTCCCCACCGAGATCCTCTGGTCTTGAAACTCCTCATCGACGGAAGCACCGTCAACCGGATCCTCATGACACCGGGAGCTCCATCGATATTATGTTCTCAGATTGCTTCAAGCGTCTGGGACATAGATACTCAAGCCTCGACGTCGTCCCGACCGTGATCACTGGCTTCAACGGCGAACAAAGCATCACGGTGGGAGAATCGAGATTCACACTCGATCTTAGCTGAGAGACTCGAGTCTCGATGAGATTCGCAATAGTCGAAGGAGTGTCTAGCTACAACGCCATTCTCGGGCGACCCTTCCTCCACCAGATCAATGCCATCTCCTCTTCTTATCACCAACTTCTCAAGTTTGCAACGGGAGAAGGCATCGTCTGCATTCGAGGCGATCAGCAAGCTGGGAGGTCTTGTGAGGCTGCTGCGGCTAAAACAGATCGAAAGATCAATATTGCTCCTCCAAAGCGGCCACGAGATGAAGCTGGTCCCTCTTCCAAATAGCAATCAAAGGAGATTCCGCTGACCGAACCCCCACCAATTGAATGGGAAGCCTCACCTTCAATTGAAGAGATCATCCCAATCAACATCGGCGGCGGAGATCTCCCTCGACAAACGTTTATTGGTACCGGTCTTAGCGATGCAGAAGCGCGAGACATGGTATCCTTCCTCCAGTCCAATATCGACGTCTTCGCTTGGGGTTTCGAAGACATGCCTGGAATCAATCCAGATGACGCCTGTCACCGACTTGCGATCAAAGAAGAAGTGAAGCCTATCAAGCAAAAGCCACGCACCATCCGACCAGAGCTACAAGTTGCTGTTCAAGAGGAGATCAGTAAGTTACTCACAGCAGGCTTCATTCGTGAAGTAGAGTATCCTACTTGGATCTCCAACATAGTTGCTGTTCTAAAGAAGAATGGGAAGGTCAGTGTCTGCATCGACTTTACCAATCTCAATAAGGCTTGCCCCAAAGACCCATTCCCCATGCCAAGGATTGATAGACTCGTCGATGCCACTGCTGGCCACGAGCTATTGTCTTTCATGGATGGGTACTCTGGATACAATCAAATTCCGCTTCATCCGGATGATCAAGAGAAGACATGTTTTGTGACTAGCCGAGGTCTCTACTGCTACAATGTAATGCTATTCGGCCTCAAAAATGCTGGATCCACCTATCAAAGGTTAGTCACAAAAATGTTCGAAGATCAGATCGGTCGCAACGTCGAAGTCTACGTCGATGATCTCCTCACCAAGAGTTCCACTCGGGGAAAACATCTATCCGATCTGGCAGAAACCTTTCAAGTACTCCGAAAGTATCGCATAAAGCTCAATCCTGCCAAGTGCGCTTTTGGAGTTCAATCGGGCAAATTTCTGGGTCACCTTGTGACCAGAAGAGGTATTGAGGCTAACCCCGACCAAATTCGAGCTATCCTCGACATGCCATCGCCTACCAATCGGAAGGAAGTGCAACGTCTCACTGGAAGACTTGCTGCCCTCAATCGGTTCATCTCAAAGTCCTCCGACAAGTGTAAGCCTCTTTTCGACAAGCTGCGAAAGGCAGATACATCGGGATGGAGTCCTGTTTGTGAAGAAGCTTTTCAAGGCATCAAGAAATATCTGGTGCAAGCTCCTATCCTGACTGCTCCACTTCCAAAAGAAGACTTGTGGCTCTATCTCGCCGTGACCGATCAAGCAATCAGTGCGGTCCTAGTCAGTAGAAGAGAAGGAGTCGAGCATCCAGTCTATTATATCAGCCACACTCTTCTTCCGGCTGAAACTCGCTACTCAAAAATTGAGAAGGTCATCCTGGCCTTGCTCACTGCATCACGTCGTCTCCAACCTTACTTCGTCTCCCACCAGATCACTGTCATTTCAGAACACCCGCTTAAAGATATCGTTGACAAAGCTGGTCGAGCTGGTCGAATGACCAAATGGGTGATCGAAATGAGTGCTCTGGGGATTCAGTTCGAATCTCGCACTTCTATCAAAGGTCAAGCTGTTGCTGATTTTCTAGCTGACTTTCCAGTTGAAGACCCCATCACTTGGGAAGAAGATGTCGACATGCGCTTAGAAGATGAGGATAATCCTCCAATCAATCTTGCAACAAAAATTGATCCAAGTCTCGAGGCTATTGCTGCAACTCCTCCATGGAAGCTTTACACTGATGGAGCTTCAAGTGCGATCGGTTCGGGAACTGGGATAGTCTTGGTATCCCCTGAACTTGATCATCTCCAGAAGGCCACTCTCCTCGGATTCAATGCCACCAACAACGAAGCCGAATACGAAGCACTCATTTCCGGACTCAAAATGGCTGAATCCCTGGGGGTAGATCGAATCATCGTCTACAACGATTCCCAGCTGATCATAAGGCAAATCAATGGAGAGTATACAGCTCGAGAAGAAAGAATGCAACTCTATTTGGCCTTAGTACGACGTCTTCAACAACGTTTTACTAATGCCGAATTCATTCAAATCCCAAGAGCAGAAAACCGAGAGACAGATGCCTTAGCCAATGCTGCCTCAGTTCTTGGAGACTCACTCGGAGGAAGGCAAATACATATCGATTATCAAGAACTGCCCAAGACCATCCCCGATCAACAGATCCTTGCTACTACAAAGAGATCTGGGGATGGAGATCAATTGATGTTGAACCTTGCTTCTGCCAATGAACTTGAAGACTGGAGACAGTCAATTTTTGACTTTTTCAAATATGGCAAAGTACCAGAAGATCCCAATCAAGCCCGAAGACTTCAAAGGAAGCTCCCATGCTTTATTATGCAAAGAGAAGACCTATACTTCAAATCTCACAACGGGGTGATGCTCAAGTGCCTTGGACTCGAACAAGCAAAGGCAATCCTGATTGATATCCACTCTGGAGCTTGTGGAAATCATTCGGGAGGAAGATCTCTTGAATCCAAGACGAAGCTACAAGGATACTACTGGCCAACAATGGCAAGGGATGCTCAACAAGTTGTTCAAAGGTGCGAATCATGCCAACGACACGCCCGAGCCATCCATCTCCCTGCAGATGAGCTTCACCAATTGTCGAGTCCGTGGCCTTTCCATCAATGGGGGTTGGATTTCTTGGGTCCTTTCCCTCCAACTCCAAGCAAGAAGAAATATCTATTACTAGCCACCGATTACTTCACCAAATGGGTCGAAGCTGTACCCCTCTTCCGATAGACCGATGATGAAGTGATCAAGTTCATTCGACATAACATCTTCTCAAGGTTTGGCACACATCAAGTTCTTGTTGCTGACAATAGAGCTCAATTCGACTCTGACAAGTTCCGTGAGTTCTGTCTGAACAACGGAATCAAGCTCTTCTACTCAACTCCAAGATACCCTCAATGCAATGGTCAAGCTGAAGCCTCCAATAGAGCTATTCTTGGTATACTCAAGAAGAAGCTCAACGACAAGAAAGGATTGTGGGAACAAGTCCTACCTGAAGTTCTTTGGGGGTATCGCACAACCCCGAGAAGGTCAACAGGGTTCTCACCCTTTCGTCTGACATATGGATCGGAAGCAGTACTCCCAACAGAAAACATATCAAATACTCTCAAGACCAGGGCAGTTGAAGAAGGGATCAACGAAGAGCTTCGAATCAATGATCTAGACTTCTCTGAAGAACTACGAGACCAAGCCTCCCTTCGTGTGGCCAAGTATCAGCAGAAGATCAAACGAGCCTATGATAAGAAAGTCTACAAACGACAATTCCCTATTGGCAGTCTGGTCCTTAGAGCAGTCTTCTACAACACGAAGGAACACAACAGTGGGAAGCTTGCTCCCAACTGGGAAGGTCCATATATTGTCGAATCAGTGGGAGGCAAAGGCTCTTATCGACTGATCTCACCAGAAGGAGATAGACTGCCACGAGCTTGGAATTCCAGACACCTCAAACTGTTTTATCCATGATGTAAATTCCATGATGAATAAAGTTCTCTTTCAAATGTTCAAATGTGCAAGTGTTCAGCTTTTCAATTCAAGTTCTGAAGCAGCTTCAAATCGTCTACATTCAAATTACCAGGTCGTTTAACAAGTTTGGGAGTTTGAGTTGCGACTCAACCCCTTACAGGCAAATGTTAAACGGTTTCGGGTTGTGTCACAACACAACCTTCAAATTACTACGTCTATTTAACATGTTTGGGAGCTTTGTGTTACGACACTACCCCTTATTTACAACTGTTAAATGGCTTTCAATTTCAAATTCAATATCGTCTAACAGGTTTGGGTACTTGAGTTGCGACTCAACCCCTCACATAAATGTTAACGATTCCAAGTTGTGCATTGCAACAACCTTCAATTTTCAAGTTACTTAACACATTCGGGTGATTGAGTTGCGACTCGACCCCTTATTTTCAAGTGTATGAATATCCAATCATTCCAATAACATTCCAGAACTCAACATTCAAAGAATTCAATACCAGAGACATTCAATTTTCAAACACCAAAAAGATTTCTATTATCAAAAATTGTAAAGTACAGGAGTGAGCTTTTTCATATCAAGAGTTTACAAGTGTAAACAACAAAAAAGAAGATGGGAGATCTCAAGGTTTTGCCACACTTTGCGCACGTGACTTCTCTCCCTCGGATCCAGCGCGAGCTTTGCTCGCAACCGAAGCCTTTGAAGATCGGACACTGCTGGCATGGGCCCTAAGTGCCTCCATCGCCTTCTCGGCTGTTTCCCGGTAGCTCTTGACTTCAGATAGCGCATACTCTAACTCCTTCTTGGAGGTCTCCTCTCGGGCAGCAAAGGCAGCATGCTGGGCAGCAAGTTGTTCCTTTAGCTCCTTAACTTCAGTTGCACGATCACTAGACACGGTCTCAACCTTGCAGAGTCGATTCTTCAAGGATTCGAGTTCATGACCCTGTGCCTCGTTGCGGTTCTGCAACCCCTTAATCTCCAGTTTCTCTTTGCTAAGCTCCTCGATCTTGGCCTTGAGAACTCCTTCTTTGAGGACAGCACCTCCCTCAGCTTGTCCCTCTCCTCACGGGCAGCCTTCAGTTCAGCTGTCAAACGGGACACTTCAGCTGAAGCTTCTCTTTCTCCCGCCTTCCTGGAGAGCTTGCTTGCGACTTTCAAAACTGCTGAGTTCTGCAAAAGTACAAAAGAGTTAGAATTATTTTGAAGATACAACTCAAATGGTCGATCAAGCAGATGCACCTACCACCAGTTCAAGCCTGTCGAAGGCTTCATCCAGAGTAGCCCTCGGAAGGTTGCAGAGCTTCCGGATTACAGCCGTGGGATGGTTGATGTCAACATCACCCAAATTCTTTATCTTCTGAGTCGAGCCAACAGGCGTACCTGCAATCAACACAAGAGTTCAAAGAGTTAGAATATTTTCAACTTCAAAGACAAAGCAATCAAGATGGTGAATCATTCCGAATACCTGAGGCATCGACCCTAGGCTCTTTTCCCTTCCCATGGCCAGAGCTCTTACCCTTTGAGGTAGATTTCTCCTTAGAGGGGGTCGGCTTCTTCTGAAGTTGGGGAGTCTCATTCCCAACACGACTTCCTCTCTCCATGTGGACTGGAGAGGGAATGCCCCGATGAGGTGAGATCCCCTCTTCACCTTGTGGCTGCTCGAGCCCAGCCACAAGGGCTGCCATTTCCTCAGCCAGAGAGCGTGAGGGAGGAGGAGGCTGCTCAACCTCCAAACCACCGCTTGCAGTCGGGCCTTCAAGACGAGGCACATCTGGGGGTATCTGGTCGAGGGGCGTAGGGTTGCTTCCAACCCCACCGCTCCCCGAAAACTTGATCTTGAAGCGAACTGGTCGTTTCTTCAACTCCTCGAAGTGGAAGACGGGCTGTGCTTTCTTGCCGTCGCCCTCCACATCCATAACCTCCTCCATACGACGGGCTTTAGCCTCGTCAATAAGGATGGGTTGTGAGTCCACATCATCCCCACCAGTGGGGGTGGGAGGAATTTCTTCCTCGCCACCCCCATGTCCTTGGCCACCATCAGTGGGGGTGGGAGGAATTTCTCCCTTACCACCCCCATTTCCACCATCTCCTCCAGGGGGGGTGGGAGGAGTATCCCCATCACCCCCATCTTCATCATCTTCATTTCCTCCTTCGTCGCTGCCATTGCTGTCATCAGCATCATCATCGTTATCATCATCGCCACCCTCATCCTCTTCACCTCCACCTTCCTCCTCTCTCTCTTCTTCCTCTTCTTCTTCTTTCCCCTTTTTCTCTTCATCTTTCTTCTCCTCCTCCTCAACATAGACCTTCCTTTTCTTCTTTGCCTGGCCTTGGCGACGGATCACCAGTTTCTCCTCTG
Source organism: Chamaelirium japonicum (assembly GCA_947650365.1). Classification (NCBI taxonomy): domain Eukaryota; kingdom Viridiplantae; phylum Streptophyta; class Magnoliopsida; order Liliales; family Melanthiaceae; genus Chamaelirium; species Chamaelirium japonicum. Next base: position 8,686,882 of record OX393550.1, on the reverse strand, counting down.
TGGGTAAGGCACGCCTGGCTCCGTACGCCTTCTTCTCGACCCGAATGTTTCTAACAATTTTGCCGGATTGAGGGTCCTCCTCATAATCGGAATAGATGACCTCGTTATCTTCATAACGAACCTTCGATCGATGGAGGAGGTTGGCATTGCCGTGTCAAACCGGGCAATTCGAGAATTGCTTCCATGATCGAGTCCCGCATGTCAGCTCCAGGAAAAGATTGTCAATAGCCCCCACTCGCTCCGAAGACCACGAGAGAGCTCCTCCTGCACAGTACATATCTACCTCTTTGTGCACCTTGTACCGGGGAGTCTCAGGTACCGACAGAAGAGTCCATGCACCGAACACCGATAGCGGCCAGTCGGTGTAGAGCTTGTCCGAGCCGATGGTATCAATAATCGGGCGAAGGGCGGAGACACCCGTCAGATTGTAGAATGGACTATCTTTCCTCCAAGCCCATCGATAATGATAGAAGAAATACCCCAGCTCGATCCGGGCTACTTCACCATCAGGGAGGCTGGAATAATATTCCCTGAGTTCCTTCTGGAAGTCAGACTCTACGCGACAGAAAGCGTAGATGATCCTCCAGGCGTTTCCAGTGACCTGCCCGGGACAAAGACCGGAGGTGTTCAGCAATCTCGCGGCAAAAGGCGGCAATGGAAGGCGCAGTCCACAGTTGAGCTGGCCAATGGTGACGATGGTTCCCATCACTTGCTCCTTGCTCGCATGCGTGACGAAGATTGTCTGCCTGTCAATACCAAAAGCGGATAGAACTCCCGGAAGCGCTGGTCGAGACTTCCCCTCCGTGAAACATGCTAGCAACTTCTGCAGCTTCTCCCTCTTCAAGTCAGTAAGTTTGCCACCAATATTATACCCAAACTCCGGTTCCGCCGACAGAGGCAGCTGCGGGCATAGAACAAATTTTGCCTTGGGGATATGCTCTGGCCTTGTAGGTGCAGAGGCAAACCCCACTCCATGGTGCCTCTTGCCCAATTGACCAAGCTCGATCAACTCAACCTTGCCTTTGCCACGGCCCTTCAGGACAGATGAGACTTCAACAATTTCCTTCCCCTTCCTCTTGGGAGGAACTGCACTCTTCGTCGAATTACCGGAGGAGGCCATTCGATCGATCGAGAAAGGAGAAGGACAGGGAAACAAAGAACGAGAGATTGAAAGCAAAAGCTCTGGACTTCGAAAATTTTCTGAAAGTATGGGGCGAAAATGACAGCCAGAGAAGCTTAAGTATCCTGAGGGAATTAAGCCCAGAAATCGAGATGACACATGTCATCACCATATCAAATCGCGTGTTTTTGTAGGTACACGTGGCATCCATCCATAGCAAGCGCAAAATCAGGCGAACAATCGGGACCAGACGAAACGTCGAGCCGGCCGGATCACCGGTTCAAATGAACCAATGGTTCAAGCGAACCACTGGCTCTACCAAACCACTGGGCCTGAAGATTCAACTCGTTGCACAAGTATATTGTCCGATCAACCGGCGGGATGGTGGGTAATTTACCAGAGGATCAGACGAAAAAAGGGGCTCTTTTCGCCTTAACCCTCAAAACTTGACTGGCTGATTTTAACTGATCGGTCAAACTTGACCGATCGGTCAAAATCAACCGATCGGTCGATTTTCTACTGGATCAGACAAAAAACTTGTGTTTTTTGCCGATCACCCAAACCTTGACCGGCTGATTTTAACCGATCGGTCAAATTTGACCGATCGGTCAAAATCAACCGATCGGTCGATTTTCTACTGGATCAGACAAAAAACTTGTGTTTTTTGCTGATCACCCAAACCTTGACCGGCTGATTTTAACCGATCGGTCAAACTTGACCGATCGGTCAAAATCAACCGATCGGTCGATTTTCTACTGGATCAGGCAAAAAACTTGTGTTTTTTGCCGATCACCCAAACCTTGACCGGCTGATTTTAATCGATCGGTCAAACTTGACTGATCGGTCAAAATCAACCGATCGGTCGATTTTCTACTGGATCAGGCAAAAAACTTGTGTTTTTTGCCGATCATCCAAACCTTGACCGGCTGATTTTAACCGATCGGTCAAACTTGACCGATCGGTCAAAATCAACCGATCGGTCGATTTTCTACTGGATCAGGCAAAAAACTTGTGTTTTTTGCCGATCACCCAAACCTTGACCGGCTGATTTTAACCGATCAGTCAAACTTGACCGATCGGTCAAAATCAACCGATCGGTCGATTTTCTACTGGATCAGGTAAAAAACTTGTGTTTATTGCCGATCACCCAAACCTTGACCGGCTGATTTTAACCGATCGGTCAAACTTGACCGATCGGTCAAAATCAACCGATCGGTCGATTTTCTACTGGATCAGGCAAAAAACTTGTGTTTTTTGCCGATCACCCAAACCTTGACCGGCTGATTTTAACCAATCGATCAAACTTGACCGATCGGTCAAAATCAACCGATAGGTCGATTTTCTACTGGATCAGGCAAAAAACTTGTGTTTTTTGCCGATCACCCAAACTTTGACCGGCTGATTTTAACCGATCAGTCAAACTTGACCGATCGGTCAAAATCAACCGATCGGTCGATTTTCTACTGGATCAGGCAAAAAAAACTTGTGTTTTTTGCCGATCACCCAAACCTTGACCGACTGATTTTAACCGATCGGTCAAACTTGACCGATCGGTCAAAATCAACCGATCGGTCGATTTTCTACTGGATCAGGCAAAAAACTTGTGTTTTTTGCCGATCACCCAAACCTTGACGGGCTGATTTTAACCGATCGGTCAAACTTGACCGATCGGTCAAAATCAACCGATCGGTCGATTTTCTACTGGATCAGGCAAAAAACTTGTGTTTTTTGCCGATCACCCAAACCTTGACTGGCTGATTTTAACCGATCGGTCAAACTTGACCGATCGGTCAAAATCAACCGATCGGTCGATTTTCTACTGGATCAGGCAAAAAACTTATGTTTTTTGCCGATCACCCAAACCTTGACCGGCTGATTTTAATCGATCGGTCAAACTTGACCGATCGGTCAAAATCAACCGATCGGTCGATTTTCTACTGGATTAGGCAAGAAACTTGTGTTTTTTTGCCGATCAACCAAATCTTGACCGGCTGATTTTAACCGATCGGTCAAACTTGACCGATTGGTCAAAATCAACTGATCGGTCGATTTTCTACTGGATCGGTCAAAAAACTATGTTTTTTGACCGATCACTCCAACCTTGACCGGTTGAATTCGACCGATCGGTCAAAATTGACCGATCGGTCAAGTTTGGCCGATCGGTTAAGTTTGACCGATCGATCAAATTTGACCGATCAGTCAAGTTTGACCGATCGGTCAAATTTGACCGATCAGTCTATTTTTTCGCTAACATTTCGATAGAGCTCCTTTTGACAGGGGATCGATAGCTTTGCACCAATAATCCAAGCCAGCTAAGGCGGACTCTTAGCTAACTTGGAGGGGGTAACTGTGGGTGCAAATTTTGGTAAGAAATCTGCAAGCAGCGGGACCCACCGGTCCTGCCTGATGGGCCCACGAAGACTACAGCGGGATCCACCGGCCCTGCTTGGTGGGCCCACGCGGACTACAGCAGGACCCACCGGCCCTGCCTGGTGAGCCCACGAAGACTACAGCAGGACCCATTGGCCCTGCCTGGTGGGCCCACGAAGACTACAACGAGACCCACCGGCCCTGCCTGGTGGGCCCACGAAGACTATCGCGGGACCCACCGGCCCTGCCTGGTGGACCCAATAGCCTGTGGAATCCCCAGAAGACGGTAGCGGGGCCCACCAGCTTTACCTGGAGGATCCCCGGATGCTGCAGCATAAACCGCCATTTACCACCAGATAATCCTATAAATAGCAGAGCCTTCAAATGTAAATGGATCCAAAACTTCTGATTTCCACTCTGAGATCTGATTTTCAGAACCCAGAGCTCTGGAATTTCTCAACTTTCCATCTTCCATCTCTCTTTGATCTTCTTCTCTCCTTCGAAGAGATCAGAGTGCTTTCAGTGATACTCGGCTGTTGAGATCACTTCAATATAAGTGTTAGTGAATTCGGGTTGCTCCCTATAGCACGGAGACGTAGGCTTCGGCTGAACTCCGAGATCACATCTCTCGTGTCCAATTTTCTCTGCTTGCATATTGAGAATCCCAACTCCCATCGACAGATCAAACAACGATCTTCAACTTCAACTTCAATTGACTAGTGTGGCGAGGTCTTCGGGTCGGCACGAAGATTTTCCCCCACACACGATAGTTGCGTATACGCATGTGTGCACTAGGATGCAAATCCAGAGTAGTGCAGAGACACACATGGTCAAATCCTAACCTTAGTGATGTTCACTACACGGGTGCGATGCACCGGTGTGTGTTGCAAATTGATTAGTTGATTTTACTAGAGGCACCTTAGGCATTTACGGAAGGAACCTCAGTAATAGTGAAAGCACTAGTCATAAGTCACTCGGGCACGTCATGCGTGTTCCCAATGCAAGGGGCAACCAAGTAGAGATGTGGGGGTGCCTTGGGAAACCAAGGCATCACCGCACACTAGTGTGGCCGCCCCCTTAGTTTCTACGGTTTGCAATTGTAAACTTAAAGGAAAAGGGGGGTTGGGTATGGGAGGTTTGACCAGGGGATGGCCGGCCACATGGGTAAAGGGGGCCGACCCTCACATAGAAAGGAGAGAGAGAGAAGATAGGTGTTTGGCCCAAGATTCTAGGGATTGCTAGGGGCCGGCCCCTATATAAGAACAAGGAGAGAGGGGGTCGGCCTATTGTTGGAGGTTTTGGCCGAACACCCCCCCCCCCCTCTATCTCTCCCTCATCTCTCGTCTCCTCTTGTGTGCAAGCCCGGACTTCATCCTCGCGTGGTGAATCGAAGGCGGAGAAGAGCCTTTCATCGGAGGTACTCAGAGATCTAGGAGCGACGTTCCGTGCAATGTGTGAGATCGGGTGAACATCGAAGGCTCCATCCTCTCGCATATCCTTGTTCTTCTTCACATGAATTATTCTGCCTCCATCGACAAAGAAGACAATCCTTCGTGGTTAAAAGATCCGTACGAAGGTATGCATCGTTCTAACTCGTAATCTAGCGTAGACTCGAATTGCATGCATGCTAGATATTTGATTAGCAAGATTGACCTTAGGACGTTCGTCCCACGTGCACATATGTGCACGAATATTTATTTTGTGAAAGTTTTATTGTGTAACGTGCACCACGCACAATCTTTTGCTCGGTAAATCACTTTCGTTGTGGGCCTCTACCATAGGATTTTCCTAACAGGCTCGACTGAAGCGGTGCTTCGCCTAAGTCCAATCGATACAAAGGCACTATACTAAGTACTCTGAATCAGTCGTTTTGCACATGCTCTCGTTGCCACGTAAGGACACATGCTCCTGTGCCTCATCACAGTTAGTTCGGTTCGGGTTGTGACGCAACTGGCTAACCTGCAATAGTGTAAAGCTACATGCCTTGATGTAGGTTCAACTAAAAATGGCGCTACACTAAGCACTCTGAATTCTAATCCTCATTGATCAATAAGCCCAATGCCCTATCCTTGGCATTGGAAGACAAAGCCCAAAACATCGACACTGTCTTTGCCCAAGGAGATAGCCTTAGCATCCAAAGACAAAACCCGAGACAAGCTCCGCCGCCTCGGCACCAGACAAAGCTCGAGATGTCGACACCATCTCAGCCCAATGAGACAATCTTAGCATTCGAAAACAAAGTCTGAGGCAGGTTCCACCACCTCATTATTCAAACAAAGCCCAAGGCTCTGCCCTTGGCATTTGAAGACAAAGTCTGAGGTAGGCTCTGCCGCCTCAGTATTCAAACAAAGCTCAAGGCTCCTCCCTTGTCCTTCGAAGATAAAGTCTGAGGCAGGCTCCACTGCCTCAGCATTCAGACAAAGCCCGAGACTCGGCCTTTGGCATTTGAAGACAAAGTCTAAGGCAGGCTCTGCCGCCTCAGCATTCAAACAAAGCCCGAGGCTCCACCCTTGGCATTCGAAGACAAAGTCTGAGGCATGCTCCACCGCCTCAATATTCAAACAAAGCCCAAGCTCCGCCCTTGACATTCGAAGACAAAGTCTGAGGCAGGCTCACCACCTCAGCATTCAAACAAAGCCCAAGGCTCCACCCTTGGCATTCAAAGACAATGTATGAGGCAGGCTCCGCCACCTCAGCATTCAGATAGGGCCAGAGGCTCCACCCTTTACATTCGAAAATAAAGTCTAAGGCAGGCTCCACCGCCTCAGCATTCAAACAAAGCCCGAGGCTTCGCCCTTGGCATTTGAAGACAAAGTCTGAGGCAGACTCCACCGCCTCAGCATTCAAACAAAGCCCAAGGCTCCACCCTTGGCATTCAAAGACAAAGTCTGAGGTAGACTCCGCCGCCTCAGCATTCAGACAAAGCTCGAGGTTCTGCCCTTGGCATTCGAAGACAAAGTCTGAGACAGGCTCCACCGCCTCAACATTCAGACAAAGCCCAAGGCTCTGCCCTTGGCATTCGAAGACAAAGTCTGAGGCAGGCTCCGCTGCCTCAGCATTCAGACAAAGCCCGAGACTCTGCCACTTGGCATTCAAAGACAAAGTCTGAGGTAGGCTCTGCCGCCTTAGTATTCAAACAAAACCTGAGACTCCACCCATGGCATTCAAAGACAAAGTTTGAGGTAGGCTCCGCTACCTCAATATTCAAACAAAGCCCAAGGCTCAGCTCTTGGCAGTCAAAGACAAAGTCTGAGGCAAGCTCCGCTACCTCAAGATTCAAACAAAGCTCGAGGCTCCGCCCTTAGCATTCGAAGACAAAGTATAAGGCAGGCTCCGCCGCCTCAGCATTTAACAAAGACCAAGGTTTCATCCTTAGCATTCGAAGACAAAGTCTGAGGTAGGCTTTGCCACCTCAGCATTCAAACAAAGCCCAAGGCTCCGCCATTGGCATTCAAAGACAAAGTCTAAGGCAGGCTCCACCGCCTTAGCATTCAAACAAAGCCCAAGGCTCCACCCTTGGCATTCAAAGACAAAGTCTGAGACAGGCTCCACCGCCTAAGCATTCGAACAAAGCCTTAGACTCCACCCTTGGCATTCGAAGACAAAGTCTGAGCCGCCTTAGTATTCAAATAAAGCCCAACGCTCCCCATTCTAACCCTAACTGTATAATAAAAGATAAATCCAAACCCTAAACCCTAACCCTAACCCTATAATAAAAGATAAGGTGCCCTTAAAAAAGTTAACCCTGTCCTCTACTCGGATAATAAGTTTTCTTGTTTACTTGATTTGTGCATCATAGTATATCATTTAGAAAATTTCAGAATCTTGCGATAATAGCATAGTTGGGAGTGTTGGTCTTATGTTTTTCAGCGAGTATCGGTGTTTTCAATTCATCGTTGTTCCCTCCTTACTCTCGTTCGTATATGGCGTAGTTGTGTTATCTTGTATTCAACATTTTCTAGGTTAGTTGGTATATATGATTGGGTGTCCAATTCGTGTCATGGTGGTATTTTCTTTGGAAGATATTAGGATAACAGTGTTTGTGTAGGTAATAGAGGTATTTGCTCCAAAGAGGAATATTAGAGGATTTAAGCCTAGGAGTACTAGTTTGAGTCATCTAGTTGTTGTCTTCAATTTGGTTTTATAGGTACATGGGTGTAGGAATATGTTTCTGCATTGGTACTGTTAGTTAAGATTATCCAGGAAAGGGAAATGATCAAGAGTCATGAAGTTTTAATTAGTCCATAGTGGTTAGGACCATGATTGAATATTATGCCTTGTGTGAGCTCCAAGAGAGCCTAATGGTTTGATCCTATCATAATAATTATGTGACTCGATTTGTATAAGTTTAGTTAATAGTATCGCAAGTGACAGAGTCTTTCTTTTAGGTATGATTGGTGTAGTGTTGCTTTTCTGTTGGTTGTACTAGTGAGAGTCTATGTACCGATTGTAACTCCATCTTCCATTATTTTAGTTTTTTTTGGTTTTGTAATAGAAGCAGGTAGAATTGTAACATTAGTTTTAGTAGTTGAATTTTTGAGACGAAAATTTTATAAGGTGGGTAGGATGTAATACCCGGTATTCTAGGGTTAACTTTTTCTAAAAGCACCATGTCTTTTATTATTATAATATTACTACCAGTTAAAACTTTAATTATATTGAACTTTTATATTGATGCATGTACTGTGTGTTGGATTTGAGTTGGATCGGACCAGGGGTCCTGGGTCTGGGTCGCAAGGCGATAGGGTATTAGTAATATGTTTGTGCAGATGTTTGTGTGTGATTGTACATACGTGTATGCACATGTGTTGAGCGTGCGTGTGAGCACGATTAATCTCATTATTAATTAATTTGCATGAGTGTTGCAGGCTTGGACATGTCTCTGTACCGAACCACCCCTGAGTGGCGCAGCTCGCCTGACTGACGAGCATGTCGACCTAGGCCCAATAGATTTTTCCCCTGATGGTCTCAGTTTTACCCTAGACCTCCTTCCAACTCAAGCTCAATCCCTCTCTTTTTCTCGGACCATTAGATTTCGATCCGATGTATCGAAATCCCCCTACTCAAACCTCATGTATGCCAACTCAAAACCAATTTCAGCAAACCCAACTTCAACCACCCACTCAACCAAATCCTCTAGCCACCCTTTGCAACCAGCTAGTCAACCAGCCCCTCTTCACTTAAACCCAAACACGTGCAGTCACACTTTTTGACCAATCCTTCAGCCCTCCCTTCAACCAACCCATTCAACCCTATCCATATCCCTCTTCTCAATCCTATACACCCTATTAGCCGCCCCTTCATTTCAATATTTTCCTTAATCTCTTTGTCTTCCTCTATGCTCCTCCTTTCATGCGAAATCCTTAAAAATCTTCATGCCCTCACCCCAAATCCCCAAAAATCAGGTGCACCACCACCCTTAACCCTCTATAAATCAGATCCAAACCCCAGTCCCTTTCTCCCTCACCAAAACCCGAACTTGTTTGGTTGCTGTGTTTTCAGTCTGTGATTTTGAAAACACATGTACAAACAACTTAGAGTTGTTTGGTTAGTAGGGTAAGACGTGTGTAAATAAATACACACTTGCTAAATTTGTACAGCTTTTGTATATAAAATTGTGCAAATAAAATTTTGCCTAAATATATGAAATTTTAATTACACATGTTACATGTGCAAATTGATGTACGCACATCATTTGCACAGCAACCAAACAACCGCAACTCGCCCCTCTCCACCTCTCGATCAGGGGTGCACACGGTTCGGTTTGGACAGATTTCGGGATGAATCAGAAACCGAACCAGTCCCAACGGTTATCAAACATTTGGAACTAGAACCGAACCGTATGGAGCATGGAACTGGACAGGACCGAATCATATAAAACCGGTTCAGTTCGGTTCTTCGGTTCCACTAGTTTTCTGTGCACCTCTAGAAGTTAGCATAGGTCTATCATTGGAGCATATAGAAATAAAAAATATATATATTAAAAAACCTAGGATACAACAAGCAATTCTAAAGCCAGATACATGATACTGTCGTGGGATCAGTAGGGCCCGTTACATAATGACCCTACATGTATCACCCGTATTACTGGACCCATGAATGTATTATGCATGTACATGAACCGGTTCGGTTCGAATAACTGGAATCCAGAACCGGGAACCAAACCGGTCCCCTACGGTTTTACACTTTGGGAACCAGAACCAAACTGATCCTACTGGAAACCGAACCAAGCTGTACGGTTCGGACCGGTTCGGTTCGGTTCGGTTAACCGGTTACATCGGTTTTCTGTGCACCCCTACTCTCGCTCTCTCCCTCGCTCTCTCGATCTCTACCTCCATCGTGTTGGCGCGCGGCGGCGTCGGAGAGGAGCAAGCAAGGAGGAGGAGCCGCAGTCGGAGCCGAAGACCTCCTCCCCCCTATCGATCAGGTCGGCCCCCTTCCCCCTTTCTCCTTCCCTCTTGTGTGATCAGGCCAGCCGCGACCCCCCTCCCGTTTGCCCTCGAGGCGGCCATAGCCGCCGGCCATTTGGTCGACGGATGTGCAGCCGGAGAGGCCCCACTCAGCCAGGAAAGGTCCCTACCAGCCAGCCCCTTCTTCCTCGTGCCCGTGCTGTGACGGCTGCCGGCTGGTTGACTGCCGGTGGCCAGGCAGTAGGTGGCTCCGACCGCCCTCGGCCAAGCATCACCCCGCGCCCAGTCGCCAGTCACATCGACCTTCCTAGTTCCTCTCCTTGCGGTGGTGGTTGTTGGCTTTTGGCCAACGACGGGGCAACCCGTTAGATACCAACCGCCCAGCCACCGACCTCAGACTGCGAATCATCGCAGCGGTGCCCCTTCTTGAGATGTTGTCGTCGACTTGAGGCCCGACGATCGAACAGCTGTCGGGCCAAGCGCTGGCCAACCATGGTGGATCCCCACCCTATCTTTTGGACTCAGTGCTGACAAACCTCGGGTAGATAGTCGTGTATAACCTCGGTGTTTGATCCACTTCTGGGATGTGTCGCGTTCCTTGACACTTTTGGTGCTTGATCGCAGCCGACTTATCCTTGCTTGGGCCCGACCTTTCTTGCCAACACTTTGGTCGTGGTACCGAAGACTCCTCGGGGAACGAAAGCTTGTTTATAGTATGACGTAGTATCGGTCGCCTAGTCAGGTTAGTATAATTGGACTGTAGTATGACCCATAGCATCAGTTATGCCGACTATGAAAGACGGGTACCATAAAACATGTCGTTTTGCATGCTAATGGACCAACACCTAATGGCGCCTTTGAGCACCGTATAATTTCCTGAAGGTTAAGATGGCTCCGACCACACTCGAGTACTCGACAATAGAACCGATCTTTGTGACTACCCTTGATGCATCGACACTTGTTGAATTATCTTCGCTAGCCATGGGTACAATCTCGTGCTGATTGCCCTTGTTTTATGTAAAGCATCGTATCCCTGTGAGCACGATAACACACTGTCGAGTAGGCCTCTATATCCCTTGTGCCAAACCTTTCCGATCCCGGGATCCGACTGGGTGAGGCGTAATAATTGTCTTCAATCCGAGCTTAGGCTTGTGCGACTTGCTAAATCATTGCAGTAATTACCATTGTGCCCACACTTAAACCCGAGGGTATCTTGGGAGGACGACGAATTGAACCCCTGACCTTTTTCCGAACTCCGTTATAGATGTCTTTGTATAAATGGGTAAATAGTAATATATGAAAATGTGTAACTTGTCAGCCCTTGATCGTGACGATTCAGCCAGAGGCGAAGCTGAGGTCAACTAGCAAGAATATCTATTTGGACAGATCAGAAGTATCGATTACTTCTCACAAAATCTAAGGCAAGTATTCACTTGCTCTGAGGCTATTTTCGATTAATGTTTTAATACCCTTAGTTTGTGATTTTCTATAAATGATTCTCGTATATGGTGTAATATTAATATTGGTTAATAGTAGACTAGGGTGGTATGTTGGCTTTGATGTTGTTTAATTAGAATTGTATGGAGTGTTCTTAATGCTAATGAGTAGCACTCTCGATGAGACTAGTACTTGGTAGACGATTGAAAATGATAATATACCGTACTTCTATAACATATGACAAATGATTGGTACAGTGACACATACTATTAGAACCCCTTACAACTTATACACATATTATGATTAGAAAATGAGCATAACATTTGATGGGAGTTGGAGAACCAGTAGCATAGTGCGAGTTCATAAACATTTTTTTGGGTCTCGCATAATATTTCTTATTAGCTATATTATTGCTTTCTTTATTCTTATCATTTAATTTAATTTTTTTTTTAAAGACACCCTTGCACACACTCACCCCCTTAGAGCGGGGGTTTACTTGTCAGTCAGTGGTTTGGACTGACCTCGTTTGGGGCACTACTATTTCCACGAGTAGACTTTCATGCAGAGTGGTACCAGAGCTGGAGTACGGTAGCAGCTGTGGAGTACGGTAGCAGTGGCGGAGTTGGTAGCCGTAGTTTTCTTTCCGTAGTAACACTTTGTAGACCTTGTGTTGTTTGGACTATATCTTCTTAGGACTGTATCACGGTTATCAGAATGAGAATATCTTTGTGGTTTAGTTTAGCTTGTGGTATTGTTAGTGTAGATTGTAATTGCAATGATACAGCTGTAAAACTCTTTGAGATAGGCCTCTCCTCAACGCCCAAGCTTAGGGTAGATCACTTTAAAATATATTAAGATATAAGCAGCCTAACAGATTAACCTTGTAGATATGATCATCAGACTAGCCTACTCAAGTGATAAGGAGTTAGTGATGCTACTAGGTTCGCCATCAGAGGCTTGAGCGTTGTGCTCCCTTAGAGGGACTTTTGTTAGTAAGTGGTAGCACTGACGTGCCACACCTACTGAGAAGATAGCCTTCTTGAAGATCGAGATTGACTTCAACTTGGTGTAGTACTTTAATCGTAACCCAATCCTTCAACACTTTCTCTCCTCACACCCCAGAGATCGGTGTTCAGATTTTTGGGGCGTGACAACTGGTATCAGAGCTTAGGGATATGTTCTTAGGGGTTTCGTTAGGATGTTATCTTGTGTCTCGTGATTCTTTATATGGGAGGTTTAGGCTCTAGTGGTGCTAAGGTGTTTCTTGAGATGGTCTAGAGGTTGATTTGGTAGGATTTCTCAGAGTAGTCAGTAGTAGTATAATAAGCATTTCTAATGATGAGAGTTTATGAGTTGATTGTACTTAAAGACTAGTTATGTTGGAGGAATTGATCAGTAACTAAGAAATTCGTCTATATTCATGTATTTGATTGATTGAGACTTGAGGTGTCAATTTATGTTTTATGTTGATTTATAAGGAATATGTTTGTCTTATAACTTTAATGTTTAGGCTCAGAGCTAGTCGCGAAGACTCGAGTGTTAGTTCTTAGGAAGGAACCACCTAAAACTTCTTAACCTCAGAGTATAAGTTTAAAGTCTCATAATATAGATTCTTGTGGGCTTTCTAATGGTAACGAGCTGACAAAGGACTAGAGATTGAACTTCAAGTAGTTATTTGGTTGATTGGTTTTGGGAGATGGATGTATATTGAATATGTCTGGAAGGATGTATACTTTTGATAGTTTATCTGACATCACTGTTCTAAAAAGCGGTCCGGTGCGGCCGCCTAGGCGTTTTAGGGGGTTAGCCGCTCCGCTTCAGCATTAAGCGGCACTGCAGGCGGGTTGAACAAAGGCGGACGCCTAGGCGGGTAAAAGGCGGGCGCCTAGGCGGGTTCCAAGCAGGCTCCAGGCAAGCGGGCTTTAGGCGGGCAGATTAGTAATAATTTTTCATAAAATCCCGACCCCACTTGATCCCCTCCTCCCTTTTCACTACATAACTAGATATCCTAGATATCCCAAAGGCTCAAAAGGTGCTCTCTTTCCCCTGTCTCGCAGTCAACCCTGACCCCACCCGATCCCCTTCTTCCTTTTCATAAAACTTTTATATTCAGATCAGTTGTTTTGATGTTTGCATATGTAAAACTTTATATTATTATTTTTTTTTATAGAATTATGAATTTATATATATACATACATATAGAATATATTTTATATAGGTGGGCGCCCGCCTAGTCGTCCGCCTTCCGCCTTGAAACCTCTTGACCGCCTGCCTTCCGCCTTCCGTTTTTTAAAACATTGTCTGACATTATTACGAGGTTACTCCTTTTGTTAGTTTTTATTGTTTCCCGTTAACCCTAAGCACTAGAGACCTAGCCGGTGTCTTAGGATTTCTTGATTCTTCATCGACCTTTAGAGTTAGAGGCTTAGTCGGTATTTTTAGGATTGTCCATTATCTCGTTCTAGGTGTTGGCCTTCTTGTTAGATCTCTCCGGTGTATTGTGGGTTATAATTAGTTTAGTGCAGAGCTTATGTGTGCTTTTTAAATGGATCCCATTAGTAATGAAGAAAAAACCTTTGAGGGTAATGGTTTCTTAGAGTGCACCAGGAGGTTGAGTCTCAGGTGGTAGTTGAATTTCTATGGTTAGTAGATTACGCAATGTCTAGATAGAGTCTCTCGTGACAGGGTATACACTGTTCTTCGGGAACTTTGGCGGTGGGTTGTGACTGTCCGGTAGAGGACATTATGAGGCTACACACTTTCTCTTCGGAGAATACATATGCACTGACTCTTCGGAGGCTTTGGCGGCTACACACTGACTATTCGGAAGCTTTAGCGGCTACGCACTGACTCATTAGAGGCTTTGGTGGCTACACACTTTCTTTTTGGAGAATTTGGTGGATACATACGCACTGATTCTTCGGAGGCTTTGGCGGCTACACACTTTTCAGAGAATTTGGTGGATACATACGTACTGACTCTTCGGAGACTTTGGCGGCTACACACTTTCTCTTTGGAGAATTTGGTGGATACATACGCATTAACTTTTCGGAGGCTTTGGCGGCTATACACTTTCTCTTCGAAGGATTTGATGGATACATACGCACTGACTTTTCGGAGGCTTTGGCAGCTACGCACTTACTCATTAGAGGATTGGCGACTACACACTTTCTCTTCGGAGGATTTGGTGGATACATATACACTGACTTTTCGGAGGCTTTGGCGGCTACGCACTGACTCATTAGAAGCTTTGGCGGCTACACACATTCTCTTTGGATAATTTGGTGGATACATACGCACTGACTCTTCGGAGGCTATGCACTGACTCATTAAAGGCTTTCGCGGCTACACACTTTCTCTTCGGAGGATTTGGTGGATACATACGCACCGTGTTGTCAAGGCAACGAGGCGTGCTTGAGGCGCAAGGTGCTGCTGGAGCCTGAGGCACAAGGTGCAAATAAGACGCACGCCTTAGTGTGTAAGGTGCAAAATTATATATTTTTCTTTAAAAAATTAATAATAATTGTAAAAAAAATCTAAAATTCATAAAAATTATATTTTATGAAAAAAAGAGAAATATAACCATTATTCAATTAACTAAACACAATAAAGGCATACAATACTTATAACTCATAACTAGTGACCATCAAATGAACAATTTGATTGAGAATAATAATTCACAAGTTATTATGCAACATGCCAACATCATATTCATAAGTTAAATGCATACAATACTCATAAGTGATAATTGATAAATGAGAACTCATAAACAATATTGAGTAACAAAACAAAAGAGTGGGGCTCTAAGGAGAGTTGGACTCTTTTATTCAAACTGAAAAGAATCGAAATAATAAAAACCAAAACCCAAAAAGAAAACAAAAAAACTGAGAACAAACAGGAAAAAAACCAAAATCACAAAAAAAAAACTTGAACACCAAAACCCAAAATGCATCAAGGCGCGCCTCGGCACCCTGCGCCTTGCGCCAAAGGCACACGCCTTGCTGCATGCGCCTCGCCTCGAGGCGCTCGCCTTACTGCGCTTTGACAACACTGCATACGCACTGACTCTTCGGAGGCTTTGGTAGCTATGCACTGACTCATTAGAGGCTTTGGCGGCTACACACTTTCTCATCGGAGGATTTGGTGGATACATACGCACTGACTCTTCGGCGGCTACACACTTTCTCTTCGGAGAATTTGGTGCATACATACGCACTGACTGTTCGGAGGCTTTGGCGGCTACGCACTGACTCATTAGAGGCTTTGGCGCCTACGCACTCTCTTCGAAGAATTTGGTGGATACATACGCACTGACTCTTCCGAGGCTTTGGCGGCTACGCATCGACTCTTCGGAGGCTTCGGTAGCTACGCACTGACTCATTAGAGGCTTTGGCGGCTACACACTTTCTCTTTGGAGAATTTGGTGGATACATACGCGTTGACTCTTCGGAGGCTTGGGCGGTTGGTTCTGTTGTCTCTGTTTGGACTCGACAGAGCATGCATTGTTTTTTATGAAAACTTTGGCAACTGGTTACGTAGTTATTGTTGAAACTCGCTGGAGAGCGTGCACTGGCCAGATGGTAGTGACGTCAAGATGGAATTGGGATAATTGAGTACTGGAAAGATGTTAGTGATTGTCAAGGGAATTAATTACCTACGTTTTTTGGAATTTGGGAATGCCTTATAGATTGGAATTTTTTGAATAGTCACTGTTTAGCTTAGTGCAGATTCTTAGTGTTTGGTGTCAGTATGCTTAGTTGTTGAGAGAGCCAAAAGCTAGTAGGATGCTAGCTGGCAATTAGTTTTCTAGTAGGTAGTGTCTTTAGCTAACTCATAGTTGTTCTGGTTTAGGATCGATCACCCAATCTTGGAGAGTCCTTTCCAATATAATGTGTAGTTGTATTGGTATCCTAGTTTTCGGTTCTCTTCAGTCATTAGGTTGGTTACTCTCTTAGTTCAGTATCATCTACTCGGATAATTAGTTTCCTTGTTTACTTGATTTGTGCATCATAGTGTATCATTTAGTAGGTTTCAGAGCAAGGTTCTAAAAAGCGCTAGGCGCTAGTCTAGCGGTGGGGGGCCGCTTAGCGCCTAGGCGTTTTGTCTTTTTTAAATTATTTTAATTATTATTTTGATATTATATAATATATATAGTTTAAAAATTAATATAAGTTCAAGATTATCCCAAACCATTATTTTAAAGAACATGTATATAATCATAATTCAAGATTGAGTGATTAACAAGAACAAAAGCAAACATGGTCCGCCTTGCCAGCCTCATCTCGCCTAGCCCTCCTCAGCCCGCATGGCCAGCCTCAGCCCGCCTAGGCGGCCGCCTTGCCCCACCTAGCTCCACCTGGGAGCTTGACCGCTTTTCTGGAGCGCCTAGGGCCTAGGCTAGGCGGTGGGGGGCCGCCTAGCGCCTAGGCCGCTTTTTAGAACACTATTTCAGAGTCTGCATAGTTGGGAGTGTTCGTCTATGTTTTTCAGTGAGTATCGGTGTTTTCAATTCATTGTTGTTCCCTCCTTACTCTCGTTTGTATGTGGTGTAGTTGTGTAATCTTGGTTTCAACATTTTCTAGGTAGCATAAAGTCACGATCCATGAGAGAAAATGATGATATGAATGCAAGCTTCAAAATTTTGATTTTAACCAATATTTTGACACTATCACATATGGTAATATTTCGAGGGTATGAAAATATTGAAGTTTTATTGAAATGATGAAAATATTAGTTAAATGATGGAATTTTTCTAGAAACACTGGACAATCAGAAACATAAAAGCAAAACATACTTCGGAACACCGAAATCACATTTCTACACTATCCAATGGTGTGAAACTCTACAACATGTATCTCTATGGATAGTGTGCAGATGCACAATAGTCTAAATTACTTAAGCTTATTTGAACCCTAATTGCATCAACTTTCCAATTAATAAATTTGGAATCTAGTGAGGATATGTGGAGCCTGACAGTAGTGCGCCTTTTGTATATTCCCAGTTGTTATGCGCTTTGTGACCAAAAAATCCTATTTTTTATATAAATCGTGAATAAAACGTGATTTATTCAGTAAACATTCGCTACACGCCTATTTCCCTTTTTTTTTAAAATGCGATTTTGTGAAAAAAAATTCATGATTCTTATGTTTTAATCCCGACTTACACATTTTAATCCCGATTAATCATGTTTTAACAGTGTCATACTGCTCAAAAAGTCTATTGGAACATCTATATATAAATATATATTAAAAATCTACATGTGTTTCCCACCTTTTTCCCAATTTTTCGACTTCTTCCTTCACCTACTTTTTCCCAACTTCTGACTTGGTAACTATGGCTATGTATATTCTTAACTGTTGATGTAAACTCAATACATTGATGTAGGCACAAAAGAAAAGAAATACAGGAATATATGCCCACTATGATGTTACACGGATGGCTTAGATGAATCAGGCTCGTCAAGAACCTCATCAACACCAAGATCGTCCAAATCGGTCAAGTAACGATCAAGATATTGGCTAACAGGTTAATCATGTATGTTTGAATAAGCCGGGTTGGGTTCAGTCAATATTGGGTTTCTAGTTTTGGTTAATTAAAACTTGGTGTCGATTTAAAGTGGATCGAGATTGAGGGGTTTAGGGATTTTTCATTTCTTATGGAGGCAAAACAAAGAGGGGAAGGAAAGAGAAGTTGGGGAGCGGTGATCGTTTGCTTGGGCAATTGATAGACTACAACGGCTTTAATGTAGGCACGAAAGCCAAAATGTCTGTTCTTCGAAACTAAAACGAAGGTTTAGAAGAATAGGGCTCATTTTGGGCTTCGAGGCGAGCCCTAGGAGTCCCAAAAGGGACAAAGGAAACACAACATATTCTCAAAGAGGCTTATCGGCCATGTTTGGCTAGCGGGTTAGATTCAAGGAAGTTGGGTTTTCGGAACTTAAACCCATGAATGAGTTGAAAGAAGAAAGGTGGCTTTAGTTACTATAAAAGGGTAAAAGGTAGAGGGTTTCATTTGGAGAGGGGAGGAAACCACTTTCTTCTTCTTCCATCAAACCCTGAATCGGACCAATAATATCCATTTTTTTATCTCGGGCTTGGAATCGATCGAAATTTTTTTTAATCTCGGGCCTTGATTTTGTTTTGGTGGGTTATTTTTCTGACATAAATCGCGAAATGTTTTGATTTTTTGTTTCTCGAATACATGTGACAACTAAAAAAAAATATGTTGAACTCCATTCTAGCGTTCATCATGAAATTCCTTGTCTCTACCGTGTGAATGCCATCTTTCTCACGGTAAATCATTCAGACACCCATACTCATTGATTATGCATGAATGGACGATCATTTCAAATATCATTTAAAAATTTGATGATTAAACTTCAAGAAGACTAACATTGTGAGAGTCAGGTGATCTTGAATAATTGATGATTCTCTAATCGATGCATAGAAAGAAAATAATAATAATCAAACCTACAATGACGAGAAAGGTTTTGTCCGCACCTTCACCGCCTTGTGAAGGAAGTACCAGAGCCTGGACGGAGTGGCCGACACAAGCTCAGAAGTGGAGGAAGGGCGAGTTCACGGAGCTCAGAGAACCGGGAGAGTGAGTGCGGGCGGTGGATACGACAGGAGTACTAGGGTTTTACAGTTTTGGAGAGTGGATATGAGAGATAACTTACACGGTTAACCATTTCCGAACCCGATTCAGCCAATGAATCAGAAGATACAGACCAGTGGATCGCTCGGATCTTATTATGAATTACGGGATCCAAATGGGCATGTGTCCAATATGAATGAAAAATTCAATCCCAGTGGACTTTTTTTTTTTTTTTTTTTTGGGGGGGGGGGGGAGTTAGCGGTCCGTCACCCCGTCAAAATATCAACTAGCCAAAAGGACATTGAAATTGTAAGGATGAAAATGCTACCCACTATACTTTAAATTTTCATTTTATGTCACTCATTTCTAACCTAAACCGAATCTAAACCCAATGATCTACAGGCAATGGGATGAACCCTAGACCTATTCCTAAACCTAAACCTAATCCGAACCGAACCTCTACGTCGTCCGTCCCTCGTCTCGTCTTCACTGCTCGCCGCCATCGTAGATCCTCTATCAATGATGGGATAAACATAGGTAATTCAGATTAACTGATTAAGGGAGTTCATACATTGTCGAAGATGGTACAAAGAACCAAACAAGAGAGAGAGTGAAAGACACTGCACTCTGAAGTCTGAATAAATATTTGATTTCACATCATCAGGCATATTCTCTCTCTCTCTCTATATATATATATATCTTCTAGATAGGGTTTTCCAGGTTTGAGAGGAGTGGGATTTGGGGAAAGACAACTTAGATTTGTAGCTAGTGGATCTCACAAGGTTATGATCTGAACTCTGAAGAAGAGAAGTAAACCTATGAAAGAAAAAAAAACTTACCTTTGATTGAAAATACAGGGACGGAATCACTGAGGTCGACAATGGACCACACCTCAGTCACTTAAGGCACTGGCGAACCGGGCTGGGTTTTTTTGCGCAATTCTCACCGCCAGCGCGCCGCCCTCCCGCAGGCACGAGGTATTGCTACTGCAGGTTCAACATTCAGGGAATTGGGAGGGTGGGTTTTTTTATTGGACTTGGTTGGGCCTCGCCCCCTTTAGTTTTTGGACTGGGCTATGGGCCCCTTGCTTGGTGTCCATAAATTGGGATTTGGGGGCTCCCCTTTGCCCGCCTACCCTCAGGGTCGGGCCTGGCACCACCATCACCCCCATCTAGGGCTGGCAATTCTGAACCCGACATGACCCGACACGAAGTTAGCAAGTCTAGGTTTGGGTTAAACGGGTTCGGGTCGTAAACGGGTTGACACGATAGAACCGTTTAATAAACGAGTCGGGTCCGGGTTTAGGGTTTAGACACGGTAGACCCGAGAAGACTCGTTTGAAATTCAACGGGTCGTGTTGGGTTGGATCGGGTCGGGTCTACCTGCAATCTGATACTATATTATGTAGTACCAGCGGGTCTTATCGGGTCAAGTCAGGTCGAGTCGGATCCGGTCAACTGAATAAACCCGTGTGGTAAACGGGTCTAACAGGTCTTATCGGGTCTACTCGTTTATAAACGGGTCGGGTACGGATTTAGGGTCTAGACACGATTAGTTAAATGGGTCAGGTCCGGGTTTAGGGGTTTTGGACACGACTCGAAACCAGACACGAGACGAACCCGACCCGACCCATTGCCACCCCTACCCCCATCCCATCAACTCCCTCATTATCCATTCTGTCACACTGTACACGCCCTCATCTACATGCATTGACACCATCTTCACAGCTAGGGCTACAAACGAGCCAAGCCGAGCTTCGAACTGTTTGAGCCCTAAAATTCGGGCTTGGGCTTGAACTCCTAATGTTCTCAAAATTTTATATTTATTTTATTTTTTAAAAAAAATTGACACTTATGTAAATAAGAATTTAATCGTAGATTTCTCAAACTAAGAATTGAACTGCGTCAATATATAGTTAAAAATCATATATTGGTTTTTATCATTTGACCCCCCGAAGACTAGTTAAAAATACAACAATTTTTGAAAAACGGATTATAAATTATTTATTTAGAAAAAAACGGACCCAAAATTTTTAACTTAGCAACAACGGACTTATACCGCATTTGGATTGCCGTATATGTAAAAAAATATATTTAGAGAAAATGGACCAAATTGACGGCAGTTTGACTGCCGTATATAACCTATACGGCCATTGGATTGCCATATATATCCTATACGGCATTCGAACTGCCGTATATATCTTGGGCTATATATAGGCCTATACGGTAGTTGTTTCTTACCTGTATCATTTTCAATTTTTACATTTGGTTAATGGAGGAAGTAGAGGAGATAGATGTGGTCAATGATGGGTGGATTCCTGGAGGCCCAATGACGCACGGGGTTGCTCTGGTGCGAGTCCCGCACCGCTCCTATAGCTTGTGGGAGCACAGACATGTATGGATTTAAATTTAAAGTTATTGAAATATATAGTAGTAGATTATTATAGTCGGTGAACTGCCATTGTTGCCGGTAAACGACCATGGGTGCCGGGACATGACTCTTGCCCCACGAGTGGTGAGACATGGGTATGGGTTGTGCATTGATATGACACATGTCATTACACGACTCATGCCCGGTGCACTTAATAACCCTAATCCTAAATCCTAACCCTAAATCCTAACCCTAAACCCTAATCCTAAACCCTAACCCTAATCCTAAATCCTAACCCTAAATGATCCGAGATCCGATTACAAATGATCCAACCCAATTCGAAATATAAATGGATCAAATTTGGATCTACCTTGATCTGGTCCGAATCCGACCCATTGACATGCCTATCTGATTAGTTAGCAAGAAAGTTTATCAATGCAAGAAGATTAGTGAAAATGCTTATTGCATCTCCATCTCTTTGGATAGTTTACAAAAATTGTTTTGTTTGAAGCTTTATCGATTATCTTGATGCTTTTGTTGCAGAAATCGGGTATTTCAACCATGTTCTTGTCAAGGGTTTTCGGGAGAGTGTTGTCTACTGCAGCCAAATCAGACTCTTCTGCTGCTATGGCTGCTGCTGCTTCTGCTTCGGCCTCAGCTAAGACAATATACAATCCCCTCGAGCAGTTTTTTGAGGTGGATAGAAGTACTGATGAGGAAAAGCCTGTTATCTATGGTACAACTCTTGTCCCTTTGTTATGCTGATATTGCTTGATGTATTTAGCTTTTCTAGCTTTCATGAGATGTGTTATTATCCTTTCTACAACATACTTTTTCTCGTACTCCCTTATTGAAATGCTCTTTTTAGTAAGTCATCAGATCTAACAATTTATGGTTGGTTTAGATAAAAATTTCCCTATAGTTTGAAGTACATTGAAGGAAAAATAAATAAAATATAACTAGAAGATACTGTTTTTTGTTACATATTAGAATTTATGGTTGTGTCATGTGTTACAATGATGCCAGAACTTGTGCCGTTGTATTCATAGGTTGCCTTTTGTTTTTCAATTAACCAGAGAAAGCTGCTATTTGGGATGCGGAGGGTGTGCATGAATGTAATTTTTGGAGATCAATAGCACTGTATGCTGGCCAATCTATCTGATAAGCGGGAAAATTTTTTTCTCTGAAGACTTCTCTTACATAAAGCATGTGTTTGTCTCTGTCTGTTAGGTGGGTGTCTTTTTGTGTTCGGGAGAATGCTCATAGGAAGGGTTGTCATATCGTGTATCATTTTGTTTTTTTGTGTAACGTGTATCATAAGATGCTGTTAAATTTAAATCTATGTATATATCTGTATATATGTATAAACATATAAAGAACATACTAGACTAGTTCAACATGAATAGTTAAGAGTAGAAGTGTAAGACATTCCTTTCATTTCTGAGCAAATGAAACATTGACCTATACAAAAGGTATGACGTGTATATTTGTATAAAAAAGAAACCATATATGGTCAATTAATATATTTGTCTCATCGTAAGATTTCTTCTACCCTTTTATCTACCATTTTAAGTAAAAAATAATCAAATAGGAAAAAAAATTTACTACTTTGAGACACTCAAAAAAATAAATTTGAACTTCACCTTCTTCAATGGCTATTTGTGTCTCTAATGGCACATTGCCAAATCTTTTTAAACCTTGAAAAATTTGTACGTACCCCCCCCCCCCGCGCGCGCCGCGCTCTAGAACACTTTAAAAACAAACGACATTGGATTACGACAACTCTAGAGAAAGATCAAAGAAGATTTATAAAACACCTAAAAAACATCTCAAAAACCCACGTCTCTGTTCACCCAAGATTAAAAAGGGTTGTAAAGTTTTTTTTTTAACCCACACGAACTTGTATAATCCTTTCGGAAAACTATAGGAAAACAATTTTAGAAGTTTCAAAACAAACCAAATCCTCACTTTCACTGTATTGTATCTTATTGTGTATCATACATATCGTATCGTGTATCGTGCGATACGATGAAAAATGATACGTACACCTGTGTCGTATTGTTTTCCCCCCATATTTTATCGTATCTTGTATCGTAAGATACTGACAACCATGCTCATAGGAGACTACGTAATCAGGTAAATAATCGGCCTCTTGTCTTGTTGATAGAACTATTGGGTAACTAAGGACTAAAAGTTTCAACTAAACTAGATGTAGAAATTAAAAATAACGAGCAAAAAGACTGATAAGCAACCCTTATGATGGATATAATGGAAAACAAAGGATTATAGAAGTCTTCCACTTCTAGCTAAAAACTGATGAGTCACACCAAAGACTATAATGGTTGTTCGATACCCTCTCGCCCCAAAACCCGGGTCATAAGGAGAGGTTCACAGAGGGTATATGAAGCACCCGTTATCAGACCCCTAGCCGATGTAGGACTAATCCCAACAATCCTCCCTTGTACTAAGGCTTGGGGTCGGTAACTAACCCCTCCTTCTCACTATGGGTCCTGAGAGATTTCCTGGCGCTTGTGAAGCACGAGCACCGCATGGAGACCTAGGGTGCGAAGCAATCCCCACCCCCGACTCGGCATGGGTCTAGGCCAACCTGTGCTCTAGTACCACTATTAGATACCCTCTCGCTCCAAAACTTGGGTCGTAAGGGGGTGTCCACAGAGGGTATATAAAGACATCACCACCCAGCTCCCTAGCTAATGTGGGACTAACCCAACAATCTCCCCCTTCACACAGGCAAGGGTTGGACAAACTCCGAGGACCCCCCTCTTATATGACATTAGGGGAAGAGGCACACACGTGCACAACCTGGCCACACTTGGCCCGACTAAATTTGGCTGGGCGGAACTTCACTCTGATACTACTGTTAGATACCCTCTCACCCCAAAAGCCAGGACGTAAGGAGAGGTCCACAGAGGATATATGAAGCACCCATTGCCCAACCCCTAGCTGATGTGGGATTAACACCTCCCCCCCCCCCCCCTCCCAGGCTTGGGGTCGGCAGCTAACCCCTCCTCACTGTGGGTCCTGAGGGATTTTCTGGCGTTCGGGAAGCACAAGCGCCACATGGAGGCCTAGAGTGCTAGGCAACCCCCCCGACTCGGCATGGGTCTGAGCCAACTTGAGCTCTGATACCACTGCTAGATATCCTCTCGCCCCAAAACTTGGGTCGTAAGGGGAAGTCCATAGAGGGTATATGAAGACACCACCGCCCAACTCCTTAGCTACTGTGGGACTAATCCAACAACAACATCATCAAAGAAGTTGATTGGCCTCTAATTTTGGAAGAAAAATGTTTCGAAGAAACTTAAGTTTGGGAGATAGTTGTATGATCAGTAGTACTTGATGTACTTTCTTTTAACCATTAGAAATAATGATAAATCAGATCTACACGTAAGATCTAATAAGCCCATCTTATTAAGTGTTATTATTAATTTCTACATCTTGGTCACTGTCAGGAATTGTAATCACTTTCACATTTGCGGTTCAATTTTTTTATCAAAATCAGATGTGGTTGCACTTTAAAAAATTCCGGGAAATATTCCCGAGTTGCATCTAATCTAGCTAATTTTTCTCTCCTATACCATTAAGAATCCTAAATGAACTAAATATTATTTTATATAGATGGCTAATAACGAGTCATGTTGGTAGTTTTTTATTTATTTTAAAATGTAGAATTCTCTTTCCTTGTTCCTGTTCTTACTCTTCAATATTCCTCCTCTTCAACATCTTTTTGACAATTCTGCACTCATGATTCCGAAAACCTCCACTATCAAAATTTTATCTCATTGCTGCCCATCCCTCATGTAGCAAATCTGATATTGGATCAACTCTTGCTGTCCAACCAAAACCAGCTTAAATTCTATGTACCTGATCTATATTCCTGAAGGAAACCTATAATACAGCCATTTAAATTTCACTTCCTAGGGATCATCCCTCCAATAAAACTCGTGACTCAATATATATAGGCCTTAAACAACTCAAAAGGCTAATTTCTATTTCCTAGGAGTTCTGTTTACAGAATCTTTATACGTGGATGAAAATCCCTTGTTGACATTAGGCCTTATTCAATTATACCCCTTTGCCCTAACCAAGATATTATATCAAATCTTCATCCCCATCCAACTCTAATCCCATTATGATGGGGTCGGCTATATGGAAGGTTGACCATGATTTTTTGACCGGCTGTCAACTCGACTTCAACTCTCTAAAATTAGTGTCAATAACCTGACCAAGGCAACTTAGCAAGCGATGGGAATGTGAATAAACTTAAGGCCAATTGATGGGTAGCGGCCAAATGGGTAGAAAGGCCTACCTTCTTGGTTACACAGCTTATATGCAACGTGTGACTCAGTGAGCAACCCTCCAAGGTTTCCTTAAACTAGGAAAAAGTCTAGATGAAGATGGTAAAAGGCAATAGTTGATAGGAAATTGTATATATCTCTATGGCATAAATTATAACCCAAAGAGTTGAAATGAAACAACATTCCCCTAAACATCTTGTTTTAGGGAAATATTTTCCAATTAGTTTTTTAATTATCTTGCAAATGGCATCTGGTTGCAATTTTCATTTCATAGTTTGAGCATTTTTTTTTCAATTGTTTGTAACTTTGTAGATCTAACGTGAACAAATCATTTTTTCCGGGTGACCCCACAAGCGACACACCACAACCTAACCTAGTACGAAACAGAAAAAAAAATATTCATAAAGCTGGCCCCATATAGTTGGGAGTCTTGGGACAAGGCTTGATGGGAATGGCATATGGTTGGCATTAGCAAATTGCTTGGGTCAGTTGGGTGTGACCAGAATATTAAACTGCAGATGTGATGCTAGCATTATGCTCCTGGTATGGGATGCTCTCCATTTCCCACAACTTCATTCTTACCTTAGCTGACGAGATGTTTGTTCTGTGCATTTCTCATTCAATGTTTTGTTTTGTAAATGTATTATTGTTCTATCCTTTTTTCAGGTCGCGGTTGGAAGGCTTCTGAATTGCGTCTCAAATCATGGGATGATCTGAACAAGCTGTGGTATGTTCTTTTGAAGGAGAAGAACATGCTAATGACACAACGCCAGATGCTCCATGCTCAGAACCTACGCTTTCCTAACCCAGAACGGATTCCAAAGGTATGTCTTGCCCTTTTCTTGTAATCCCCTTGTATCATTATTTCTTTGTTGACTCCACATTAAGTTCATTTCTTGATATGATTTACAAAATAGATATGTTCGAAGCAGGATCAGATCATCTGAATTGATTGTGCCAATGTTCCTTTTAATGTAACAATATAGTAGATGTTATGAGTCTTTTGGCTACATAATGCAAAAGCATTTTGATTACATGTAACACATCCATCAGATGCTTTGTACATAAACTTGTTGTCTACATGGAGCTACAAAAACATGAAGTTTATGAACTATTTCTGGGAAACCGTATGGAGACTCTTAGGAGCCAAGTTTCAATTTTCCGGTTCTTATCCACAAACTGATGAACAAACAAAAGTTATGAGCGAGTCTAGTTGGGGTAAGGTTTTGAATTTCGGCTTTGCGTCTGGTTTCAATCCAAGCCTAAACAGAAATTTCGATTGGATTGACCAAAATTTAGTTTTAGTTCCGAAAGCCGAAACTGAAATTGACAGTCTATTGTTTGGATGACAATCTGTACTAGATCTCCATGACAATCTGTTTTTAGGATGACAATGAAACCTCGGAGACACTCTGTTGTTAGGATGACAATGAAAACCTAACAACAATGTCGCAATTTCGACCTAAATTTGAAACCATGAGTTAGAGACCATGTCGCTATGTGGGATCATATATTTCGGCAATCTTTACTATATTTCGGCAAAATTTTGCAATTTCAACCGAAATTTGAAACCATGAGTTAGAGACCATGTCATTATGTGGGATTATATTCTATCGTTGCTCGCTGCACATAATTAACTCAATAAATTGATCCACGGGAAGTTCACCTTTTAAGGATCTGAACAATAGACTTACTTTTATTGTTTATAACTGACAATCTGTTGTTAGGATGACAATGAAAACTCGGAGGTGCAAACGTTGATCTATCGATCATGCCCAACATTAGATATCAGATTGCAAACATTCATAAAAATTAGATGGTCTTGACTCTTGAGCAAGGATGGTGGCTTTTAGAAATTCCTTATCAATGAAGGACTGCCAAGCTTTGACTATTTGTGGATTCTCGAAGAGGACTATATTCGAATATGTTACGATCATTATGAGAGATATCAAACTCTTCATTCATCGGAGTTGAGTTTTCTCAAGCTGTAGAAAACTGATGCATCTACCATGTTATTATATGAAAAGAGAAAAAGAAGAGAAGATAAAGGAGAAATTGACCTGCACAAGAGTAGTCACAACCAATTGTGCTGAGTGAAGGGTAGGAACCGGTCATCTAATTAGTCCGAGCATGGAGGTCGACCCCTATTTTTTATATGATGAATCTTATCCAATAACCGATTAAATTTATGTGCAATTTTCAACCTTATCTTCGTTGTAGTTGGTTTGGATAGGACTCGGGAGTCTAATACTAATGAAAAGTTAGCTGGCCCCTTGCTCAAGTCACTAGGATCCCCCTCCTGCTCCTCCTCCTCCTCCTCTCTCTCTCTCTCTCTCTCACATACACACACACACAGACACACACACACACACACACACACGCAACCCCAACCCCCAAATGCACGCACCTCCACAACTTGTGTGGACACTTTCACTTGGACTTCTATGGTAGTTTTCTTAGAATAGAGAGGCTGACCCCCTCTAGTTTGTTTTTACTTGGACAACTACAATAGTCCCTTTGAAACTTTGGGAAGTAGTTACTAGTGGGTAGGAAATATATTTACATATAAAGGGACCTATGGGCACCATATAATCAATCAAATCTTGAGGAAATATCTTATTTGCTGCATACACTTATTGCAGACTTGGTGAGATGCCTCGATTCCTTGGTGCATTGTCTAGGAAACATTAAGGCGAGATGCCTTAATGGCTCACTAGAACTAATTTTACTATTTAACTTTGTCCTTAACTCCTTTAAACTATAATTTGAAATTCTCTCTCTCTCTCTCTCTCTCTCTCTCTCTCTCTCTCTCTCTCTCCTCTCTCTCTCTCTCACATTATGCATTTAATGCTCGCTCATGTTACATGAAACTTTTCTAGATTGTCTCTTAGATCGACCATTAAGCTAGATCAATATCAAAGCCTTTCATAACCCTACCAATATCTTGAATTCTGTTATAAAATTTTATTTCCAGCTAGCATATAGTGTGAACTCTTTCATTAATTCAATAGTTTGTAAAAAATCTTTTAAATTCTCATCCTCCTTGATAGTAAATTTCTTCTAGTTTACTTTTAGATATATTTGGCAACTTTTCTACTTCCCATCAATTTCATATATGTTCTTATTTTTTTATTACTGGATTCTTTCAATTCTCTCTTAATATCTAAATCGGCCAATGTCTCTCTCCTGCATCAAAGGTGTGTGGCTTATTCTACCACCACATTTGTTCGGTTGCAAGTCGATAGGTCAACAGTTGCAACTCCTTTGCCTTCACATCCCAATGATTGTTAAATTGTTTCATTTTCTCCACAAGCCACTTGCATCGATAAAATCAACAACACAAGGGCAACGACAACATCCATTCTATTACCAGTTCCATTATCTATTAATCTGGTAGTAATATTTTCCTAGTAAGAAATGAACTTTGCATAAACCAACTTGGTTCTTCGGTCTATACTCATTAGTCATTGGTGGTTCCTATAATCCTAATAAAATTTAATTTGTAAGAATCTACTTGGTTCCTAGGTCTATATAGCCAACAAGACTCGAATCCAACACGAAGTTAGCAAGTTTTGGTTTGCCTAGGTTTGACCCGACTAACTAAGACAAATAAATGAGTAGGTCGTATTTGGGTTTATGCATATGACCCGATTGACCCAACTTGACCCGTTTAATTAACGGGTTATATCAACCCGGCAATGCACCCAATCCACTTAACCTAAATCATGTGTTAAACAATTGAGTCATGTGAGCCATATATGGGACTTGTAATAGTCGGTTGACTTTATGAGCCAAATCCGTGATGGTCCTTTGGTCTCTTCCTCGTCCGCCTGATTATGATCCAGTGCCTAGTTAGTGGAAACCCTTAATTATTCTCCCATCAAACTGAAAACCCTTCGATCTGGCACCGTGTGATAGCTAAAAACCAAACGTCAAAAGACCCTAAACCTTCTTTAGAGTTGTGTGTGAGCTTCTACCGTTCAGAACCTCAGCTTCCTCCTCTTCCCTCTTTTGGGAGCTCCCCCTTTTTGCTGGAGTGACGCCTCAAGGCTAAGCCCTCAATTCGACGATGCCTACATTGGGTTTCCCATTCCCATATAAGGCAGCGGTAAACGGGTTATATGGGTTATTTCGACGTGTCGACCCGATCTATTTAATATATGGGTTAAATAGCGTGGGTTACCTGTTTATTAGGCAGATCAGTTTTGGATTTAACATTTTGACCCGTTTATTAAGTAAGTCGGATTCAGTTGGGTTTTTTTGCCCATATTACATGTGTCTCAAGACTCTCAACACAAGGCGATTACGCCTCGATCCGGCACATATATTGCTGCCCCTAGCAAATCCCATTTAATATCCAATATATAATGATTTCTTTAGATTGCTGATATTAGTTTGTCGTTTACACATAATTATGTATATATTCTTACATATATGTAGTATATAGAGTATTTCATGGTTTGTGATTTCGATTTCATGTCCGGTTTCGGTCCTCTCCGAAACCGAAATTTCAATCGAAATTTCAAAATTTCGATCGTGATGGTGGGAAAAAAAAATCAAAATTGACCTAAACATGGTATTTTGCTAGATTTTTTTTGAAAATTTAAATTAAAGTCTTTTTTTATTGTGCATGCATATTTACTTGAATTGTTTGAAGAAAACTCACACCAAAACTTGAATTATTTATATAAATTTACATTGTTTACGTCACGAATAAGACAATCACTTATTCTTGCTCATCCAACACAACTCTTTTTTCGCTCGTCATCCATATGAACTCATCATCATCAGCCCTTGACCCACCAGTACCACTGTAACCTCCGGCTGACGGACCAAGTCCACTGCCGCTGGGTCCAAACTAGGTCGGCATCCAGTCTCTCTCAGCTCGCTCCCCTTGGGTCCGTCTCGAAGCTAAGACCATTTGTCGATATTAAGCCATCTCCTCTTCTGTCTCGATATTTGGAGGGTACTCGATATCATAATCTGGTTCTGAACGACCCCTGGTGGATGAAGTCTGGATCCATCCCATCTTCTTTGATGGCCTGGAGGTCCGAATCTGAACTTCTTCGTATTCTCTGCTCTTTAATATAGCGCACATGACTATTTTGACCTCAGTCGGGAGCACTCTACTATATCGGGGAAGCAAACGGTGAGATGTTGATTCAGCCGTATAACACCTCCACTTCCGATCCATTTGTCACAGTATATACACAGTGACTTCTGCTTCTATGCGTCTAAAGGGAACTCGTGCTGCCAACCTGTGTCTTTTGATCTCGAATCCCTGTGCAGGGAAGACTATGAGGCCATCTGTAAAAAAAACCTAAAAATTAATACAGATTAATTTTTAAGTTATGATAATATGTAAATACATATTAATTTACAAGTTTTTATACCTGGCGACGAGATATGACAAATTGAGCAGCGAGGTCCGATGATGATTTTCAGCAAATCCGGTGCTCTGATGTCGAAATCTAGCGATTTCGCTGAAATCCAGTGAAATCTGGTGACCCCGGTGAGATCCGATGTCGGATTCCGGCAAGCTTTGGTGATTTTGGCCCTTCGTGCGGCGAGAATTGGTGACATTTTGT
This sequence comes from Chamaelirium japonicum, assembly GCA_947650365.1. Taxonomy (NCBI): domain Eukaryota; kingdom Viridiplantae; phylum Streptophyta; class Magnoliopsida; order Liliales; family Melanthiaceae; genus Chamaelirium; species Chamaelirium japonicum. The sequence goes on along the minus strand of OX393550.1, from coordinate 8,655,672 downwards.
TGGTTTCGGTCGAAATCCGACAAAGTTGGGTGGTTTCTACCGAGACCATATGACTTTGATCGGACCCCCCCCCCCAAAACCCCCCACCCCTCTTTAAAGGCCTGGAGACTCCGAAACCAGCCCACAATTTCGGAAAATCTATGGACTGTTTTCGGTCGAAATGCCCTGATCTCAAAATTAATGCACTGAAATGCATCTTTAATGATCAAAATGCACTCAAATGCATTGAAATGCACCGTAATGAACCGAAATGCTCTGTGGGCTGGTTTCGCACAGGCATTTCGTTTCGGTTGCGGCCGAAACCGAAATTTCATTTTCGGTCCGAAATCTCAATCCATGGAGTATTTATGTATACAATATATATGTTATAAAGGCTTCATGCACATGTTTTAATTTCCTGCACAACGGGAAGCCTACTCCATCCATTGTTTTGTTACTTCCACTCAATTTTGAATATCTATTCGTCCAATGATTGAAACACATGGAAAAAGTAAATCATGCACCACTGCATTAATTTTTCCTCTTTTTTTTTTTGGAATTTGTCGAGTTAATATTGAAGCTTGATTACAGGTAAGGAAGTCGATGTGCCGAATCAAGCACGTGCTAACCGAGAGAGCAATTGCCGAGCCCGATCCAAGGAGATCTGCTGATATGAAGAGGATGATTAATGGCCTGTGATCTCGCGACACTTCTCCTGGCCCGGAATCATCGCTTATGCTGTGTTTTTGTTGCATGAAAGTTAGATACACCCAACTGTTGCTGATAAAACCAACCGTTTCTGTGCAATTCTTTTTATGCACTTGGGAAACCGGTAAGCCGCTGCTGTAATCTTGTTGAGGAATGCCGATCGTATTCTGGAGTTAGCAGGATTTGTATTAGTAATAGCGCAGGGGCATTGTTTTGATACAAGCTTCTGTGTGTGCACAGCAGCATGGTGATCCAAATCAAGAAGCAACAAATATTCGTCTACAATGGAGGGAGGAAGCTTGCAGGCCCTCTTGTGCAAATCTATGGCGCACAATGCTTTATTTCCGAGCCTTAAGGGGTGTTTGGCATCATTCTAGAACCGTCGTTTCTATTCTCCCGCTCCTCTATCGGATGGTTTTGGTTCCGCTAGAACGAAGGAATTGAGAATGATAGTTTATCGTTCCGAGCGATTCTATGCCAACCGAACGTTGAACCCCTGATTTACACTAGAAATAGTAATTGATGGGAATGCCCTCTTCCCGATGAGATTAAGTAGACCAGCTGTTTGTTATGCCAAGCACCCCTTATATATCCATATTGGATTCGATTTGTTGTTACCGAGTCTGGTCTAGCCGTATTTTCAATGATAAAAAAGGGTTGGACTTAGGGATTTTTTTAAAAAAAATTTGTGAGAAATTACACTACAGGAACAGAGGAAAGAGCTTCGGCGATTAGGGAACCTCAAAAATTGACACGGGCTCATATCTCAGTGGCGAACTTCTGAAGCGAGCGTGGGAAATTAAGCAGCGAAAAGAGTGCCGCCATGTCCCCGACGGCGAGCCTCTACCGCAACCAATATTGGGGCTGTCAAAGGATCCATCGAAATTCAGCTTGAACCATCCGGGGTTAGGTGGTTCCCACTTGACACATAGTGGGGTGGGCCGCCGGCGTAGAGTAGTGTGGCCCTACTTTGATCTAGAGTAGTCTATATAACAAGAGACATCGGTTTTGTGCTGACTAGACAAAACGGAACCGCTGACTAGGACAAGCTGACTAGACAAAAAAATCGCCTCTCTCTCTCTCTCTCTCTCTCTCTCTCCCCGGTACTCGCTTTCTCTCTTTTCACGATCTCTTTCCCTCTCTCCGTATCTCTCTCTCCTCGGCTCTCTCTCTCTCTCTCTCTCCCCCCTCTGTCTCTCTCTCTCTCTCTCTCTCTCTCTCCCCCCTCTGTCTCTCTCTCTCTCTCTCTCTCTCTCTCTCCTTCGGCTCTCTTCCCTGTGCAGGGAAGGCTATGAGGCCATTTGTAAAAAAAACCTAAAAATTAATGCAGATTAATTTTTAAGTTATGATAATATGTAAATAAATATTAATTTACAAGTTTTATAACTGGCGACGAGATCTGACAAATCGAGCGGCGAGATTCGGCAAGGTCCGATGATGATTTTCGGCAAATCCGGCACTCTGATGTTGAAATCTAGCGATTTCGCCAAAATCCAGTGAAATCTGGTGACCCCGGCGAGATCCGACATCGGATTCCGGCAAGCTCCGGTGATTTTGGCCCTTTCGTGCGGTGAGATCCGGTGACGTTTTGTTGGTTTCGGTCGAAATCTGATGAAATTGGGTGGTTTCTACCGAGACCAAATGACTCCAATCGAACCCTCCACCCCCCCTTCCCCCTTTGAAGGTCTGCAGCAAAAGGAGGAAGGGGAAGCCTTAGCCCACAATTCAGCTGCCCGATAGTCACGATCATGCCTAGGACCTTCTCCTTGCTCGCGATCTCTGCGTAAACTGTTCGCTTGTCGATACCGAAAGCCGCTTGAACACTGGCAAGTAGAGGACGGTTATTGGCCTTAGTGAAGATATCCATCAGTGTCCCACTTCTAGCGTTTTAAGGCCGTGGTTTTCTTTCCCATGCCATACTCAAATACAGACTCCTTCTCCAGAGGCATGAGTGAATCCAGCACAAAATAAGGACTTGGGAATGTTGGTAGGCTTGAGTGGAGAGGTGGGGAAGTCGAAAGCCCAGTGCCTCTTGCCTAAACCACCTTTACTCTTCCCGATGATCTGGTTGATGGTGCCAGCACCCTTGGGAACTGATGAACTCTCTACCCCCTTTCCCTTCTCCTCTGCTGCCTTCTGGGAAGGCTTCTTCTTTGGGGGGACGACATTGTTGGATTTGGATCCGCTTATCAGAGTCGCAGCGGAAGCAAAAGATAGATCTGAAGATCATACGGTGTATGTTTCATTACAATTAATTCTACAAAACAATCTACATGCAAATCTATGATCTTAGCATATGTGCGGACACCCTAGAGGCATACTACGATCTACGGAAGACATGCATGCATCTAGTTAGATGTTTAAAATCATCATACCTTATGAAACTATGATCCGGAGAGGATGGAACGATGAAGAACCGCACTTAAATCGCAAGGGAAGCTGTCGGATATCACCTTGTCCTTTGCGAATTGAGGAATCCTCGAAGTCCCATCTCTGAGTGCAAGGATTACGAGCCGATGGAGGAATTCATTGCGAAGACGACGGCGTGCCAGTAGATCTCCTCCTTTTCTTTCTCTCTTCTTACTTCTCCTTCCTTCCTCCTTCTTCTTCCTGCTTCTTCCTCTTTCTTCCTTGGCCGAAACCTCAGAGAGGGAGAGAGGGAGAGGAGGTCGGGTATTAGGAGAGGGGGAGCACCTTAGGCCGGCTCCTCCCCCTCCATTCTACATATAGGGCCGGCCCTAATGAGATTAGGATGAGGGGGGGTCGGTTTTAGGATTTCCAAGTGTCTATCGTGAAGCCTGGACGAAAACGCCCTTCACGAAAAGTGAAAAACTAAAAGAGAGATTGAGTGAGGTGCGCTACTCGGAATCGAGTTCCGTCAGCGCCTATGAGCTCCTGGAATTATTCCGCTCATTTTAAGATCTATATTCAATATGTTCTGAGCCATATTTCAGTATTTACCAAAATACCCCTATGGCCCCTAACACATGTGAATTAGGTTCTTAGGCTCCAGGCTTGCACTCCATCGCGCTACTTCGCATCCAACGTATCCAACCAGGTCGGGGAACAATTCCTATACACAACGACAGGGTGGAACCTTCAGGATTCGGGATCTCTAGCTTCAACCGGATCCCTGATTAACTGTTCCGGTGACACACCGAAAGTTCCGTTAATCAGCGCTAATCCGATTAACCCGCGTAGCCACCCAGAGTGCGACACGAGTTGAACTCTAGTGATCCTAAACTTATATTACTCCCTCGTAACCCTGTTCTCTACTATACTCTGATAATCCTCAGTCCCTCCTATTACTGGTGCCATGATACGACTCGGGTGGTGGGGAGCACCGTCAGATTCCGATCGATCATCTGACTAGGGTTTGATAACTTGTCATCTATAACACCACACACCTTCCGGTGCTATGCCTAGCAACCGGAACGTCGTCAGTCATACTGACAACCACCAGGCCTGGGTTAATTGTGCGGACAGATTGACTCATCAAAACGCACCCATCTATCACTGGACGTCGGATAACCTGTAATGATTGCATGCCACCCAAGCGCCAGCCGGGTAACCCAACGTACCGTGGTATTGGACTATGGAAGGTCCGCACACGTTGGCACATCAAAGCACTACACAACTGGTTGGCCCAGTGCGCATGGTCCCTCAGGGTTAAGGACGGATTATCTATAGTAGTAAGACGGTTTATGCACCAGTGTCTGAATCACTGAACTATGCACCGTCTTGGTTCCTGTTCAACACGATCATCGTGCTTGGTCAGGTGAATGAGAATCCCACGTTCCTGTGGTGGAGACTTTACCACATCCTCTACCTGCCAACAGCTTATTCTCGGTGAAGCGACCGGCATCACCAAAGCTGTGAACTAGTTCTAGGTCTACACAGAACTGGTCCACTGGGTCTCCCAAGCATGGATCCACCATGCGCTTCAGTGGCCTACTATGTTCCCTAGGATCCTTTTATTATATGTATATTAATATATACCAAAGTAGTATTATAATTAAAGCAATAATCAAAGTCATTTTTATTAATGTTAATACAGAAAATCCACGCTCAGGACACACGAGCTACAACAGACATTCCTTGACCTTGATTGACTCTTGGATCTCGTTGTTGATTTGAAAAACAACCGATCAAAGAGAAAAATCACCTCAGAGTAGAAAAATTTGCACAGTTTTTTACTCTATGCTACAATGATTTTTTTTTTTATATAGCGAGAATTCTCAGGAAAAAAATGCTATGGTGATTTCACTCTAGTAAAAAGTAACAATTTGCAAGGCAAAGAGTAACAATTTCTACAGTAAGTTCTGTCAAACATCTGGACTCGATATACTTTCACTGTAAAACCGCTTGTAAGGGTAAAATGGGTGTTTAAAATAAAGTGGGACTTTGCAATAAGTCCTTTTTAGGAGATAAGTTTTGGCTAAAGGACAGACAATTTCACATTAATAAAACGTTTATATGGATGAAAATACCCCTCATATAATTTTTAAATTTCTAAAACTAAACCTAACCCCAAACCCTAAGATCTATAGGCCATGGGATGAACCCTAGATATAGAAATCCTAAACCTAACCCTAAACCCAAAGATCTATAGGCCATGGGATGAAAGACCTAGAAACCCTAAACCTAACCCCTCTGCCACATGTGGCATCTCGCCTTTGCTGTTCACAACTACAGCTCGAGGCCGTTGCTTGTGCCCTCTGCCGCTGCCACTGCCACTGCCACTGCCCTGTCCGCTGCTCGTGCCCACCTCCGCCATCGCTACTTGCGCCAGCCTCCGCCATTGCTGTTCGAGAGAGAGGGGAGAAAGGAGAGGCCAGGTGAGGATAATATGAGGATACATACTTTTTTGGTACTTTTAGTTAATTGAAGTTTAATCCGACTTTAGTTAATCACATCTTATGTGTATCCTTTAAACTAATCGCATCTCTTGTCAGGGACCTTAGACACATTAACCCTAAAATATATTACTTACGAGAACAAAGGTTTTTCTCACTCAACCGAAATATTGTTTGTTCTTCTGCTAGCACATCATTTGCTGCGCAGCGACATAAGCCACAATACCCCCCCTCCACCCCCCCCCCCCCCCCCCTCTTTTTTTTTTTTAATGGGACTGCCCATAGTGGTCAGTGCAAAATTTGTACCCATACCTGATATGTTCGGGTCGGGTTTGGGTCGGGTTTGGCGGGTTTTCGGAGTTCATTGCCAACCCTAGTTGGAGACCGCCTACTTGGTTTTTTTTTTTTTTTCTCTTTTTCCTGGACGCCTACTTGGTTAATCAATATCGGAGCAGTCCTTCGACTCTACACTCACCCCCGCCGTTTTCCCTTCTCCTTCTCGCAGAAACCCTACCGGCCTCCTCCGCCGCTCAGACCGATTGGGCCAACCCTAAACCCTATATCCCGGACGCCATGATATGTGCAAGTACGCCACCCCCGCTCTCCACTCCCCGTACTTGGGAACTTGGGGATTTTGGTAAACTAATCCCTCCCCTCGTCTTTCTCTTGCAGTCTCCGGCGAGGTGCCGGAGGAGCCGGTGCTCTCAAAGAAATCCGGGCTCCTGTTCGAGCGGCGGCTGATCGAGCACCACATCGCCGTAGGGTTCACCAGCCCCCCTCCTTTCTTCTATTTACTTGCTTTTTATTTTTGAAAAATGCTTCTTTCTGCTGTTAGGATTATGGGAAATGTCCGGTTACAAAGGAGGAGCTTACGATGGATGACATCGTGCCGGTGAAAACGAACAAGGTGCTCAATCTCATTCTTTATCTCCCAACCTGCATTCTGGTGAAGATGATTATACCGAGTAATATGGATTGCGTAGGATTAATTAGTGTCGGACCTGAACCCGGTATCGATCTCCGCTAACAAAATTATTACTGGGTTAGTCTATTAGATACTGAAGAAGAGAAATTTTCCTAAGTTCTCTAGGGTTTATACTTCAATTAGGATTACTAGTTTTCCCCACTTTATAAAAGATTCCTAGTTAGAAGTTCCTACTCAGAAGAAGATTCATACTTAACATAAAATTCTTTGAGAAATAAGGATTCCTACTTAAACACAAGGTTCTTCAAGGTTTTCTAAACTAAATAAGATTTCTGTGGGGTCCTTGAGCTTATTAAGAGTCTAGATTAGTTTGATTGACTGTTTTACTATAATTTTCTGAGTATTCTTTGCTCAATTTTTAAATCCAGTTAGAAGTCGTATATGAGTAGTAAAAGTTGTTTTTTTTTTAAGTGATCATAGTGATGCAGAGCTGAATACGTTCATGCATGGCTATCGAAGCGTTGTTTTTACACGAATTTAAAAGTGTCGTTTTACTTTTGTTTTGTTGGGTCTACTTAGTTGTTTGGATTTTTATGTTGTCTTTTATGTCTTTATATTGGGCTTTAATTAGCCTTTGAGTTGGTATTAGTCCCAACCATTTTGAGCCCTTTAGGGTTTTAGTTTGTTTTCCTACATAAACATGTAAGAGCCTCCTTTTCTGGGGTTGAATTGGGTGATCCCACCCTCTTCTCTCTTCATCTTTCCTCCTTTTGAATGCTCTTCAGTGGCTATGCATCGAATACACGACACCTCCTCGATTTCACATCAAATTGTATCAGAACTAGCGCTTAGTGGGCCTCGTTCCATTAAGCATTCCCCAACTGATTGAACAATGACTTTTATTGTTGTCTTTCGTTCATTGTAAGCCCCTTGCAAGCATCATCCACCACTATTTTTAACCCAAAACCACCATCGTCACAAGCATCCACCGTCATCACCATCTCAATCCTTCGCTGCTGCCATCACCCCAAGTATTAACCAATCACCACCGAGTCCTCCAACATTTTAAATCCAAATAGCCTCATGTGAACCCCTTTTTACTGCACCTGCCAAAACCTATCCGCCACCACAATTAACCTCACAATCCCCTGTTTATCACTATATAAAAAAGAAAGAAAGTCAGAGGAACCCACTCTATACCTTTGGATCAAAGCTGCAACCTCTACCGAATCCGCACCTTCTATCCTTGTGATAAACAAGCACCGCATCTCTATCTCTTTTCCCAAAAGCTAGACCCCCACTCCCCCCCCCCCCAAAAAAAAAAAAAAAAAAAAAAAGAAGAAAAGAAAAAAGGAACAAAATTAAGATGTAAATATCCCCATTATCCCTTCCCTACATCCAAAAGATAAAAAAACAAAATAAGAAAGGGAAGAGGCCGAAGATTGATACTGCTAGCTGCTCCTTTGCACATAACCACTTACATCCCTCTAGATCGCTAATTACTGCATTGAGCACCACATCGAATCCCACGATCACCTAATTCATCTATCACAACAAACCCGTTCCTATCTAGTGTCTGTGTGCTCCAATGTCCTCAGCTGGTGTCAAAACTACGACACAGTCGACCCCACCGCCCTAACTTATTACCCGCCAACCCTTTAAAACCATACAATATAGCGATGTTGAAACCCTCGTACTCATTAACACTTTAAAAACCCTAAGCTATTTTGATATTACCTTTTAGCCCCTTTTAAGTTATTTGGATTCAAATGTACTTCACTTAAACTCTGAACCCGAAATCCGTCTAAATCCAAGTCCGTCTAACTAAGAACCATGCTCATTGTCTTTTTTTTCTGCTAATTCTGTTCGCATGCGAGCACCAACTCTACCCCTATGTTGACCACCGCTACACCCAATGATAGCCCAAACCCCACCGTGTCACATTGTACCCCACTCCAGCCCTTCTCCCATTCCCTAGGCGGCTGAACACTTGTAGCTATTGCTATCGCAACGTTTGGCTGTGTACCATTGCTGACAACCCCTATCTTCATCCTTCTCTGTGTGAATCCTCCAATCCCATAGTGACATCTTTCTCACTAACGACCGTCATTATCTTCAGATTGCACGTCATCACTTACTCCAAATGACTCCATTTCCCTGGCTAGCCATCATTGATCTCCCTTTACTCTACTTCAGTTCTAACCTTGACTACCCGTATCACTTGTCACCTCCAACCATCTCCACCTTTTGTCCTCACTGCAGTCGCTACCCCTACGAAGATCATCATATAAAAAAACAAAAGAAGACGAGGAAAAGATAAAGGAGGAAGAGGTGACGATGTCTCCTGAAGCGCATGCACAATGAGGGACAATGATGCGGATGACAAGCGTAATCAATAAAGGAGGAAAGATAGATAATGCCTAGGGGTATCTGCGTGGAACAAGCAAGGATGCACCAAGATCCTTCTCACAAAATAAGGCTGGAAGTCGAGATGCGTCGGATCCTTAAAAAATGAAGCCAATGCCTTCTCAAGGTGAAGTCGAGGAAGATGATGACGATTGGGGGCACGAGCCTTTTCCAGTAGAGTTTCTTCTTCAATAATTTAAATATACCATTTTCTTTGTTTCCTCTCTTTTTATAGGACTAGGATTAGCAATGGATGGCTAGGATCAAAGGAAATAGTGGGGAGAAGGCTAAGATGGATGGCCCCAATAGGAAAGGAAAAAGAATGAGAGAGTGAGAGAGAGGCAGGTGGCACAAAAACCGAGAAAAAGGGTAGATCGGGAAGTCGCCCCCTTACACGTGAGACTCAGATATTTGGAAAAACCCACTAATGAAGCCTATTTAATGCCACATCATTTAATGCTTTAAGTCGTGCCCATATGACCGTCGGATCGATCTTATAATTTCGAGTTTTCGACTGTCGGCACCTTGTAGAAACTTGTTTATCCTTATTTTATTAATAATAATGCTGAAAGCATATCCAAATCAGCCATAATGATTCGAAAGCAACTCGAATATGATTATGGACATCCCCCATCCACCTCAATATTAGATTATGTGCTTGATCATTATGATAAACGGTTGTTAGTTGATAATATAACTCCTTTATTCCATATTTGGGTGAAGTTTAAATTTTATGGAAATTTTTGAATAATGACTATCACCTTAGTTTTTTTTATCCATCTACCAAACTTATTAGTTGCTACTTTATGCATGTTTGAGCCACCATCTCGCCCAAGTTCTATCGGATCTGATCATAATCAGGCTACAAGATTTAACCTAGCTAGGTTTCTTTTTGTAATTAGCTTGATTATGAATTCAAGTTGGCACAACTGATTCTTGAATTAAACCAATAGGTTTTCAAACCATTATATTTTGTCAATTATGGTGCCTATTTTAAAACCTAGGTCGCACGAACATAGACACGAATGCGGATACGGGACACGACAAATCTTGAAAAACTATGGCACAAATACGACAATGATATAACAATTTATATATATATATATATATATATGTATATAACATGCAATAAATTCATGATTAATTTATATTTTTTAGTTCAAAACATATAGAATAGATTGTAACATGCAAGTATGTAAGTATGCAAGCAAAATGGCACAATATAAACCATTCATCATTAACCAAATAATCATTGGTATCACAAATAAACAAAAAGTTAGAGTAATCATCATTACATCATTCAAAATCCAAAATAGCAAACCACAAGTCATTAGTCACATAATAAAATAACACATCCCAATTACATCTAAACTTCAATCGGGGGTCAACATCATCATTACCATCACCCCCTTCATCCGTGAACATAACACCTCCAAGTCCGGCTCATCGAGTCGAGAGCCAACTCTACTATCTCGAGCACTTTGGCACCTTCGAGCGAATCAAACACATCTCCTTCAATGTCCCATATCTTGGTATCTCCTTGCATGTATTGCGGACTTCCCCTCGAGAGAAGACAAAAGTTGGTGTGCACAGACACAATGTTGGGCACATTGCGGCATCTTGTTCCTCATTGAATTTATGAAGGAGCACGTGCTTCAATTTCTCTCACAACAAGAGGAGCACGATTGCCCAAATAACTTTAAAACAAAAGTTTGTAGTATATATGTGCAAGCCCCGTAGATCACCTACCAATCCTTCGGATCCATCTCTCCTTTATCTACTTGGCTATCTCTATCTCCAAATTCTCTGATACATGATGAGAACTTGGTGAATTGGACATTCGTGATTCGACGATCCTTCGCACTTGTAAAATACTTGTTCAAGCACTTGGTTCTCTCATTTGCTATCTCCAAGTCTTTGTGAGGAGTCCAATTGGGAGCCTCACTTAATCACTTCATGCTATAGAAGAAAAAACTAATAGATGATGATTCTACTTAGGAATAAAGGTACAAATACTTGCAATTTGGAAATGTAAAGGGAAGGGATTGAAGTGGGGTTACCTTGGAATTAGAGAATGAGCTAAATAATGAAGTAACATGTTGCTCTTGTCCCACCGATCGACCTTGATTGTGTGCACAAATGAGTAGAATGGCGACTCCTCATTGTCTTGCCTTGTCTCATGTCGATAGATGAATGTATATACCTTCTCAATCATGGACTCCCAAATTTTATACACTGAGAGAAGCGAAGGCCTATCCTCAACATCTCATATATCGGATCTTTGAAGGTAATGTTGTACTCGATTTTATCCTACGGTCCCAACACAAGTCATCAAGCACATTCTCATGACAAATTGTGCCTCTTTGACAAATTGTGCATGCACGACATCATCCTCCCTATAGCAAGACCACTGATCATTGATTACCATGTTTTGTAGCCCACACTTGATTAGCTTAAATCTTTTTAGCATCACCACCGCCAAAGCAAAGTGAGTCTCCGCAGTTGCTAATATCTTCAATTTCACAAATTCATTGAACATTGTATTGAATGGTTCATGATGAGAGTTCTTATGGTGCAAGCATCCCCGACAACGATAGTAATCCGACTACATTCATCATATGTAGTCTCATTTACTTCAATGTTCTTCACCGCACATATGTTCTTCAATGCCAAGTTGGGAGTATGAACGACACATGGTGTTCAAAAGATGTGAGGATCTATGCTATCAAAGTCGGGACTAGTCCCCGACTAGTCGCTGGGCGGCATTTTGCCGACCGATTTATTTTGATTTTTTCATTGCTGGGCGGTAGCCCGACTAGTCCCCGACTAGACCCGACTAGCCCGACTAGTCCCCGACTAACGACTGCCGACTAGTCCCCAGGCAGCATTTTGCAAGCAAAATTTTTTTTGAAAGGAGTCTTTGCAAGCAATTTTGTTTGGATTTTTTTACATTGGCTCAAAGTCTTGAGTAGCAAGACTCACAACTATGGCTCTTCCCTGTAATCATCTGTTGAGCACCTGAGAATCTCCGATAAAAACATAGACAAATAATTAGTTTATTTGTTGATATTCATATAACCCTATAATCAAAATTGGGGTTGTTCACTGATTAAACATCATCAAACAAACATTGTGATGAATTCTTAGTTCTAAGTCTTTTGGCATGGGCATGAAGCCAATACAACTGTGTTCTGTTAGACTGTTATTTATGTATTTATACCCATGTTGTGAAGTGTGAAGGTATGTATTGTTATTAACCGACTAATATCATATACTTATTGACATTTATACTAGTTCATATATCATATATGTTTAGGGAGGGGGGGAGGGGTTAGAATAAGTTTTGGCCGACTAGTCCCGAATTAGTCCCGACTAGTCCCGACTAGTCCTAGTCGGCCCTTGGCCGACTAGGGCCGACTACCGACTTTGACTGCATAGGTGAGGATATTGAGTCTCAATAAGTAATCTCGTCGCTCTACACACGGGAGCGTTATCGGTGATCACTTGAGCAACAAGTGAAGGGCGAATCTTCGCAATCGACTCCTCGATCAAGTTGGCAATGAAGCACTTGTCCACTTTGTACCCACCACAAGTGATGACTCTTAAGAAATATCGGTTCACTATCGGTCACCACCATGAAGTTGATTAGAGATCTCCGTTGTGCATTCGTCCATCTATCGCTCACAATACTCACTCCCTTTTCCTTCCATGAATGCCTAACCAGTTCCAACAACTTTTCAAGGTTTGGCCTCTCGTTCTGTTGTTGTTTGGTCCTCAATATGTTCTAGTCGGGTGGACTGTACCCATAGATATTATTAGCGGCAAACATGTAGGAGCTAGCATAGTAGGGGTTCCTCGCTAGATGAAATGACAATCCCGCGAAGAGGAACATCTTTGAAATCTCTTCATTCAATTGCTCCCTAGCTTGGAGATTGAATGCCATCTCCAATGAACTGCTCCCTAGCTTGGAGATTGAAAAATCTTAATAAAGCAAGCATTCATATTGTTTGCCGCTAACAATACTCACTCCCTTTTCCTTCCATGAATGCCTAACCAGTTCCAACAACTTTTCAAGGTTTGGCCTATCGTTCTGTTATTGTTTGGTCCTCAATATGTTCTAGTCGGGTGGACTGTACCCATAGATATTATTAGCGGCAAACATGTAGGAGCTAGCATAGTAGGGGTTCCTCGCTAGATGAAATGGCAATCCCGCGAAGAGGAACATCTTTGAAATCTCTTCATTCAATTGCTTCCTAGCTTGGAGATTGAATGCCATCTCCAATGCACTGCTCCCTAGCTTGGAGATTGAAAAATCTTAATAAAGCAAGCATTCATATTACACTGTTGGTGTTACAGATTAAACTATAAGCAGATACAACAAAAGCAATATGGCAATATGTATTATACTTAAGACAATTTGTAGGCTTGCAGCAGAAACTATAATCATCAAGCATATAAAATCCAACTTGGAAGCTCCAAATTTCAGAAACAAAAGAAAATTCCATGCTTTGTTCTTACTTTGAACCTCAAAACATGGAGATTTGGGAGAATGAAAAGCCCTAATTCAACAATTCTATTGTATTGCTAGGAGAATGAAAAGCCATAATTCAGCAGCCCAATTACACGCACTTGATTCCTTCGGGTCGTGTGCAGAGGAGGGGATGAAGGCAGCTCCTCATCGGTAGTGGCGGGTGTCGAAGAGGATTTTCGAACGACGCTCAAGGGTTTCAAGTGCTGAGCTCAATTGAAAGTGGAAGACGATGGGGAGGGATGGGGGCGACTCCTCCTTGTTGGTGGCGGCAAGTGTCAAAGATTGAACATTAAAAAAAAACAAAAAAAAGATGAGAGAGAGAGAGAGAGAGAGCGAGAGAGAGAGAGGAGGCAAATGCATGTGAAACCCAGAGCGATCGCGAGAGAGTGGAGGTTTCTGCGAAGTGAACCCCTCTTTAGGGCTTTAAACCGTGCTCGACCCGTGCCCATATTCTAAAAAACTCAAAACGAACCTGATATGACCAGACCATATTTGACACGTACTCGACCATATCTGTGTCTGATCTGAGTCGGATAAGGTCACGAGACCCAGTTTTGAGTACTAGTCTTCCTAGACCATAGCCCCTAACCTTATCTCATCTGTTTGTGGTTGGCTTTATGAATCCTTTTTCTCCAACCATTCATGTCAAGGATTATCTATGATGTCAGTGTTACTTCAATATTTTTTTGGACAATTTCTATCAATATTATTTTAGGTCTTTTCCTGTTTCTTGCTCCTCCACAACAGTATGACCCTAGGAAGCACGAACACTTCCACAGGCTCCTCGTACCTGTATCGGACACTTGTCGGATACCGACACTCCCCGGACACGCATGTGCCGTGTCCCACGTCCTTCTGGGAGCCGGACACGGTTGGACACTCACCGGACACTCGTCGGATACGCATCGGACATGGCGGGTTGACGGGCTGTTCGATATAGGGTCGGGCAAAACCTCAGAGGATCAGATAGGTTGAAGCCAAAACTGAATCACAACCGTTCTTTTGCATGTCATTTGGGCCTGAGTATAATTCACTTGTCAGGCTGGTCGTAACAGACGGTTACGATTCAGTTTTGGCTTTAACCTATCTGATCCTCTGAGGTTTCAACTAGGTTGAAGCCAAAACTGAAACACAGCCGTTCTTTTCCATGCTATTTAGGGCTATATGTGATTCACCAATCGGGCTGGGTGTAACTAACGGTTGCGATTCAGTATGTATTAAATTTTTATTTTAGTTGTTTTCTATGAAGTTTTTTTCGTTATTTAAATATATATGAATTATAAACACAAAATATAAATAAAAAAATATTAATTTATTTTGCCATGTCCCCGCCGTACCCGTGTCCTTTTTTAGGATTTATCGTGTCGGCATACCCGTGTCGTGTCTTAACCGTGTCCCCGTACCAGTGTCAGTGCTTCTTAGGTATGACCCTCTCCTTATTGGGTCCGTCTTTCCTCTCTGTTGGACATGCCCACACCATCTTAATTTTTCTCTATCTTTTAGTCCTCAGCGGCTGGAATTCTTACACTTTTTGTGGTAACTCATTCCTCACACCATCCCTCATAGTATTACCACACATCCACCTTAACATCCTCATCTCTGCCATTCCCATCTTGTGTGCTTGGTCTCTTTGTGACCCAACATTGTGAAGCAGTGAAGCACATAGCAACTGACCTTATAATTATCTTGTAAACTTTACCCTTAAGTCTTAAAGGGATGCGTTGATCACATAGCATTTTCGATGCCCATCTCCACTTCATCAAACCAACTCTAAATCTATTCAATATATGCAAAGTTGTAAGCTTGGACAAAAATTGATCCATTTCGGCCTTTTTAGATCAATTTTGTCCAAAATCAGTCCCGAAATGGCTAGGTTTCATCGGCTTCGGTCGGGATTGGCCGGTTTCGGTTGGTTTTGGTCAATTCCGGCCTGTTTCAACCGGTTTCGGCCGAAACTGACCAAAATCGGCCGATCCCGATCAATATTACTTGGTCGCGGGTGTCATTAAATCACGTAATTTTACCTTTCAAGGCCTTAAAGCGTCTACTCAATTACATTACACCGAAGGGAGTTTTTCCAATAAAGAGAAACAATATAGTTGTGTTAAAGATTTAGGTAGTGATCACTGATTAGTTTACAGAATAAAAAACTCAATGGTTATTGTGAATGCTTCTGATAATTTAGTAACAACCTTCTTCAATCTTGATTCTTTCCCATGTACTAGACTTATAGCACAGTTATAAGATAGTCTTGGACATTGATTGAGCTCCATAAGTAAATAAGTTGGTGTTTGGCCTTTCATATATGACCTGTTGAGTCATTTTACTATACTCTTGTAATGAACACAAAATCATCCAAGCAAGTGCTTCTAGTGATCTTAATTGTAGCTATTTTATATAAAGAGCTTAATATGTTGATTCATTTTGTATACATGTATGTTGTACCTAACTTAGTACTATTTTATGAGCTTACTCAGGTCTATATGTTCCTTCAAAATGGGCCATACATAAAAGCTCATCACAGTCTAGGTTGGGCTTGCAACATAGCTTATCTTAACAAGATAGGTTTAAAGACAAAATTTTGCCTTACCCTAACCAGTTGACTTCTTTAAAACCATTTCAAGAGCATGTTCCATATTTTAATTTGGTAGCATTAGTTTAGTTTTGTTTCGGAGGATGATTAGAAGAGAAGTAGTTTCCACAATATATTAGAGTACGTCGTCTACAATATATTAGTCAGCAGTATATAACAACATGAACAATACTTGGCTCCAACCGCTGTTGGAGCAACGGGCTCCAACAGCTGTTCAGAACAACTTTCCAATTTCATTTAATGTATCTTCAATGCTTTAATATTTTTTTAGCCTATTTCTTTCTGAGTTCATGTTGGTGATGTATTTCTATTTTAGCAATAGTTGTGTTTGCATTTTTGCAATTTGCATTGATTTGATGAGTGAATATGTGAAATCTCTTTGATTCTTATAATAATGTCCTAATTCTAATTTTGTCTAACTCATATTGATTTACTAAAATTCAGGAAAATTTTCTATTTTTGAATGATTTTTGAAACTTTTTTGAATAAAAAAACTCGAAACTGGCGAAACTGGAACTGAAATAACGGCGAAACTGGAACTGAAATAACGAAACCAACCAAAGCTGTCGATCCTCTTTGACTGAAACCGATCCTGAAACTTCGGATATATTTCCATCATCTCTCCGTTCTTTTATATAATAGATCCAAAATATCAAACATTGTCACATTGTTGTATTTCTTGACCATCAATTTTGAGTAGTGCTTCATGTTTTTTTGCATAACCTAGGAAACTGTGATATCACATGCTTGAGTTTTCACATGTGTTAAAACTTAAAAGGAGTATGTAAAGAAAATTCTATTGGAATTAAGCTGATTTAAGTGTATTAAAGTAGAAACATAAGTCCACATAACAATAATGACTTCTATTTCTTATTATTATTGTTGTTTATATCACAATATTATCTTATAGGGTATCTTTTCTGTGCAGGTGGTGAAGCCTAGACCCTTACAGGCTGCGAGCATCCCTGGTCTGCTCGGAATGTTTCAAAATGTAGGTCTTGTGAAATTATGGTTTCATTTTTGTGAAGTTTTCATTTGTTTATATTTGTTTCCAGCATTCTATATATTTCCACCTAGGTTACTAGTGAATTCTGGATGTGCTTATTTGAATAACTCCAACATATTCTGTTTCTCCTTCTGAAGTAGTACTTCCTAAATGTGCAATCAGAAATTGATAGGAAGAATGTGCGCTGCAATATTCTTTTGAAGGATATTTTAATAATTCAAAATTTCAAGTTGTGTTTACCAAAGAAAAAAAATTTCAAGTTGTATGATTATTTAAGAACAGCATCTGATTATTTAAGAACTAAGGCAACTGATTATTTAAGAACGGCATCGGTCCTGATTGCTCACTTGAGATTCTAATAGAAATAACTCATGTAGATTACATGTTAGTATTTATTAAAATACTTCAAAAGATGTACTTCACAATAAATCTCAAAAAAATGCCTGTAAGTATGAACCCTAAAGTTTGCAATAATACAAATTTTAATTTCAAGTAAATATGATAGTAAGGGATAGTCTTTAACTCTATTCAACGATAATAAGGAGCATATTATTTTGTATTTTAAACACATTGCTTTATTTCCTCGTGGAATGTTCACTTGATCCAAACAACGTTGAAGACATTTTAAAAGTTTGAGGTACTTTCCCTTGCAACCTATCTATTGATTATCAAGATGGAATTGATTAAGGGGTATGGTTCTGACTTCCCAATTTGTTTAGATGTGATGAGATATTCGGATACGAGTGAAAGACGTAAGAGGATTTAGATATTAACCGATTTGAATATGTTCTCTGCAATGGAGGATATCATCTGAGGCTGAATTGAGTGATTGAAGATGGCTGATGCTGATTGGTTATGCTCGTGTTGTCATTGAACTAGCAATAACATTCATCATTAAGTTGAAGAGACGGTAAAATGTAGGAAGGGATCAATTTTCCCTTGAAACAAGGAAAAAAGATATTTGTATGAAGCACTATAGTCTATATTATCACACTCCTGAAGCAAATTCTTCTCCCTAATCCGAAAACAAGTAAAAGAATAATGTGCGCCTCAAAATAATTGAGCCTGATTGGAAATTCATGGAACCTTAGACTTGGCTAGGTCTTGTCCAATCAAGAGGTCAACCTTCAAATCTACACACATTGGGTAACTTAAGCGATCACTCTAGATTCTTCTAATGAAGTTGTAGTAGGCTGATAAATAATGATTTTGCAACCATACATTGAGAGGATTCTTAGCTACACCCCCCTTGCAGTAATATTTTCAATTATAAACACACCATCCCAAATAAAGGCTTGCATCTTAAGATCTTTGAAACAC
The DNA here is from genome assembly GCA_947650365.1 of Chamaelirium japonicum. NCBI lineage: Eukaryota > Viridiplantae > Streptophyta > Magnoliopsida > Liliales > Melanthiaceae > Chamaelirium > Chamaelirium japonicum. The sequence continues at coordinate 8,637,348 of OX393550.1, read as the reverse complement.
ACCTTTCGACCCAAACAATGGAAGCCATGAAAGGAGTAAATAGATAAAGCTCGGGTACACAAGTCAGCTAATTTTAGCACTCACATCTAGATACTTCACTCAAGTTAACAACCGATGAATCTCGGCTACACATGAGCTAACTTTCACACTCACATCTAGATAATTCTAGTGACACTGTAGTGAAGGAGTTGATGGATAATTGAAACAGAAGGATTTGCAGAGCATCGTGTACTATCTGGCTCTATATGGTCTCCATATAGAGTTGCCCCTGGTCTTGGATTTTTTTTTCTTGCTAAGTTTTTTGTGTCAATGGGCCTTCTTTTAACCAAATAATTTACCCGGGCTTGTGTTTGGGGACATTTTAGCAAAATAAAAGTCCATATATGTACCCAATCATATTTATTAAGGATTTTGGGAACCACATGCTCCAAATTAATTGAGAGGCACCTATGTTTTAGTTGGCACAAAGAGAAGGATGCTATTTATCGTGGCCCCCTAGGTGCTCAAATCATGGAGTTGTACCTCCATGAAAACAAACTTCACACATGACTCTTTTTGGTGGACAAGCATTTGGGGCCCTAAAGCAAATTGCACATTGAATTTTTTGCCAGTTATGGTTGTTCCTTTGATTAATTAAAATATATATTTTTGTTTGCTTTGCTGAATCGTAATAAATTAGACAATAGTTTTCTGATTTGTATACGCTTCTTTGAATCTTTGTCCTACCGTGTAGTCATATGGATCCAGTCACTTAAAATGTTAGTCTCCACATCACTTGTTGGTATCTAGGCGTGGTATTAACTTGTTTTTCTGATTCAAAGGTTGTGAATTACTGTAACTATGTGATGAGAACAGACGTTGAGGCTATATGGTACATGCTAACCTTATGAAGTAGATTTTGCACATTTTACTAACAAATAAATTCTCTTACACAAGAGGCGCATATTGGGCTGTAGGTCAAGCATCTCATTTGAGAGATGCAAAACCTAATGCATGAACATGCGGAAACACCAATATTGGAGCCTAATGGCAATTTCCTCGTGTTATCGCCTTAGGGCTTCCAACTTCGGTGACAAAACTTGTGTGTGCAAACCAATTCAGTGAGACATGTAAATCCTGTTAGTTAGGTAGTGTCAGTGCAAACACAACCCTCAAGACATCAATCGCGACACAGGTTCATATTGAAGATCAGAAGACTTGACTCATCCATCCACTAAGCATTCCAGAGTTTTTCCTTACCCAAGTACTTATCAATCATCCAGGAAGGCCATAGAGCATTTGAGTCTTTTAGCTTATGCCAACACAATTTCAAATTACTAGCAAGAATAATATCTTTTAACCTTCTAATCCCTAAATCACCTTCATTCCTTGGTTTACAAATCTGATCCCAATTCACATGAGTAGTGTAGCACTAGACGGCGTAGACGCCCAAAGGAATTTTCTCATCACCAATAGCTCTGCAGTACTGTATTCAATAACTCGACTCTAAGTCTCTACCTCCAAAGGAAAGATACCTAGAAGCTCAAGAATTATTAGCCCCAGTAATACCTTATCACACAATGGTTGAAAGTGACAAGCTTTCACTTTGGTTGAAGCTAAAGGAAGGCCCAAATACTTCACAGGCAGTTCGCCAATCTTGATCCCATTATCCTGAGCAACTTCACCCAGCTTAACACAAGATTTAGAAAGGAAAATCTTACTTTTATCTTCACTCATTTTCAGTCCCGATGAAGAGCCAAAGTTATAGGCAAGGTTACCTATCTTTCCAAAAGCTGCTGTATTAAGCTTAACAAACAGCATGATGCCATTTGCAGAAACCAGATGATAGATTGGGGGACCATTTCTCACCCTATAACTGTTCCACTCCCCTCCCTTTCAATAGACTCTACTCAATTTCCAGAGAAATACATTCCATAATAATAGTAAACATGTAGGGATCTCCTTGTCTTCGACCTCTATTTGCTTTGATATTACCTGCTGGAACTCTATTCACTATGATAGAGGAGCAAATCATTGATAAGCTAGCTCCTCTGAATCATAAGTTTTAACAATGTCTAACATAATGCAAGCTCTCATAGGTAAACTCTTCACATGAAAATCTTTCACCGACTCATGAGCCAACAAAATATTATGAGAGATCCTTCTCCATTTCAGAAAAGCAACCTGATTTGGAATGTTCAACTCCCCAATAATAACTTGCATTCTCTTAGCCAATATCTTTGCTGTGAACTTGTAGACACAGTTACACAAGATATATGTCTGTAGTCTTTAAATTCCTCAACATTAGTTACCTTTGGAATTAGCACTATGAAGGTATGGTTTAGCTCAGTGAGCAGCTTATCAGAAAGAGAAATTCTCCACTAGGATCCATATATCATACTAAATAATATTCCAGCATTTTTTGAAGAAAAGTTATTAAACCCATCAGGCCTCGGGGCTTTGCTCTCATTAGATTCCTGGACCACAATCTCCAGCTCCTCCTTAGTGATAGGCTCAGTATCATGAGTCACCAACTTCCTAAAAGTTCAGCTAGTTGTTGATCTAGCCATCATAGGCCTACCAGTTTTTGTATCAATGGTAGCTGATTCAACAATTGTCAATCAAATGAAAAATGACCTGATTGTGGAGAGATTGGATTGAAGATGATCATGACTACACACTGCCGCCCATCCATTTGATTTTGACAAAAAGAACCAATGAAATATTTTATTCAATGATTGATAGAAAACCATTGGAGGCTTGTAACTTTAATGCCATGACCGAAGACCCGATGATTTGATCATGTTGATTCCAATGTTAACCTCTCCATCAAGTTCTTGAGATCCAACATTGGTAGTTCGCGATTTTTTGTGCACAAGGCATCTGTATTATCCACAGAGTAAGGTCTTTCTAACCTAGGAAAATCGAGGCAAGAGGACATATAGGGCAACTTGGATCCTCCAATTGGTACTTTGGATCATGTATTCTCATCTCCTCCCCCTTGTCTGTGGTCATATCCAAGATTAAAAATCACGATATCGGTCGACCCCGAACCGGTATGTACCGGCCGGTACCAGCCGATACGGACTGATACCGGTTAAGGAACCCCCCTCCCCCCCCCCTAAAAAAAAAAAAAAACCCTTGGCGGTACCGGCCGTATGGGCTAGGTATCGAGATTACATGCAGTACCGATCTCGAACCGGGTAAAACTGGTACGTACCGGTATCGGCCGAGATTTCAAACCCTGGTCAGTCATGTTAGACTTTCCCTTAGGCCAATGTCTTTTCAACCTTGTAGCTGGGGTAGAGTCCTCTGGTTCCTTCACTGTTGGAGCAAAATGCTCTTCTGGTGGAGATGGAGGAACTACGGTTTTTTCTTTATCCAAGATCATTTTGACCAATAATTGACCAACATATGGGAAACGAGCCAGAAATACTGCACCATCACCTAGGTCAAAATCCACTCTACGAACTGACATCTCCTCCCCTGGATTCTGAATACTAAAAGACTTCTCCAAGAGGAGGGATCTCTGGTTCATCCAAATAGAGGGATTCCCATCACCTATATTAGCCTTGGGCACAACCACCTCAACTGGCAAGGGGAGGTGGGGGCATCCCACATTTCACCAACATTGTGCTAGAAGAGGCACTTTGCAAGCAAGTTTCAACTGTCTATAGAGGGCCCATAGTAGGAGCACTAGAAGTGGTTTGCACCTACTCTTGTGACCGGATAGCTAGGGAGCAGTTATCCAAGTCTGGGATCAGCCGATTGAGCTTGTGCAACACTTGGTCTGTATTCACTATCAAGGTTTAAAACTCGGATACCGGTACCGGTATCGGCCGGCGCTGAACCGGTTCGAACCGGCGGGTTCGTACCGGTACCGGCCGGTTCCAATTGAACCGGTACCGGCCCCTTTTTTTTATTTTTTTAAATTGTAAAAAAATCTTTAAAAATCTTTAAAAATTCTAAAAAATTAGAAAATAAATATAAAAAATTAGAAAATAAATATTAGACTAGGGCCTTTAGGCCCTTTAGGGACCTTAGGACTTAGGAGTTAGGGCTTAGGCTAGGCCGCTAGGGTTAGTTTTAGGCCTATGAGTCTTATCTTATGACTTCAGACTATGACTTATGAGTCTTATCTTATGACTTCAGACTTTTGAGTCTTGGATTCATCATTTATCAAGATTCACAAGCACCACTCCCCGAGGTGTCTGATTAAGAATCTTGATGAACTTGTCAACTATTATCGAATCACTACTCCCCGAGGTGAATGATTGGACAGTAGAGACTTAACTGAGCCTCAAGACTCACAAGTCACAGTTCACAAGTCACACCTAAGAAGTTACTAATTCCTAATTTCCTATATCCTTTTTCCCTCCTTTATCCGGGCTTGGGACCGGCCTTAGCGAAGTTAAAAAAGGTTTTTAAAAGGTTTTATAAAACAACTTTTTAAAGTTTTAAATTTTTTTATTATTATAAATTTACAATACAAATTATACAATAAGTTCCAGAATCCAGACGTATTCCACTTCCACAGAATACAGATTATCAATATTAAAATTATTAACTCACCTTTAGTTACCTTACCTGGCTGGCTCAGATAGTCAGATCAGAAGATTCAGAACTCAGAACTCAGAAGTTCCATAGATTATTATTGCAACCAGCTTCTTCTTCATTTGGAGTTGGTGTTGAGTAGTGCTGGTAGTAAGGCCTGTCAGAAGGCCCAGAATAACCGAAGATTGATTGGCCAATGTCCTGGTCATGCTGGACACCATAACTGTAGGCTCCGTAGTCGTAGGAGGATGAAGAATCTCCATATGTTCCTTGCGATTCCTCTGGCTCTGAAAACATCGGCTGATAAGAATCTCGGTAATATGATGATGGTGGACCTGGTGGTGGATCATATCCGTACGAGTATTGTACATATGCAGCTTTATGAACAGTGCCAGAAGTCCCGGCCCCTGTTCCATCGTGTGGTGGATCTGGTGGGGCTGGTGGTCCTGTGACTTCGATATACGTGGGAGGTGATGAAGCTCTCTCATGCTCTTCATGGTCAGGACTAGATGTGTGACTAATTCCCGGACATCTCCATCGTGACTGAGATGACTCTCCTCCACCATCACTAGATCCGAAAGGTATAGTGTCAAGACTCTCATCTGCATAGCTGTGTATCTGCTGCATTGCTTGGCTGACATGTTGAAATCTTCGTTTGCCGCTCCTCAACCTTGGTCCCTCTTGTTCTTGTCTTTGCTCCTTGCCTAACTCCTCCAACCATGTATTTTCTTGACCGTCAAGAACTGGATCCTTTCTCTCCGTCAACCAAGGGGCTAGAGGGTTATCGTGGTCGAAAATATAATCCAAATTGATTGGATTATCACCTTGGTGATCGCGGACCCTCAAGCTTATATTGTAATGTACGAAAACTAGTTTATCTAATTTAAATGATGACAATCTATTTCTAGTTTTCGTATGAATGAGAGAATGTACTCCAGTTCCTCTCGCAGCCCGATGTCGAATATGTCTGACTCAATACTCGGATAGCAATCTTGCGAAGATCAGGAGCACTTTCACCATGAATGCTCCACCAAATAGCTATGAAATTAGCCAAAAAATAAAACATTCAGTTTGTATTCGTTGATTGCAATTGAATAATTGTATAATTAAAGTGTGTTATCAACTTATCGATGTATTACCTGGCTGCATGGTCGAGATAGATGTTCTTGCATTCTCCGAATCAAAGGAACCACGATCATAGCGGAAGATTTCCATTTGCTCCATTGCCTTATTTTGTGCTGCAATGTTAGGCTCTAAGATTCGGATCACCTCTTTAAGCCCGATCATTATTTCAGGGTGCTGTGAAACTTCTACCCTATACTGGTATTGGGGATTTAAGTAAAATCCTATAATATGAAAGAAATAAGTATTGAGTTTAATGACTAATGAGATTGAAAATTGAAATTGTTGAATAATGAGTATATACTTGACAATAATATTTACCTGCTGCATGCAATGGATGGTGTAGCGTGTTCTCCCATTTTTTGTCGATCAACTCAAAATATTATTTTTTTAATTTTTCTCCAACCTTTGTCGACTTCTGAATGACCATCTTAGCTCTGTCCATTGCTTCGTAGATATACCCCATTGCAGGCTTTTCATCTGAATCTACCAGTAGAAGAATTTGCACTGGAGGTTGGATGCACACTATTATCTTGTCAATTTCGATCCAGAGCTCCTCTCCAACAACAATATTTTTCACCTCTTTGCTCTCTTCATTAGATGCATATTTTGACTGACACCATGCATCTGAGGTAAACATTTTGACTGACACCATGCTCCTTATTTTGATTAAAAATGCTCTCTAATGCTATGAAGTGAGTGGCAAAGCGGGTGATTCCTGGACGCAAAAGCTCCCGCTTCCCAGTATATTTCCTCATCAAGTCAACTACCCAGTTATGGTTGTAAATGAATTTTGTTATTTTTCGGGCTTGCTTAACGACCTTGTCGACATGATCCAATTTGCCTATATCTTTTAGGATCAAGTCGATGCAGTGTGCTGCACAAAGAGTCCAAAATATAGTCTTTCGTTCTTTCTGTATAATTTGTCCGGCTTTCTTATAATTAGAGCCATTGTTCGTCACTATTTGGACAATATTATTAGCTCCAATTTCGTCGATGATATTATTCATAAGTCCAGCAAGATATATTGCATCATGCACTTTGTCTGATGCATCGACTGATTTGTAAAAAACAGTACTAATTGAGCAATATACTAGAAAATTAATTATGAATTTTCTAGTAGGGCCACTCCATCCGTCGTACATAATTGTGCAACCTTTCTCCTCCTAGGGAGTTTGAAAACTATGAATATAATCGTTTATTTCGGAGACATCATCTAAAAGTGGCCCAACAATCTCATATGGGATAGGGGGAGAAATTCTCGGCCCAACCGACTGCAATGTGTCACACATTTTCTTACAGTACGGCGACGCGGTTGCATTAGCCGGGATATGATTGAAATGAAAAATTTTGGCCACTGCTTTTTTCACTTTACTGGCGGCTTGTTTTATTTTTCTAGCTGTTAATTTGGTTTGTTTATGGCCACGTTCCCTAAACATAAATCTGTCTAGAGGTAACTGCACAGATGTATTGGTGCCAGTACTAGTTTTACCTCCTCTAGCACTAACACTGCTACTACCACCAGGTCCACATCTACCAGTACTACCACCAATATCACCAAGAAGAAAGCGGGAACTACCACCAGGACCACTCATTGAATATCTACCTCTTTGGTCTCCCCCTCTTTCTCTCATTTCTTAACGACGAGCTTTGTTCTCATCTCCCTATCCTCCTCCGACAACTCTTCAGATGAGGAATCATCAAAACTTTCATCATCTATATTTGTTTCTCTATAACCCCTTACCGACTGACTTTTGGTAAAAGGTGGTCTTCTAGAAGCAGAAAGCTCAGGAACAGTACTCTTATCTTTACTTGCTTCTCTAAAAAATTACTGGAATTGAGACCGTACCTTTGTTGGAACGTGCTCACAACTAGTCACTTGTCCTTTATTGCCCGCTAAATGCTCCTTCAATCTAGTGATACCATCATTTATGGTCCGGCCACAGTAGTTGCATATGGCCTTCCGCTTGTTGCCTTCTACTGCCTTGCAATGTAGCCATCCAGCATCTATCTCTTTCGATTTTGGTGGCACTATCTAAGTCAAAAAATAAATAAGCATTGGCAAACAAAAAAAAATTATAATTCTTTTATTTGTTTCCTTACTTTCTTTCTAGTACATGACTACATAAAAATAATGGTTTTTTTCATTACTTTCTTTGTTTTCTACATGAGCAAAAGTAATTGTTCACTTTTGGTACGTAGAAAATAATTCGACACCTCATTAATATAATTGCTCACTTTTGCAGCTTTGCTACGTAGAAACTAGAAAGTAATTCTACGTAGCAAAAGTGCCGAATCTATGTGAGCAAGTGAACAAAAGTGAGCAAGTGAGCAAAAGTGACTAGTGAGTAGTGAGCAGAGCTGTAGAAGTGAGCAAGTGAGCAAGTAATTCCACCTCTTTGGTGAGTTTGGCCTTGCTCTGTTATTTGTTTCTCTTTACTCACTTTTGCTACGTAGTAACGTTGTTACTTAACAAATAATTCCACCTCTTTGCTCACTTTTGCTACGTAGAAAGTAATTCTACGTAGCAAAAGTGTCGAATGTACATCAGCAAGTGAGCATGTGAGCACTGAGTAGAAGTGAGCAAGTGATTCCACCTTCTTCACTTTGCTCTGTTCTTTGTTTCTTTTTTTACTTTCTCCTTTTCTTCTCTTTCTCTCTTTATATTTTCTCTCTTCTCTTTTCTTTATTTCTTTCCTCTCTTATTTTTAGCTCACTTTCTCTCTCTTCTTTCTTCATTCTTTCTTTCTCACTTTATTCTCATAGCAATCCGGCATCTATCATTTTTGTTACACAGAAAGTAATTCTACATAGCAAAAGTTTCGACTTTCGAATGACTCGAATCTACGTGAGGCGTGAGCAAGTGAGCAAAATTACTTTCTACTCTAGTTTCTACGTAGCAAAAGTGAATCAAAGTGAGCAAAGAAATTTACCTGTCGGTGTCGCTCGCCTCGTGCCGCTCGTCGCGACGTCGCCGCCTTGCCGCTTGTGCTGCTCGCCGCGACGTCGCCTTGTCGCCCGCTTTTGCGCTCGTGCCACTCGTTGCGACGTTGCCTTGTTACTTGTTAGTCGTCGCCGCTCGGCCCGCTCGTGCTCGTGCCGCTCGTCGCGACCTCGTCGTCGCTCGTCGGCGTTGTCGGCTCGTGCCGCTCGTCGCCTCGTCGTGCCGCTCTTTTCTCTCTCTCTCGTCTCTCCTCTCTTTTCTCACGCTTCTCTCTTATCTCCGTTTTTTTCTTCTCTTTCTTTCCTCTCTTCTCTCTTTTTTCTCTCTCTCCTTTCTTCTCTCTTCTCTCTTTTTTCTTTCTCTCCTCTCTTTTCTTGCAACTTTGCAACTTGTGGAATGTGGTGAAATGGAATGGGTTTTGGGGGGTTTATATAGCCTTCAAATCCCCCCCTCCCACTTAATAAATAAAAGAATTTGGAGGGACCCAAGCTAATAATGCCCCCCTTCCACATGCAATGGCTGGGAATGCATGTTCAGTCATGTGGAGAGAGGAATCCAAAAAAAAAAAACAAAAAAAAATGAGCCAAAACCCACCCACCCCACTAATGCTGTCAGGTAGGGCCTGAACCGGCCGGTACCTACCTGACTCGGCCGGTACCTACCTGACTCGGCCGGTTCGGTCCGGTACGGTTTGGTACCGGCCGGTTCAGTCTGGTTTCGGTCCCGGATGCTCGACTCGGCTCGGCCCGGCCAAAACCGGTACGTACCGGTATCGGCCGAGATTTGAAACCCCGTTCACTATATCAACATCAGAGCCAGAGCTAGGGACACCATTGATTCTCTGGGTTTGTTGGGTTGGGTTTTGTTGTAGGGCATAGAAAAACTGACCATCATGGATGTGACATGGATTGTACATTATGTTTACCTGTGGTCAGTGTAGTCAAAGCACTGCCTATGCGAGTGCTTCGGCGTTTTGGAGCTTCGAGCGCCCCCTAGTCAGGCGGTATTTCGTGGGCGGCCTCCTGGGCACCTAGACCACTTAGGTAGTTTTTCATGTATTTTTTCTGGTCGGGTTAACTTGATCTCATTTAGTTGCAAGACATTTATGATTCTATTGAACGACTTATTGCAACCAGTCAGCCATGATGTATATAATAATGATGATTTAATGTGGAATCTTGTTGCTGGTGTTAGGGGAGCAAATGGAGAAAGAAGATGCTTTACTAAATCATCACAAAAGCAAAGAATAAGAAGAAACACAAGACCTCAAACACTTGAAAATGAGCAAGAATTTTTAAATGACTTATAAGATTCCAATAAAGGAGGATATGTTGAAGTTAGTTTAGTGATTCTGACCATAGTTACCAAATCGGGCGTTTTTTTTGAAAAAAAACGCGTATCGATCCGAAGACGTAGTAAACAAGAAAAAAACTCGTTTTTTTGAAAAAAAACTTCCGTACGCGTTTTATACGCATTTAAAACGGAAAAAACGCGTATAAAACACATCGGGTTTGGTCCAGGTTTAAATTGGGTTCGGGTTTTATTTTATTCGTGCTTAATAAACGCATATGCTATATGTTTTGAACTTTTGATTAGATAATGTTGGAAAATGACATATATACATACTTGGTATTTCTTTTAAGATTTTTTGTTTTTTTCGATGTTTTCCTGTTTTTTCCGTTTTCATCGTATCTTTCCGATTTTTTTCCTTTGCTGTTTTTTTTTCGTTTTCCGACTTGGTAACTATGATTCTAACGAGGGTCATGTTTCAGGTGAAATAGACCCTTCTGAAAATAATGAAAATTATGTGAAATTAAGCATGACAAAGAGTCTCAAATAAAAAAAATTCAGTACTAAAGTAGATGAAACTCTTAAATATTCAAAAAAAAAAGATCAAAAATAAAAGTTGCCAATAAAAGCAAGTTTAGTGTCTTGAATATATATATATATATATATATATATATATATATATATATATATATATATATATATATATATATATATATATATATATAGAGAGAGAGAGAGAGAGAGAGAGAGAGAGAGAGAGGAGTGTTACGTTGCGCTGTGCGCTGCCCCGCGTACAAAATGCGCTGCGTAATCCTGACCGTCCGATCGCGCGGATCGGATGAATCCGCGTTCAACTCCCCCGCACAGCGCCCCCGCCCGTCTAATCGTTTCGCCCGCCCGTCTGATTGCATGCATGCACAGCCGCCCGACCGTCAGCCGCTGTTCGTTCGATTGCCATCCGTTGGATCGATGGGAATCGAACGGTGGAAAACATTTTTCGCTGTTACTGTAGCGGCTACAGTAACAGCGAAAACTGTTTTCCACCTTTCGATTCCCATCGATCTAACGCACAGCACACAGCCGCTATTCGTTCGATTGCTGTGCGTTAGATCGATTCCAATCGAACGGTGGAAAACAGTTTTCGTTGTTACTGTAGCCGCTACAGTAACAACGAAAACTGTTTCCCACCGTTCGATTGGAATCGATCTAACGCACAACAATCGAACGCATAGCGGCTGACGGCCGGGCGGTTGTGCATGCACGCAATCAGACGGGCGGGCGAAACAATTAGACGGGCGGGGGCGCTATGCGGGGGAGTTGAACGCGGATTCATCCGATCCGCGCGATCGGACGGTCAGGATTACGCAGCGCATTTTGTACGCGGGGCAGCGCTCAGCGCAACGTAACACTCCTCTCTCTCTCTCTCTCTCTCTATATATATATATATATATATATATATATATATATATATATATATATATATATATATATATATATATATATAGAGGGCTGGGTTCCTATGACATGTCATAGGGAGTACCCTATGACATATGGTGAATTAGTAATGCTAGAATGTTTAGAATGTGCTGAATTTTTTTGAGGGTGATCACCATACCTTAGATAGAATGTCTACAAAAAATCAAAGCATTCTAAAACTTGTTGGGGCATCAAATGCTAGAAGCTTTATCGGCCATCCATTTTAACCGTTAAATTGAAAATCATATTTGATGCCTCTAGAAGTTTTAGAATGAGCCAATTTTTTGCGGGGGTCCTATCTAAGATAGGGTGATCATCCTCATGAAAATTCAGAACATTCTAAATATTCTAGGGTTACTAACCTCACCATATGTCATAGGGTACTCCCTATGACATGTCATAGGAACTCATTTCCCATATATATATATATATATATATATATATATATATATATATATATATATATATATATATATATATATATATATATATATATATATATATATAGGGTCCCGATCCACTGAGAAACTCTTATATGTGAAACTTTGTGCGAAACCAACCTAGAGGTTTCATAATTTGATGAAACTTGGTAGGCATGCTACTGACATGTTGATCATCCTCACCAAAATTCATCAAATTCTAAAACTTCTAGGGGCATCATATGTTAGAAGATTTGCTGATTGTTTATAAAAACCGTTAATTTGATTATCAAATTTTATGCCCCTAGTGGTTTTAGAATTTGATGAATTTTGGTGAGGAGGATCAACTTGGCATAGGTAGCATGCCTATCAAGTTTCATCAAATTCTGAAACCTCTAGGTTGGTTTCGCACAAGGTTTCGTATATAAGAGGTTTCTCACTGGATCGGGACCCATATATATATATATATATATATATATATATATATATACACCGCCTAGGCGACGACTAGGCACTGCTTCGCCTAGACAAACCAAAACGCTTAGGCACCGCCTAACCGCTTTTACTACACTGCTTGTGGTGAATTTTTTTTTGTGCGGTGTATGCGTATTTCTTCTCTAATGATTGGATAAATACTTTTGAAGACTTGAAAGTTCAGGCAAAGTTTGGCTTTTAATTAATTATATGTATGTTCTACTCGAACGCTTGTATACTGAATTTATCTTTGATCAGGTACTTATGTGTAGCAAGGCTTAGAGTTATTGTAATGTAGGTTATTTATCATAAAACACTATTATTTGGAGACTCATTTTGTGTTTCAATACAATTGTATACTTATGTTCAACTTCTCTTGCCGATCGAGTGATGCTAACTACACTTCAACTTGCCTTGATTCAACACCCTTCATTTTTCTGAACCTTCTTATTTGCCTAACAGGAGTGGGATGCTCTGATGCTGTCTAATTTTGCACTGGAGCAGCAGCTGCATACAGCAAGGCAAGAGTTAAGTCATGCCTTATATCAGGTACAGAATATCCAAATACTATGACATCTTATTTGCATCTATTATTTTCTGTCCTGGTTATAATTGTTTCTAGTTCTCTCGTGGCATTCCCACTGTGCACAATGTCCTTATATTCTTAGCTACCCATGTTCTCATTATGTAAAGTGCAGACAAAATTAATTTTTCTTCCTCGGGCACATGTCTATGACATGATATGGGATGAGATGAGAACATTAGTGGATGTGTAAATGGAATCATTGATGTTTACATGTATTGAAATTGTGAAAATACAAGGCAAATAGGAATATGCAAGGTTCTAAAATGCGCTAGGCGCTAGTCGGGCGGTGGGGGACCGCCTAGCGCCTAGGCGTCACCTAGGCGTTTTACCTTTTTTATTAAATTATTTTAATTATTATTTTGATATTATATAACATATATATATATATATATCTATGAAACACGGACACTTCGTAGAGGGCCCCGTGTCCGTGTCGGACACGTGTCGGACACGGACACGGCTCGGACACGGCCTGGACACATGTCGGACATGACTCTGAAGTGTCCTGGTTTTTTTTTGTCCAGGACATTGCCGGACACGGCTGGGACACGGCCAGGACACGGCTGAGACACGGCAGGGACACGGCTGGGACGTTTGCATGGGATCAGGGATGAGTTGGATGATTTGTTTGGGGCTTGGTGTAATGGACGATTGTGATTAAGATTTGGCTTTAACTTATATACTCTAAGGTTATAACATCATAGGATATAATTAATAGGGTTTTTCTTACAAATATTAAGATAATCTTTTAGCTATAATTCTAGAACTTTGTGGATTTTGTGAACTTTATTGGATAGTTGTCATTACCCTTATGACCTCTAGTGAGTATCCCATAGTGTCAAACCTGACCCCATAGTAAATAAACTTCATTTTGCCCTCTTCAATTCAATTTTGATTAGACTGAATCGTTGAAATTACCAAAAGAAAAAATTTAGTAGTTGTCAAATTGGGTATTGTGCTACCATTGAAATTTCTTAAACATAACCATAAAGTAATTTCCCATCTAATTGGAGCATGTTTTATGAATTATTCTTCTAAATTAAGCATCTTTATGTAGTATTCATGTATTATATATTATTTATATAAAATAATAAATATTAATTGTCGTGTCCTAGCCGTGTCGTGTCCTTCATTTTTGAAGAAATGCCGTGTCGCCGTGTCCGTGTCGTGTCGTGTCGTGTCGCCGTACCCGTGTCTGTACTTCATAGATATATATATATATATATATATATGTTTAAAAATTAATATAAGTTCAAGATTATTCCAAACCATTATTTTAAAGAACAAGTATATAACCATAATTCAAGATTGAGTGATCAACAAGAACAAAAGCAAACATGGTCCGCCTGGCCAGCCTCAACCCGCCTATCCTGCCTGGCCAGCCTCAGCCCGCCTGGTCCGTCTGGCCAGCCTGAGCCCACCTAGACCGCCTAGGTGGCCGCCTTTCCCCGCCTAGCTCCGCTTGGGAGCTTGGCTGCTTTTCTGGAGCGCCTAAGGCCTAGGCAAGACGGTGGGGGGTCGCCTAGCTCCTAGGCGCCACTTTTTAGAACACTGGGAATATGTCCACATTGATGGCTAAGTGATACCTTAAATTCCATTTATGTTTGACTGTTATATTAATTTGGTTTACGAAGGGGGATTTACTTTTGAAATTTTTTATGGTAAGTCTTAAAAGTGGAAGTGAGACTCGAGGGAAAAGTTCAATAGATATTGTTAAGGTTGAAAAACATTTTGTGGTTTTAAAAGATGACAACAAAAGTTACAAAAGGTCTGTTAACATTAGAATGAGCGTTTTATAGACCTGAATGCTTTATGGACGTGCGATACAACAATGATGATAAAATAGGAAAAGAGTAAATTAGACGAATCGTTGGAGGTGAACAAATGACTGATGTGATATGATCATGTGCACCCAAGACTAGAGGAGGACTTGACAAGAAGTGAATCTTGTTTTTGCATAGCGAGGCTGGAAAGAGGAGGGCATAATAAAATCGTCATAGAGTTTACTGAAAAATAATAGAGATTACTTTTGTTCATTAAGGGATGTGATCCATGTTAGTCACAAGTGGTGGAGAAGGATACATTCTAATTTACTTTTATGGCATTCAATGTGTCATTTTCTAAGAGATTGAGTTTGTAAACCTTGGGTTAGAGGGAAGGTTGCCATTGTTACAGTGATGATGATGGGTGGGGAGGAAGAGGTGAGAGGTGGGTGGTGATGATAAAAATCATTCTAGAAAATCGGGTACTTATTTTGGGCCCCTTTAGGTTTTGAGGTAAACTTAACGTGAGCTTATAACTATATGGGATTTGAGGCATTTTGGAGGCTTCTATGAATTTGCATGGGAATAGTTCTATAAGCATGTTGGACTTGAGTTAGCCCACCCCTAGCTTGGGCCAGACTTGAATTTTCTAAACTAAGTGCAGCTCTGACATGCCCTAGATCAGAAGTTTCAGGGCATGCTTGAGCCTCGCTCGAGTTTTAGACTCGCCCAAGCCGAAAACTGAGAGAATGAGCTTGCTGAACTATTTGATAGAGGCCCATCTTATATTTTATCATGTCTTTCTTAAGTCTAAGGAGTTCTAAAGCGGACGGGATTGAAGACTTAGTTGTTGAAACTTCTTTCAAGTTTGACGATCTACGACACTCTAGCCTAAAGGGTGTCTAATTTGGATTGGTTTGATTAGGTGAATTGATTTAGAAGCTGGGAGAACCCAAATGGGCAATCTAGAAAAGAGCGGTCAGCACAAAGTATTGCAAGACGGATTCATTCTTGGCTATCATAGTCGATCAAGGCATCCTAGTATCCTACAGTATTTCTAGTCTTCGTAAAGGTATTATGCCGGATACTATGGTATTGTTAATGATTTTATTTTGTCATGGATAATGGTTGGATGATTTGGTTATGGTCCTATTGCTGGGGTTTGTGGAACACCTTTGCTCTTGCTCATCATATGTTCTATCATGCGTATATGTCAAGCCTTGGTATGGGAAGGATTAATGCCAATACGACCAGTGGCTGCTGGTTATTGCTTAGTATTTTAACCTAAAGGATTTGGAGACTGTTTCGAGCGTTGCTGAACAGTTTTATCTGCCTAATACATCAAACCTAGGTGGAGATGCCAAGTTGCTTTTGCGGTGGGAGTCATATCAAGATTCAGTTTTTATTTTTGGCTTATATTTGCCTAATCTCAATTTATTTAGGATTTATCTACGAGCCCGCCTGTTGTCATTACTTCTTCATTAAGATATAGTTAATTTCAAAGTAACATTAACCAAGGTCGTTTAACATATTAAAGCAGATTTAACTGTGTTCTTTGATAGGCTATAATTATCTTTATAGAAGTGTGATATATTCCATCTGCCTTTTATAATTCTCATCAGCACATCTTTACAATTTGATAGCTCGTCTTTGCACAAGTACCTCATATGATTATGAGCGTATTAAGTAGTTCTATGCTTTTATTTGATTCCTCAGCACGATGCTGCATGCCGTGTTATAGCAAGATTAAAGAAGGAAAGGGATGAAGCAAGAACACTTTTGGCTCAGGCTGAAAGACAGATTCCTCTGTCAATGGCATCTCCCGCTATTGTAAACACTGCTCTTAGCAACGGAAAAAGAGGTGCTGGTTATTCAGAATATGTTAGTTGAATCTTCTTTGGCATTGTGGAAATAAATCTCTTAATGTTTTGCTCCATTGTACTTGCAGCTGCAGAGGACGAGCTAGGCCCTGATGGGAAGAGAATCCGTCCTGGTATTAGTCCTGCTATGATTGCTGAACTGACTGATTGTAATGCTACACTCTCGGGACAACGGAAAAAGCGGCAGGTACTTGTTATCCTTTGTAATAGCACTTGGTTTTACATCAATATGTGCTATATATTTTGCATATTTTCTAAAGTGATGCTTTCTTTATTTGATTGGTTAGAAGCAAAATTGTTGGACTATTGAAATATATGTATGTAAAATAGAACATAGAAAAATTCCCAAATACCATGTACTTTGTGATTTTCGTTTCAGATGCTTATTGAAGTTTCTGTGGATTCGACGAAACTCGAACCAGAACTTCCGAAACGATTGTGGTTTTTATCCTAACCGAACCAAACCACATCTCAAACCAATTTTTGATTGAGATAATATAACGAATTAGGTATCCTCTCTTTAGTTAGGCTTAAATTAACTATCAACAATATCATATCACTAACACAAACATTATACATCACATCTAAGATTCCTAAGAGTGGTATGACATTGTTATATAGTGGCTATTGGGTTTGGACTATGGTGACAACAAATGCTTTGATCCATATTCTAGTAGCATCACATCATTCATGACCTTATAGTTGCTATTGACGGTTGTTAGCCATAGTAGTATTACTGACTTGGTAGCCAATTGGTTTGCTTTATAATTTTTATCTATTTAACATTTATAGTGAAGAATTGAGAAGTGTCTTACTCTCTATATGTAGTAAAAATTGTGTAATTAGTTTTATGTTGTACTCTTTTTTTAAATATTGTGATCTCCTTTTTTATTATTCTAGATTTAAAGTTTGAATCTTCAAATGTTCTTAATTATTTTTCCCAATGTTTTGGCCTTAACGACCTAACCCGAAACAGCTCGTTTTGGCCCCTGACCGGACAAAAAAAGTTAAACAGTAGTTCATGTATATATAAAGTAAAGAGATGTCTTGTTGTGGAGTGTGGACTTGTTATCACTTTTGTTAATCTTTTTTTAAATATTGCTAGATTTCACCAACATTGGCGTCCGTTGCTGCACTGGAGAGATATACTCAGATCTCTAGTCATCCCCTTCACAGGACTAACAAGCCAGGCATTCTATCTATTGATATCCATCCTTCAAAGGTACAAATATCTTGACAAGCCAGGCATTCTATCTGTTTTCCTGTCTGTGTTTGTATCATTAAATTAATTAATAAATGAAATCACACATTCACCTATTGACAATGTCACAATAACAAACTGGTTTGACATGGAAAGGGGATTGTACATATTCATGTGGAGGATATTGTAAAATATGAAACACTATGCCCACATTTGGCTGTGATGAAACAATTTTTTCTCCTTCAAGTCCAAAAGTCAAAGGTTATCGCTCGCGAATTGAGACAATATTGGTGTAGTTGATGCCATCCATATAAACTGTTACCATGCAATATTGGACTTTATTTACTTTGGGATCTGTTAATTTTTTAATTCATTCCGTATATATAATACAAAATATGAAAATGTTATATATAAACTTTTGAATTGGGGATATTTATTGAGAGTACTCACGGTGTATCATTTATAATGTTGAATCAAAGATATAATTGAGTATTTTTATGAATCATACATCGATTCTGAAATTTAGATGGTGATTCAGCAGATGATTATGGTAATTTATATGTATTTATTTAATTTTTGTGCATCCATCTGTAAATCTAAGTTGTATATACTATATATTAATACTTTTTCAATATTTTAGTTCGGCGGACAAGTATTGAGTTGTCCCTGTCTCTGTTGTTAGTATCGTACGATACACGATACGTATCGTACGATACGATACGATACAGGAGAAAAACGATACGTATCGCGTTAACGTATCGTTTTTCTCCTGTATCGTACGATACACGATACGCTACGATACACGATACGGTGAAAACATGTTTTTTTGTTTTTTTTTTAACTTTTAAAATGATTTTTTTTCTCTTAATTTCCCAAAGGACTATAAAGGTCTTTTAGAGTTAAAAAAATACTTAGGAATATTTTCTAACCAAGAGTAAGGTGATACTAATTTTTTTTTAGAAGTTTATAGGTGTTTTACAAATCTTTCTCTAGAGTTGTCGGAGCCCAATGCCATTTGTTTTTAAAAAATTTCTAGAGCTTGGAGCACCAAATATCTACAACTTCGCTAATTTCAATAGCTATAGGATTCCATTTCTACCTATATATGTGTGTGTGTGTGTGTTACTTCTTAGTAGAGGGCTAATGGATCTATGTTCATAAAGGAAAGCTAAAGGAAAGAAGTGGATGACTTTGAATAAGACAATGAAAATGAGAATGAATATGAATAAGAGGTGCAAGAGACATTAGTGGAAGTTAAAGAAGCAAGTGGTGATAAAATATCTATTGGTGATGATCAAATTGATGATATAGATGCGGTGGAGATTGAAAAATAAGACCTTTCTACTTTTTGAGTTTTTGTTTTGTCTTCATTGACCATTCGAATATTTTGAGAACAATATATTGATAGATCATAGATAATACTTATATATGATTTCTTTTTTATAGAAATATATACATCATATTTTTTGTATAGGACAATGTTATGTTTGATGTAAAATTATAGGGAATGTTTTACTCTTCTACTTGACTTTTCATATTTAATATTCTAGTATGTACTTTCTATATATATATATATATATATATATATATATATATATATATATATATATATATATAACCGTATCTTACGATACACGATACGATACGATACACGATACACAAAATAGGGAAAACGATACACGATACGATACACGATATGACAACCTTGGACTCCCTGTTACATATTTTGTGCGTGTGATGTGACACAACATTTCCATAAAGAATGCAAGGATTGCGAAGCTTGACAAGAGTAATGCCTTTTCCCTTCTGCCATGCAGTTGGGAATGTTTCCTTAAATGTTTGGACAGTTGCCATTTTAAGGATGAGCAAGCTTTTAGCTAGGTCTACATGTGTGCTTGCATATGCATACTATGATTAGAACAAGCTTTTTTTTATAAATTCACATGTCTTATTCGAAGTATGTTTATGGATGACTAACAGGATATCATTGCAACTGGGGGTAGTGATACAAATGCGGTACTTTTCGATAGATCTTCAGGTCAGGTCTTAAACACCCTGGCTGGCCACTCAAAGAAGGTTTGGCTTCTCTCTTATCTCTAGCATTGTAGATGATATCTTCTTTTTAGCTTGGCTTCAATAAGACAATGTAATCTTTATTGCTCAACTGAATTTTCTACAGCAATAAGGCCTCATTTCTGTTTCAGGTTAACAGTGTGAAATTCGTACCTCAGGATGAGCTGTTTGTAACTGGGTCTGGAGATAAGGTATGTGAGACTGCGGATGTCCGTGGCTCAATTTTTTAGTAGACCAGTTGGTTGAATGCTCCAACTTGGGGTTTATTGATTGAAGAGTGGAAGTTTTAGTACATTATAAACACTAGCATAGCCTTTTCACTCCTTATATACTTGAATATTAAAATATAGTGGCATCCATGTTGATCTTTTTCGTCCATAACCTAGCCATTTTACCCCTTTTACAAAGTGAAACAGCATTGTATCAACACATCTCTTTGAGAGAATATACTTAAGATGTGTATATATAGATTGCAAGTCAATCATCATGGCTTTTCAACTTTGGCACTAAACTGTTCTGCTGTGAGCAAGGTAGAAAATGTCAACAAGTTTTACGAATATTTAGGTAAATCTGACTTGATGGAATTTTAGCTATCGAAACATTCAAAAAGGATTCTGCAGTGATTTCCTAAAATTTTGACCGAAATCTTTGAAATTTCATAAAATCTTGAGAAATCTCTTGAAATTGTTAGGACGTACACAAACTTTCATACGAAATTTCCCAAAATTTACGTACACTAACATTTCCCAAAATTTACGTACACTAACATTTTCCAAAATTTACCCTTAATATACCCTAATTTCTGAAAAATTATCCTAAGCTCCCAAAGTTCACCCCAATTTCTCACGAATTAACACAGATTTTCCCAAATTTATCCCAAAATTTACCCCAATTTCCCAAAATTGACAATAATTTACTGTAATTTGTCCCACTTCAAGTCAGTTTACCAAATTTTACCCCAATATTTACCCTAGTTTACCCCAAGTTTTTAGATTTTACTCTAATCTTGTACTGTTATAATTACTTTTTATTTTGTACTCTTCTGCAGACTGTCCGGATTTGGCAAGGGAATGAAGACGGGGATTTTAATTGTCGGCACATCCTGAAGGACCATACTGGGGAGGTAAGCTCAGTTACTGAAACTTTCACCGACGACATAAGTATTTTGGGACACGATTCCTACGTGGTACATTGTGATATATATTCAGCACTGTGGTCAGTTTATGAACTTCTTAACTTTTGTAGGGAAACTAATAACCCTTTTTTATGCAATGTTTCATGTACACTCCATCTTTTATGAAAATGAAGTCCTTACTCCTTGTGGCACAACACCAATTGACACTTAAAATTTCAAGAATTTAATTCAAAAATTGAGGATGTACATATTGCATATTATAAAATCAAGGTCCCTTTAAAAATTGTGATTTTCCTTGTTTCATCGATTCTGATACTTTGTAGTGTGTGTATCAAAATTAAGAAGTATTTTTAATATGGACAGTTAAGTGTCATACATCATTTGAAGAATTGGAACTTGTTTAAGTGTTGGGAGTTTTAAAGGTTGCTGTGTGGGACATTAAACTCACTCGTATAGTTGTCACATTGCTTAGTATATACTATATAGGAAGTTGTGTTTCTATAAGTGGTTGCTTTAAGTTGTAGAGAGGACTAGCCGACATGATTTTCTTTTTAATTTCTTTGTTTCCAAATCAAGTAATATTAGTAGGGCTGGCAATTCTGGACCCGACACGAAGTTAGTGGGTCTGGGTTTGGGTTAAACGGGTTCGGTCGTAAACGGGTCGACACGGTAGACCCGTTTAATAAACGGGTCGGGTCCGGGTTTAGGGTCTAGACACGGTAGAGCCGAGAAGACCCGTTTGATATTCAACGGGTCAGGTCGGGTCTACCCGCAATCCGATACTGTAGTATGTAGTACCAGCGGGTCTTATTGGGTCAGGTCGGGTCGAGTCGGATCGTGTCAACTGAATAGACCCGTGTGGTAAACGGGTCTTATCGGGTCTGCCCGTTTATAAACGGATCAGATACGGGTTTAGGGTTTAGACACGATTAGTTAAACGGGTCGGATCCGGGTCTAGAAGCTTTGGACATGACACGAACCCGACCTGACACACGACCCATTGCCACCCCTAAATATTAGTCACTATTAGTTTCATGGATGTTCAAAACTGTTCTCTCATATTTCAGTTCTATAGTTACTACAGAATGTGCTTGTTGCATTTGCTAGTTATACTAGCATTTCACACAGTGCATGTCAACAATTTATAAATCTCACCTTTCCTGTTGATATACAAGTTACATCTCGACTATTTAACCAGGTTCAAGCTGTGACAATCCATGCCACTCTTAAATACTTTGTTACTGCTTCTTTGGACAACACGTGGTGCTTCTATGACTTGGCTTCTGGATTATGCCTCACTCAGGTCTCTCTCTCTCTCTCTCACACACACATACACACACACACGCGCGCGTGCGTGCGCACACACACGCGCGCGCGCGCACACATGCACACGTTTTCACTTTTCTCGCTTTCATGCATGCACACATGCTTCCTGGACTGGATTATTCGAACAGATGCATTTGCAGGTAGGTGAAGCTTCAGGCCAGGAGGGCTACACATCAGCTGCCTTTCACCCTGATGGTCTTATCCTTGGAACTGGCACATCTGAATCAGTTGTTAGAATTTGGGATGTGAAATCTCAGGTATTAGGTTTTATTATTGGCAAAATTATATTTCAAGTATTCTTGAAATAGTCGGGTTGTGTCAGACATGAACATTCTTCATCTGCTTTCTACTTTCAGTCAAATGTTGCAAAATTTGATGGCCACGTTGGGGCAGTCACAGCCATTTCATTTTCTGAAAATGGATATTTCCTTGCGGTATGTGTTTCTCATTAAAAATAAAATTTATTGATAACTCGAGCTGTCTGATGTCTTGGATCTTCATCCTACAGACCGCAGCTCTTGATGGTGTTAAGCTTTGGGATCTACGCAAACTGAAGAATTTCAGATCCTTTACTCCCTATGAGCCAAATACTCCAACAAACTCAGGTACACAGATATATTTGATATGGCCACAATTATTGCTTATTGAAAATCATATCACTTGAAGAAGTTAGTCCTCGCAGTCCTTTCTTGTTTTGTTCTCCTTCCTTTTCACACTATGGTTGAAAAGAAAAAGGAACAACGGATAAATATAGTTTAGTTTCTGATTGATTTATTTAACTATCTTTAACTGTCGATTAAGTTCTCTTCATATCATACAAGTTTTTATTGACATGGTAATCTAATCATCATTATTAACACAATAAAACTTTGTTGTTTCTCTTGCAGTGGAGTTCGATTTTAGTGGAAGTTACCTCGCAATTGCGGGTTCTGATATAAGGTATGCTTTATGCAGACTATAAATTTCCTATCATGCCCCCACTAGTGGGAGTTATCTTACAATTTGTTTTGAAAATAAGAATGGTGGATTTTAAATTTCCTATCATGTCTCCTTTAAAGTGTTGAAAAAATGTTTTGAACCTTGGCTGAATATGGCCTTTACAGCATCATTGGTTGCATTCGAGTCTTTGATAGGAGGCTGTGAATTATTAGCAGATAATAATATTTGGGGGATGCTTCATTGCAGCTCTTTGGCTTAGCCCCAGAGAAAGAGCACAATCCTCTTTATCAAATATTGCCTTCTACCCTCTTCTTCTTTGACCCTAAATAGAAATGAATGCTGAAGAATAATTCATGAAGCCCACCCCAAGTAGATGGGACATGGCTTGAAGGTTATGGTTATGCTACTCTCTTCTTCTATGACTATTACCCAGTATCGGAGAGTGTTGACTAGTTGCATGGGCTTGAACCACTGTTTTAAAACTCGGAAAAACTCGGCCGAGTAGGACCAAGTCAACTCGACTCGGACAGATTTCGAGT
Organism: Chamaelirium japonicum; assembly: GCA_947650365.1. NCBI lineage: Eukaryota > Viridiplantae > Streptophyta > Magnoliopsida > Liliales > Melanthiaceae > Chamaelirium > Chamaelirium japonicum. The sequence goes on along the minus strand of OX393550.1, from coordinate 8,613,648 downwards.
CGAGTTATTTGGCCGAGTCGGAACGAGTTTGGAGAAAACTAGACCGAGTCATACCGAGTTTACTCAACTCGGTTGGCTTTCAAGTCGAGTCCGAGTTTCGAGTTTTTGAACAATGGCTTGTACTACATAATCAACAAGGTTGGTATCCCTACTTGCCAACTGGTCGTTTAGGTTCTTGGCGTGCTCTTCCCTTGCCAAGTTAACTCGATCGTTTTTCGGCACCACTCGTAGAGGGTTGACAGCCAGTCGGAAAATTGTTGTTGATCTGTCGTATAGTTAGACACTTAGACCTCATCTTGATGTGATAGGAGTTGCGAGAATGATGATTAGTTCGAGCAGTAGTTGTCTAGTTCCTAGAGTGCAGTCCTCTTGTTGAGATATATGATTCCTCAGTTGCATGATTCTTTTATTCTACTGCTTCAGTGACATCAGGTATACATTCAAATGGATTCTTGCAGGGTCTACCAGGTAGCCAATGTGAAGCTGGATTGGAATCTCATTAAGACGTTCCCCGATCTATCAGGAACAGGTTGACACATACACAGCCTCTTTTGAATATCAGAATCTGCAATCCTTTTATTTCCCCCCTCTGACTTTCTTCTTTCTTCCCCCCTCAATTGTCTTCATGTCGGCAGGGAAGGTGACAAGCGTGAAGTTTGGGCCGGATGCGAAATACATGGCCGTTGGTTCCATGGACCGAAATCTCCGTATCTTTGGGCTCCCAGGAGATGAAGCAGAAGAACCCAGATCACCCAACCGCTGAAGATTCCCAAAATTGCCAGAAATCCCTCCAGCATGCCTCACTTGAAGCCCTCTATTGGTAGTCATTCCAGGACCCTTTGTGCTGAAGAAGAGTTGAAGTTTTTTTTACGAGCCGCCGTCATCGCCCTTTTGGTGTTTTCCTGAAGAATGGTCTCTTTCTCTAAGAGGGAGGGGGGCGTGGATGCCATGTAAAACATGATGTGTAGCGATACGTTATGTTTAGGGACTGAGACTGCTCACAAAGCATTGTTATGCTCGGCTTCATTTCGTTGAATCATCGGTTTGCCTCTCGTGGAATACGCATCAGTTGAGTTTATTGATTATTTAATATATGTATGTCTGTATTTTTTTTTTTTTTTAATTCCACTTTTTACCAGCAAGTTTAGAGACTAGCACAAGGTGGTGAATTATCAAACATCTGTGCAGATTTGAGCCATTCACTGCTTATTTGATGACGGCGATCTGTAGTCAAACCCTATCTGCCTTGTTGGTGAACTTTTGCCGAGTCCCACCGATGAGTTCCCTTTTCGTTCTAGCTTGATCGCTTGTTCATCAATCTGTCACAAAGTGATAAGCCTGTAATTTGTTTCATGCTTATGTGAACCTAGAACGTGGCTACTTTACATTTTATGCTAAAGGTGCAAGTGATTCATTTGACTGGAACTCAACTAGAATCTATCTCCAAGTGCTGATTGAGCCGAACTGAATCGACTTACTATGGTTGCAAAGCATTTTGGAAACCCTGTTTTGGGCAAAAACCAGTTCTACTTGCGGAATCGGTTTTGACATGGGAGTTTAGTTCATTTGAAAGCCAGTTGAAAAGTTAGTTGGCCTAAACCAAAATCTGAGAAACATGAAAATCCAATAAAAAGTTGGCTGTCCGGAATACTATAGAGGTTTGCAGGGATAAAATGTTACAGAGAGAATATATATTGTAGAGAGAATAGATATCGCAATGAGAATATCGTAGAGAGAATATATGTTGTGGAGATGGAAAATGTTGTAGAGAGAATATTATAGGGAATGTATAAAGGAAGAATGTTGTCGAGAGAGGAAAAACATTATAGTGAGAATATTTTAGAGAGAAAAGTGCAATAAAGAGCATGTTATATTCAGAGAATATATTAGAGAGAAAATATTGCATAGTGATATAGAGATAATATATCATAGAGAGGATGTTATAGAGAATATTGTAGAGATTGTTATAAAAAAAATATTATAGAAAGAATATATATTATACATATCGAGAATATTGTAGAGAAAAAATATTAAAGCAACGCAATAGAGATAAAAAAGAGGCGTTGTAGAGGGAGAAAAGTATTATAGGGAAAGGATTTTGTAGAATTATATATTGCAGAGAAAATATCTTTGAAAGAAAGGGTTATGGAGGGAGAAAATGTTGGAGAGAGAATAACATATATTGTAGAGAGAGAATATTCTATACATAGAATGATATATATACCGTCTATCTGTGTGAAAGAGACCTCTGACTTTATTTTCCTCACGTATAGTACAAAGACCGAAATACTCATTGTTTATCTCCTTCTGGTCTCTTGCCCAGCAAGTGTAGGTAGTTGTTCTAGTAAGAGGCCTTTGCCACGCTCATTGTACCTCTTCAAGATGTGTTCTGGTGGTAACTTAGTATTTCATTTCACATCATCTTTTCAAAGGGAACCATAAGATTTGTATGTTTTTCATGTGGGCATTCATTCGTTGCATATCATTGCATCATCTTAGAACTAAGAAGATCCTTTGTATCATTTTGTTACCAAAAAAGGGAAAGGTAGATTCAACACATCTTCTTGTGTTTGTTTGAATCATTACGCGGGGCATTGGGGAGAGTGAGATAACCCTCCCATCTCTTTGGTCTTGAGTAGTAATTCTAGATATGGGATTAGGGCTGGCAATTTCGGACCCGACATGAAGTTAGCGGGTCTGGGTCAGGGCTAAACGGGTTCGGGTCGTAAACGGGTCGACACGATAGACCTGTTTAATATTCAACGGGTCGTGTCGGGTCGGCCCGCAATCCGATACTGTAATATATAATACCAGCGGGTCTTTCGGGTCAGGTCGGATTGGGTAAACTGAATAGACACTTGTTTGGACGTTCAGCGCTCAATTCGAACAACCCATCTTGGTTGAATGAAGTTAAATGATTTGTGCAGGGCGTCTGAACAGTCGTTCAAATCCCTTTAGCCAGCTCAGGCTTCGGTTGAGTATGGTGTCAGAGAACTCGTTCGGATGTACGAATAAGTCACTCAAACATTCGTCTGGGCGACATAAGTCCATGCCGTGGGCTGACTTCTGTTTTAGACCGTCTTGACCATTAGATGTCCATCCCATGTCTGCTGTTTGGAGGGATTGATCTATAGTGCTTTTGAGAATGAGCTCTCCTTCAAAATTTCAGATTTTGGATTTTTTGAGAGCAAGGGTTTTTGAAGACTTGAGAGTGGATTTTAACTTGATTCTTGTTTCTTTCTCTCAACGGCTTTTCCTTCGATGTTGTCGGAAGTTTGATCCCTCTTTTTTGGGATGTGGATTTCTTCGAGGATTTCATGTGTTGGTTTTTCCGATGACTCCCAGATTTTTTCTTGCATTCATGAGTTCTTCTAGATCCCTTATAGGTAAAGGCCTTTCCTCTGTCTTTTAAATTGAATGTTGTTTGCCCCCAAAATCCCATTCGTGGGTTCTTTTGTGCAAAGCAAATGATCCTTTGAGTGAATCAAAGAGGTTGCTTGGTGGGCTTCCTGTGAAGTGATTCCTAAGTAAGTAATTTCTTTTATTAGGTATTTGCGGGAAACTAATTAAATCATTTGAGGTCTACCATGTTGGTGTAGACCAGTGAAGAAATCTATTACAAAGTGAAGGGGGAGTATGCAAGGCGTCCCGGGTTAGCATCTAGGTTGTTTGTGTTGTGGGTACAAAAAAGTGGCTAAGACGTTAGCCAACCCATAACCGCGACCCATCAAAAGCAGGCGCCCACGTCGCCAAGCCCATGGCTCGCCAGCAGACCAGTAGAGGCCCGTATCACCAGTGGCCCATGAACACAGCTTGTGGTCCATTTCAGAGACCAGCACGTGGACCGGCAAAGACCCACAAGTGGACCAACCACAGGACACCATATGGACCAAGCGTAGCTTGCCACGTTAGCACATGTGGTTATGGAATGCCATCAACTATAAATACACCAGATGACAACAACATAAGGACTTTTTGCCAGTTCAAGCACATGTAGCCTCGCGTGGAGTAGCAGAGCTTTGCATCCAGGCTAGTTGGATGTGAGGCCACGTCTCATTCCCCAATCTTCTACTTCTCTTCCACTTCTATGTACAAGCATACCTCGACCTGTCAAGGGGTAGCTCTACTCATTCGGAAAATAGTGGATTCAAGGTTGCGACTTACTGCACGGAGATGTAGACTTTAGCCGAACTTTGATATCAAATCTGTGTCATTTCTCTACTCTCTACACCTACAACACTCTAACTCACGTAAGTCTAAATCAATCGATTGTTGGTGGAAAACCTGCACGGCAAAAGAATTCCCCCACATGTGTTGGGGGATCGAATGAAAGAAGGCCAAGTAGGAGGCTTGTGAAGAGCTAAGGAGAAAGGCGATATTTAGCGAGGTGCAGAGGCGAACTCCTTGTAGGACCCACGAGACCTTATCTCTATTATTGTAATTTGACCTTTATTGCTTTAGTGGATTTCTCTCACCATCCTCGGCTCAGCCGACGATGGTAAGAGAAGGGTTTCCTTTGTTTTTCCGTCTAAGGGTTTCCTCATAAGAAATATCGTTGTGTGCTTTTACTTGTCATTTTTGCATCATTTAGGGTCTTGTATGATTGGTCCCATAGCACATATCATGTCTCGTTCCATGATTGTTGAAATATCATGAGAGACAAGTGAACGTTGTCTCTAATTTTCTTAAAATCCACAGGTATTCAGTCAAGGGTTGTGCAGGTGGTTTGTTTGTATTTTTTTATAGGAGGGGGGATTAGACAACCCCCGACCAATTGCGACGTGAGGCGTGACACTCAGGCAAGCATACCCTCAGCCGGATGGCTTTGAGCGCAACTTGCGTTCAAAGCCTTGATGATTCGTAGGATTCTGCAATTCACACAAAGTATCACATTTCGCTACGTTCTTCGTTGATACGGAAATCTAGATATCTGTTGCCGAGAGTGGTTCGAACAGAATATATTGCAACAGAACACACCGGTCTCTACCGTCGCGGGACCGGCCAAACAGCTGGATGGCTTTGGGTGCCAATGGATATTCCTTCAGATGTTTGATCTAACGGACAGGATCAAGCACGGTAAAACCGTTGGTTTCCACTAAACCGCTGGTTTCCACTAAACCGCTGGTAAAACCGCTGGTTCCCACCTTCCCTCCTCGTATTCGCGTCCCCTTTCGCACGGTAAAACCGTTGGTTTCCACTAAACCGCTGTAGGCCGACAGACAAGCTGCATCTTCTTGCCACCTTCTGCACGCGTCTTTGAATTCTCATGGAGATCTAGGGTTAGGGGATCTCCCCATTCCGCCCACCCGAACGATGCTCTCATGGAAGGAGAAGGTGGCCGAGAAGCTCTCTCGCCTTCTCGGCGACGCACCGTCCTCTCCTTCCGCCATGTCCATGGACTCCGCCATGGGTCGGTCCGAGTATCAGGTGACGTTTCGTTCCGTCCTTTCCTCCTTCAATCAGTCCTGACAAATCCTCGATCATTTCTTGTGTTCACTGCCACTGAGTCGGATGGTACATTGCTTAGCTTTGCCGTAGATTTATCTAATTCTGGCCTCGGATACTGAGAATTAGGGGAAATGGTCTGCCCGATTCGGTTAATTACCATCTTCGTACATTTGCATTATGTTGTCATTGTGAGATCTTGAATCTTGGGAATGGGCACCATGTATTCTTTTTTATTCGTGGTTTACGGACCGTATAGAATGTTGCTCTACGAATTTGCTTGCTGTCTCATATGGCTATAGAGAAATTTAGGTGTATGAGTTGAGCAAATTGAGTTTGGGTGTGAGCCTGCAATTTTCCGTATCAAGTATCGGGGGATATCTATCTCATTGGCGATGAACAATGCAGAAGAGTGGTGGAAGATCACTTACAATTCACTCCGTAAGGACTTATGGGATTTGTTTCTTGCCCAATTTGAGCCCTTATCTTTTGGAGCACTGCTAGATCGGTAAATAAAGTAATTTTATTATTTAATGATAGCTTATTATCTAGTGATCATATATATATATATATATTTAAATCATGCATTACTTTTATCGTTAAATTATGTCTGCATAATATGGTCCTTTGTTCTCAAAAAATGACATATATACCCGTAATTAAAGATATTAGGACCAAATTGGCATAAAATTTACAAATAAAGGCGATTTTAGACCTATTTCTGATATATTTTTCTAACTTCTATAATTAGCTCATTTATTAGCGGTTTTGACCGCATGATATGTTGTTTCTTCGGTTTTTTGAGTTTCATTATAAACTAGTTATTTGTTTCAAGATTAACTTGCTGTATGCCTTATAACTGATTTATATTGTGTTCAAGTTATATGCATTCATTATAGTGAATTGTAGAATAATTTATATGCCTTTTCCTATAGGAGTTTAGGATTAGACCGGTAAACAACTATTTTAGTGTTAACAATTGAAGTGGGTTAGCTAGCCTTCCCAAAGGTGACTGTCCTATGGATATTGTGTGTATGCAAATTTCAAATAGGACCATAAGTTTGCACACACCTATCTGAATAACAATGTACTGCTCAAATGTGTTCTGGAGACGTCTGGTAGATTGAATGTGGCAGAATGGACTGCATGAGAAGGAGAGAAAAGAATAACCCTTCTCCCAAAAGTGAGGAAGTGTCTAGATGGATCATGATCGTGTTATGCTAGTTCTCTGCGCTACAGACGTCGCCAATCTGGGGTACAAATGGCATATAGAAATCTCCGCCCAAAGGTGTGATTAGATGGGGTTCCATCCGTCTGTCCCAGAGAATGCTCTGTTAAGAGCACAATAATACACTCCGACTATTCCAGCTTAACTCTTAGACATATTAGAGAATAACTTTAATTAAACCTCAATGTAATAGAATTGCATGAAGATGATAAGTTGTGAAAAGTATCCATGCAATAATAATGATAGTTATATTATCGTATTTTATTTCAGATTTGGAGGAGATTCTTATCCAGAACTGGCCTGGTAAGGTTGATACACTGAAGAAATCCAATTATTCCAATAGGAAGAATCAAATTGACTTATAGTTAGGCCTCTTATATTTTGACTTTGTCCTCACTTGGGGCAAACTAGCTAGAATTAGTGATAAGTCTTCGAATTTGGTGAAAGCTGCACTTCAAAAATAGGAGAAGGCCAATTGTCTATCCATGATGATAATTAGAGGCTCTATTCATGACTCTATTAGTTGTGGCATCCCAGAAACACGTAGCGTAGGAACTTCTTGAGTTGATCAAGAAATAGTTTTTAGTTTCTGTCAGGTCTAGACGATATAACTATTTGGTCTAGTTGTTGGCGCTTCATTATGATTATACATGGAGCGTGATGGAGCAGATGCTCAATTTTTCAAAGCTTATCATCAACCTATAGGAACTGGGCTTGCTTGAGGATGATTTGATGGTTCACTTATCTGTAGCATTACTTCCACGTAATTTGATATTTATAAAGTAAACTGAAGTACTTAGGAAAGAAAGTGGATCTGAATGAGTTGATGCAGTTTGTGTGGCTGAGAAGGAGCAATTGAAGAAAGGAAAAGCTTAGTCGGTAAATTTAGCAATCAACAAATCTAGCAAGAAAGTTCAAGAAGAAATTCATTAAGAGAAAGATGAAGATGGATGGTGTTTCTTTTATGGTAAGAAAACGCAAATGAAGAAAGATGCTACTACTGCGAAGCATGGAGGAAGGAGAAATTAGAAACATTGTTCAAAGGGAACTCACATCTAGCGAGAGTAGAAGCCGTTGGCACCTGCAATATTATTTTAGATAGTGGTTTTACTTTGATGCTATTGATTATGGTTTAGTTTTTGAACATTCTAAAGTTTATTATTACGAGTTACCACTCAATGTCCTTAAGGGATATGTCTGTATGTAATGTAAGTACGCACAGATTTTCCGGACAGTAGGTTACTTTTTGCTTCCCCACGGAGATCCGGGAGCCAAATCGACAATCTATTTGACTCGCTGGTTTCCTCTTTTTATCCCAAAGAACTTTTTTAAAATTTCTTGTCAATCCGACATGTGAATCTAAAGTTATTTTAAGTTTTATTTCAGGTTAATTCTAGGGGTGAGGGATGTTCGTACAATGGCTGTGCAGGAATTCTCGAAATTCTAGCGAAGCACCCTCTCTCTCTCTCTCTCTCTCTCTCTCTCTCTCTCTCTCTCTCTCTCTCTCATGCGGCTCCACCCATGGGTATTGTAGTGAATTGTTTTTGATTGGCGGTTAAGAGAAGAATTTCCTCCTCTTTGGGACTGAAAGGAGAATTTTTGTAGGCCGAGTTCAGGAATTGTGATGGAGGCTGAAGAGAGAAGGTTCTCCTCTTTTTAAGTTTTTTTTACTTCAAAATTCAATGGGGGAAGGTTCTGTTGGGAATCTTGGGATGGGACAAGAAATGTGAGAGGAGCGAAAGGAGGGATGCAGCTACTTTTGTTGCATGCTTTACAAGCAATTTTACTTTGTGGGGATTGTTTCATTTTGCTATTTACTTATTTAAGGTAGGAAATATATTTATTGAGATTGGAATTTGCTAGTACATCTGTGAAATTCGATAAATAACATTACACAACAATATGGAAAAAATGATCAAGGAACCTTGTACCTTTTGTTTTTGTATAACAAATATTGAACTAATGTTAGCCTCTGGATTCTGTTTTATGGATATCACTTTCTCATGCACATGCACCATTGATCAAATGTGACGCATATGTTGGTTACCTGTTAACATGTCATTCACTTTAGGAGTATAGATACAAAGATAAGAGTTATGTAAGCTGTCTTTTGTAAAATATGATACTTGATTTTACTGAAGTAGTGTTAAATGGTAACAGAATACACAATCTGCATGGTTTCTTGGTTTGCCTAAGTGTTGGTATGTCCACGACAAAAGTAAAATGATCCATTTTTAAATACAAGGTCATCTTGAATTCAGTGTGAAGATGGCCCTTTTTTAACATGTATAATTATAATCAAATATGTTCAGTGGTTGATTTCCTTAATTTTGATCTAATGACACTTCTGGTTCCTGAAGCACTATTTAATAAATCCTTGCTTCATTATGATATGCTAGATCGATCAAATCTTGACCATCTAAGTAAGCTCTAATTTGAATGTGAGTTTGGCATGTCAGTATAAAAGAAAAATTAGGACATTGCTTCTTTAAAAGGATGATTTCAATATATTCCACTCCATAGGCCAATATTTTTTACCACCCTCATCTGTTGTGATTTTAAGAGTTTCAAATTTTGTTGAGGTACTCTTTCTCCAAGAAAGAATCTGTTGGAGTACTGTCTCAGATTATTATTGTTCTAAATGAAACCCTCCTCTTTTTTTTTATAGACCAGTAATCCAAATTGAGGACCCTATTATTCAGATGCTCTGGTTTTGGCAAATCTTTGTTGCAGCACTTTAGTAATTTCCTGGAGTTTTTTTTATCTTTTGTAATCATAGGATTTAGTGCTGGTCTAAGGGTATGCAATTGTGACTTTCGGTGAACATTTCATCTGTACTTATTTTCAAGAAATTTTGATTCTCTTAGAGCGTTAATCTTTGTCTAGCCAGGCTGTGCTTGTTAACTTTGCAAATCATAGGAAGATTTATATCACAAGAGCATTTTTTTTACGATCATAAGTGAACCGGAATCCGCTTGTGATCTCTGTTTCTCACTCATATTTACTTTTCTTTTTCATATATTGCATTTACACAGTGAATTGTGACAGATGAGTATTTTACATGTGCAGGCAATACCCTTTTATACAGAAGAATCATCTTCTCCAAAGAAATCTATTTTTTCTTCATTCTTCTTATCGTCTCTTCCTACAATAAACTCTGGTGTTAATGGACACGAATCAAGCACACCCACTCATCCCAATGGTACGAGTTCATTACCACATCAGTCACTTTCTCGAACATGGAAAGCCAATGGTTTCAAATGGAACGACAGACCTTTGGATAAAAGTGCTGAATGCGAAATTGGAAGTGAGAGTGATGAATCAATTGAGATTTCTAAAGAAAACCTTGAGAATATGTCGGGAAGGAATATCAATGGCTATGCCCCTAATGAAACCGAAGAAGCATCCACCTCACGTGACTCTGCGGAGTTCCTTCCTTATCTTACAGAAAAATCTACTTTCATATCTGCAAACTTGTACGAGTTTTTACAGTCATCCCTTCCTAATATGGTCAAAGGATGTCGATGGGTCTTGTTGTATAGGTAATGTGCTCAAACATATTCTATTGTCCTATGATGTCTTTTTTGTTCTGATTTGTTCTTATCTCCTCAAATGAAGGGCAGTACGTTGAAACATGGAATATCGCTTCGCACACTTCTTCGTAGAAGTGTTGGTCTTTCGGGGCCATGTTTATTAGTAAGCTTATATTTGTGCAAACACAATATTTTTGGTTTCCCTTTGAGTTTGGAATTACTTCTTGAAATCCTCTGTAGGGAAAAACTTATCCTGTGATACTGCCAGATATCTTACTTTATTTTAAATAGGAGTTGTGTGTGATGGTTTTATACTTGCTAGATTGTTGGAGATATGCGAGGTGCTGTATTTGGAGGATTGTTGGATAGCCCTCCTAAACCTACATCCAAAAGAAAATACCAAGTAAGCCCCTTTGCCACTTTCAATCATGCATTCAATAATCTTCTCATAACCCCTTTTTTGGCGGTGTGTTGACTTTGACTCTCCATCACCTTTTTTGCTGATAGGGAACAAATCAAACTTTTCTATTCACGACAATATATGGGGAGCCAAGGCTCTTCAGAGCTACTGGTAAACATTTCATGCATAAATACTCCAGCTTATCTTTCAAAAAAAAAATACTCCAGCTTTACTTCATCGTGAAAAGAACATACTTCATCAAAATAACTAAGAAACTTAGCATTTATGTTTTCCTGTAACAGATTAAAGTTCCTTATGTTGAGATGGAAGATCTGCTGTAAAATTTGGATGGCTGGCACTTAGGATCTTACTCTAAACAGAAATAAAACTGCTCTATTTACTGATTATTGAAAATAATATTTTTTAAACAAGAGTTACAAGACATAATAACTCAACTGTTACTAGAACCATATGCGGACACAATAGTAAACTTGTGTACCTCTCAGGAAAATTCAGTGCCTACAATTTGCGTTGATGATCTGCAAATTTCTCGAGTGCATGGAAATATGACCTTACACTATCTTCGAAACCTCTTTTTTCTTAAAAATACCCTACATTGGCCAAATCCTGAATTTGACCCTTTGTTGTTACTTGTTACAGAAAGTTTTCATTCACCACATAAATAAAATCTTGTCGAATTCCAGATCATCATTTATAGGAAAAAATGATGAAAAATATCATTTGTAAAGCCATTTTCTTCATTATTATCTTTGCTAATTTCTCTTATAACCATGATTGCCAGTCCAGCCAATGAATTTGCCTTGTTGTTAGCATCCTACCTTTGTAGTTTTTCGCTTGTTTTGTCTTGTCAAAGTCTTGCTATATAATCCTACTTTAGTTTGAGGCTGCATAGCGCTCCGTATAAGATTTGAGTCCCGTTTAGCCATCTAAACTTGGTTTTATTCTCAAATGAGATTGATACATTTGCTGTATAATTGATGCAGGACGAGTGAAGAGGTCCCGTTAAAAAAAAGGTTCTCACTCTAGATGAATGATCGAGGTTTAGTAATATGCATATTTGAAGGACAACAAGTTAGGTTCTAGGTCATTGGCGGAAAATCAGGAATTCGATGTAGATGAAATTTTGTATCTATGTGGGTTTAGTTGTGGGGTAGGTAGGATAATTTTTTTGTGGTGATCAGTCCGTTGAATGAGGAGATATCAAAGGATATCCAGATATGGACTTCACTGATCAGATTTCATTTTAAGTGCTATTGGGCTTCAATTGGGGAAGAGGAATTCGGGCTTTTAGTATGAGAGGATAATGGACTCTAGTAGCAAAGTTTTGGATCACGTTTTTATGCAAACAGATGAGGAAAAGGTTGTGAAATTCTTATTGGTAATCTAGTTTTGGATCTTTTTGGGGGATTTTGGCAACGAGAAGTGGTGGATCTTATGCTAGAAGATGAGGAAGATATGACCTTGATATGGCTAGTTTTTATTAGTTTTAGATGGGATTTGGAGGATTTAGGGCTGTTTATGATCAAGTTTTTATGGGATCCGAAATTGGTGATGGGGTTAAGGTTTTGATGGATGGAGATAGAGAAGGGTGATAAAGGGAGATGATTATCATGACATCTCACCCTACGGCCTCTCGCCTGGTATCGTAGGTCTCTCATCTTTAATTGTTGATGTGGGTTCATAAAATATCCACCCCTGTTGATTGGTGATGTGGGTTCATAAAATATCCACCCCTGTTCAGCATTGTGATGAGACCCGCAAAGGGGATAAGAGGTGGCGGGACGAGTCAGTAAGTAGGTGGCTCGCCCTGATGGCGACGGTTGGAGCTGTATCAAGTAACTCACCCTAGCGGCGATGGGGCGACACAGCACTACCTGACTCCCCCATGAGACGACAAGGGGAACCTCCATTGGGTGACTTACTTGAGTGAATGACTTGCCTTGCTTCCTACACCGACGATTCAGAGGTCTAGTAGTGGCCTCCGATCAAGACATTCCTGACAGTGCCACACATCTGACCAACTAAAGGACAACACCTGGGAGGCCCAGACACTCCTATGACCTTGCGGTGGAGACGACTTGCGACTATCTTATCTGACCCCTCTAGCAAACACACCTTGCAAGGCTAAAGTAACGCCACATGGATGGATCAGTGGAGTGAGTCTCAACTCCAATCAGTGCTGGGGCACTTAGCTAAAGGTGATAAACTAGTCATAAGAGCAATGTAATGCCAACACGTGGGTAAATACATTATTATGTACTGAAAGTCGAACTCTCCCCAGCTCATATTAAAGGGGACTAGGGCAACAAAAAAGGGGTTGAACCTTTGCTTTCCGTAAATAGACTTAAAACTACTAACCTTGATATTTCCAATGATAATTTGGCTTGTGAGTCCTTGGTACAACATAGGTATAATGTTGTTAGGGAGAAGTTAAAATTGATCCAATGTTTTAAAAAGCGCTAGGCAAACATAAGGCGGTAGGGGAGTTCCAAGGCGGTAAGGCAGAAGGCGGATGCCTAAGCGGGCGCCCAGAGATTGAGGCACCAAAAATTTTATAAAATATTTTACTTAGAATTTGCATAATTATTATGTTTATAATATCATTCTCCTTTCAGGAGTTCATAATAGGCCAAAGGTGCCGCTAACATCATTCTTTCAGGTGGTCACAAAGGGTCAAGGGAGCCACTACACACTAGTGTACTAGTTAAAAAAGAAAAAAGAAGATTTTTTTTTTTTGAGAGAGCAATTCCTCTCCGAGGAAGAGAGGATGGGGTTGAGCATACCCCAAGCTTTATTAAAGAAAAAAATCAAGTTACAAGCTACAAAGGAAAGGGCTAATCAACCCTGAGAGCTTAACAGAGAAACCTGAAAAAAACACTTCACACAATTCATTGGTAAGCATTGTGAAGTTGTTCATCATTATGCAATTTTTCATCGATCAAATCATTGTTTTAAAAAGCGGTTAGGGCGTGCGCCTAGGCATTTTGGGGCTTCGACCGCATCGCCTAAGTTGCGACCCGCTTTTCTCGATGTCCATAAGAGAAAGGCAGTTGATGTTATCGTCGAAGGCAGTCATTCGTAAGTTTCCACTCTCCCATTTGTCTCCTTCATTTTCTTCATTTTAATCTTCTTTTTTCAGAAAAAAAAAAGGTATCGGTTCCTTCATATCTTACTTTTTATGGTGATGAATGTCTTTAGTGCTGTGTTCTTTTCCAGGTACTTGGAATTCCCAGCAAATGGGCCCATTCCCATGTTTCTTCCCATAAGGGCTTGTCTGTTATCTTGTTCCCTGGGAAATGAAAGCCCTCTGTCATTCCTCAACCAAAACATAAAATTAGTAAATCCCTGTAGCTCTCTCATTCTCATGGTGAAAGCATGTACCCAGATGTGGTAAGATGGTGAAAGCGATGTATGCATAGATGTCACATAAGCGGTTTCTATGGAAAGAACATGGGAATGGACCAATCTCCTGGGAATTTCAATTCACAGGAAAGGAACACAGCATAGTAGCTTTAGAGGAGAAAGTGGCAGTTTTGTTTGGATAAAATGTCTTCTGTAGAAAATAAGATGATTGGATAGACATGTGCATGCTTCAGTGCCCTGCATCTGTTGATGGTACGGATACACTGATATGAATGTAAGTGTTGCACAGTTACGACCTGCGTGTTTATCAGTTACTCTGCTCTTTGGCTCTTCTTCTTAATCTGCCACTAATATTGGGATACTGCATAGGTGCAAATAGGTACTACTACTTGTGCTTGAATGATGTATTGGCATTTGGAGGGGGTGGCAACTTTGCATTATGCCTAGATGATGATTTGTAAGTAGTTTACCTTCCATCTGTAAGCAATTGTTTTTAGGAATTTGAATTTTGGAACGTCTTTTACCCTCCCTGAAAGAATCAAACTAAGATGGTTTTTCGAAAGGGCACTTCATAATTTTAGAATGTTAATAATTCCTCTCTAAACTTTTTTCTTTTTAAAGATTACATGGAACGAGTGGGCCGTGTGAGACCTTTGGGAATTTATGCTTAGCTCATAGTCCAGAATTTGAATTGAAGAACGTTGAGGTAATATCTAGAAATCTCTAAGCTATCTGTGAAACTGCCTCAATGGCCTTTGAAGACTTTGATTACCCATATGTGTTGTCTTTTGTAGCTTTGCCTTATTTTTTTCAATTAATATCAGCCTCTTGATCCTTCAGATAATAATTTATTTTTAAATGCAAATGCTATTTTTCATTATTAATTACCAGTACATCGCATCTTGTATAGCTTGTAATGAAACCTGTCATGTTTTTATATTCATGGGACCTCAACTATATTGCAGTTTGAACATTATTCACTTGATTTAGCACCTGCATCTTGCTAGTTGATTCTTAATTTTGTTTTTTTTATGGTTGAATCAGCAAGACAAAGATTTGCATTGACTGGGGCGTAGAGGACAGACATTTGTGGTTTTCTGATATATTATTTTGAGCATTGTTTTTTATGTAGGTTTGATGAAATATCATTCACACTAATACTTTATGCGGCTTAATGAATAAACCATGACACACAGTAAAATACAAGCTTGCACTACATAAGTAACATAATGGTTTAAGATTTGGATATCGGATTGAAACGTATCAGATTATTTTTTAATTTTCACATGCTCAACCGAAATAATGCAGTGAGCCAAAATCAGACAGTTCACTCTAACCAAAAGCTTATGCCTTTTGACTTAATAATATCAATGGTATCCAAAATGATGGGGAGCAGATCATGTCATACACGATTCTCGAGGCCAAGCTCCGTTCTGGCGGATGACCCATTTGTCATGCTACCAAGTCCGGCTTTAAAAGAAAAATCGGGTTTAAAACACGACTTATTGTTGTGGCGTTTATTACACGACTTTTCCAATTTTTTTAAAAAAAGTCATGATTCTTTCAAAAAATCATGATTTTTTGTGTTTTAATCCAAATTTACACTTTTTAATCCTGATTAATCACGCTTTAATCCTGTTGTATACTACTTACAAATTTTATTGGAACATCTTTATATATTGTTAAAAAACTTGTACCGTTTTTCCCTCGACTCTTTTCTGTTTTTTTTCGGCTTTTTTCCGATTTTTCCAACTTCTCCCCTTGCCGTTTTTTTCCTAACTTCCAACTCGGTAACTTTGCCCAGTTGTTGGGGGACCATTTGACTTTTATCTAATATTCATTTAATTGTTTACCATTTTCAGAGTTAATCAAAACCCATGTTATAAGAGTTTCCTAAGAGTCCAAGTCCTAAGTTTATTAGGAGTTCAAGTTATACATTCATTACCAAATCCTAAGTGTATTAGGAGTCCAAGTCCAGGATGGAAGTTTATTAAAGAAACTCAGTGCCTCTATGACGAAGAATTTTATTGATAATAAAAAGAAAAAATTATGCTCTGTGCAAAGATTGTTTTGATGGATTTTCTTCCCCGACGACGAGAGGCCTATGGTACCCGTCGAGAGGTCGTAAGTGAGATGCCTTGGTAAACATCTCCCTCTATCACTCTTCTCTATCTTTATCCTCGTAGGTGAGATGCCTTGGTAAACATCTCCCTTTATCATTCTTCTCTATCTCTATGCATCAAAACCTTCATCCCAACACCTATTTTCGGATCCCATAAAACCTGACCATAAACAGCCCTTAAGACCCTTCGAATCCCATCTAAACCTTACCAAAACCTAAACATAGCAAGCATATAACCCCCCCCCCCCCCCCCCCCAAACCCCTCCATGATCCACCACTTTTCATCACCCAAATTCCCCGAAAAGACCCTTCGAATCCCATCTAAACCTTACCAAAACCTAAACATAGCAAGCATATAACCCCCCCCCCCCCCAAACCCCTCCATGATCCACCACTTTTCATCACCCAAATTCCCCCAAACCCCTCCATGATCCACCACTTTTCATCACCCAAATTCCCCGAAAAAATTGATCGGTACAAGTTGTCCCAATTTGAGTTTTGCTACCTTTTCCTCATCCGTTTTCATCAAAACTAGATCCAAAACATCACTATATGAGCCTATTACCCTTCCATAGTACTGCAACTCGAGCGGTTGAGGGGCCAGCCCAGGTCCAACCCAAGGGGTTGAACTTTATGCCCAAACCAAGGTCAGAATGAAGCTCACTAACCCAAGCGAAACCCTAGGTTGGGTTGGCCTGGTTGGGCAACAGTTGGACTATTTTTAGCCAACAAACACTAGTAACTATTTCCAGACATTCATGATAACTTAATGCATTCTGAAATGACAATATAATATATTATTAACATGGTAGGGTAATATATCCAGAATCAAAAGATCAACTCATTAATCTGTTTATCGAAGTCAAAAAATCAAACTACTTAAGAATTATGCAAGATTTTCTTGAAAGGCACCAACAAGCACTAGTAACCATTTCCAAACATCCATGATAATGCATTATGGAATGACAGTATGATGGTAGAGGTAAAATAACCATAATCAAAAGATCAACTCATTAATCCATTCATTGAAGTCAAAAGATCAATTTACTTGATAATTATGCAAGAATTTTTTTAAAAGGCACACTAATAGAGCAAAATGAAAGTAAGAAGTATACTAGTTGGGTTGCGTGTTGGATCTTGTTAGAGGATGACGGCTAGGGGACTGACGTGGTGGAGGGACGTGGCCCGAGAATACCATCAAAACGAGGAGACGGAGGGACTCGACGAGCAGCGACTGTGTGTAGGCAGTATGGGAGCCGAGAGATGCTGTAGGAAGCCATACCCCTGAAGTACGGGGGCGAGCCGGCACAAGGGAGGTCCCGGGCAGTCCGGTATAGTGGAGACGGACCGGAGGAGGAGGGACAGGGGAGGAGCGGTGGGGCGATGGGGGGCAGTAGGGGGTGCAGGAGGGGGGCGGTGTGGGCTGCAGGAGGTGCAGAAGGGGGGCGGCGGGGCGTCAAGGGGTGCAGGAGGGGGCGGCGGGTGCTTCAGGGGATGGCGGGGGGGTCGGAGGGGCTGCAGGGGGGGTTCTGTTGGAAGAGGAGGGGCGCGGGGTGCTGCAGGAGGTGCATAAGTGGGGCGGCGGGGCTTCAGGAGGTGCAGAAGGGGGGTGGCGGTGGTTGCAGGAGGTGCAGGAGGGGGCGGCGGGGGCTGCAGGAGGGGGCGGCGGGGGCTTCCGGAGTGCTGGAGGGGCTGCCGGAGGGGGGAATCGGGTGTAGGAGGGTGCTGGAGGGGCTGCCGGAGGGAGAATCGGGTCAAGGAGGGGGTTGGAGGTGCTGCCGGAGTGCTGGAGGGGCTGTCGGAGTGGGGAATCGGGTGCTGGAGGGGCGGCGGGGGATGCAGGAGGTGCAAGAGAGGGCGACGGGGACTTCCGGAGTGCTGGAGGGGCTGCCGGAAGGGGGAATTGGGTGCAGGAGGGTGCTAGAGGGGCTGCCGGAGGGGGTAATCGGGTGCTGGAGGGGCTGCCGGAGGGGGGTATCGAGTGTAGGAGGGTGCTGGAGGGGCTGCCGGAGGAGTCGCCTTCACCGCGGAGAAACCCTAGAGCTCTGATACCATGTTAGAGGATTACGGCTAGGGTTTGGAGAGAATGGAGTAGTTCTCATTGAGGGACTAAAGCCCAATATATAAGTACATGTATACACATAGAATCCGACCCGACTGTACATAGAACCCGACCCGGTATATACATTAACAGATCTTGTTACGTGTTGGGTACGGGTTGGGTTTGGTTTCCCGAAGCCTCTGCCCAGGCCCAACCCAAGTTGAGGTCGGGTTGGGATTTTTAACACATGCCCAACCCATACATGTAAAATCCCAACCTAGCCCTCGTAAATTCAGGTTAGGCTTGGGTTGGGTTCGGGTTGGCCCACCCAAGTTGCAACTCTATCCTCCCATACAAAAAGCCCCAATTCTTATTCAAAATCGAAGCCCAATTGAATCCAATACCAAATCTGGACTATGCAGTCAAGATCTGAAAAACCCTAGATATCTCCACA
This sequence comes from Chamaelirium japonicum, assembly GCA_947650365.1. NCBI lineage: Eukaryota > Viridiplantae > Streptophyta > Magnoliopsida > Liliales > Melanthiaceae > Chamaelirium > Chamaelirium japonicum. The sequence goes on along the minus strand of OX393550.1, from coordinate 8,595,041 downwards.
TCCAAGTACCTAATCGCCTTCATTTTAACCATAGTTTGGTAACCCATAGACCTACCTCGCCAGAAGTTTCATCCACATCCGACCTTCAAATCTTCATCAAACAACCAAAACCTACTATGCTGTAAACAACATCTATACATAAGTAAACCCCCACATTCACCTAGAGCGAGATCCTACTATTTTGGCGGGGCCCCTCACCCATCCCGTAGTCACACTATAATCGGAAGACAAAAAAGTGATGACACTACCTAAAGAAACACTCACTAAGGTAGGCTAATATGGTGGTTGGAAAGTGCACATTCCTAAATGATGCTGAAGGAGTAGCAGAGTCACTGGACATCGGTCTAGTCCGAGGAAACCAATGTGCTGAAGAAGAGATGGCCCACTGGAGCCACTTGTAGTTGACTTGTCCAGGGTAATACAGTACATTGACTTCATCAAAATGGATCTTCCACCACCAGTTGAGTATCTACTTTCAGCAGTGCCTATAATAGAGTTACCACCCACAGTTGTCTCCAGTAGGTCGGTTTTACAACATGTTGACTTCCTCGGGCTAGACCGGCCTCCAACGGCTCTGCCTCTCCTTCAGCATCATTCGAGCATGTGCAATTTCTAGCCACCATATTAGTCTGCCTCGATGATCGTCTTCTTTCGTTCGCGCTACCACTTTGTCTTTTGGTTTTAGGGCTGCTCTAACATACAGTTTGTGTAGGACTCAGGAAGTGACCCCTGTGTAACGCCGCTAACGCGACATCCACTACTGAGCCTGCATTACTAGTTGTTGACTTCAAGACGCCACTACGATGATCCTGGTGATTTGGACTACACTTCCTGATTTGACATCATAGAACTCGAGTCGAGTTGCATATAGTAGAAGTGAATGATGGAGAACTAATCATGCCATGTACGATTCTCGTGGCCAATCTCCGTTCCGACTGATGGCCCAGTTGTTGGGGGCCTATTCAACTTTTATCTTAATTTTGTTAATTATTAGTATTTCATAGTTAATTTTAGTTTAAAATATGCATGTCAAAAACCTTTGTTATAGGGGTTTGAGAGAAGATGAGGAAAATGATAGAAAGATTATAGATACGATCTTTTAATTTTATTCACTAAACAACTAGGCGCCTGCTTACCTTCCAAAAAAAAAACTAGGCTCCTGCTTAGATATAAAGTTACTTAAGCTAATATCTAAATCCTTATACAGAAGGGATGCCTAATTTAGACTAAACAAGATTCACTGCCATAGGTCCATAGGACCATAACCATCAAGCCATGTCCCATCTACTTGCCTTCTTCACCATTCTTTTCTACTAGGGCTATATTTGTTGTCAAAGGAAGTTTTTTCATGCCATTTCTAACAACTTCCATCATTGTTATTCTAGGTCTGCTCTTCCTTGGACCTTCCATATTAATCTGAGACCCTCTCATTATCGGGTCCGCCTCTGCTCTACGTTGTACAGGCTCAAACCATCTTAATCTGTTCTCCATTATCTTATCCTCAATTGGTGCCTCTCCAACACTTCCGCTAATATATTTGTACGAAAGGAAATTCGCTCGAAAAAAATTACAAACTCGCTCAGGGTGAGCGAAGCGTGAAAAGTATTAGGGTTTTGTGGGAAAATCCTCTTTGATCCTCTATTTCCTTGGATTTTGTTTGAGCTTTCGAAGAGTCAGACTCTCAACTTGGGTTTACAAGAGTTTTGGAAAATTTGAAGAAGAAAGATACTTGCGGTGCTTTGATCATTCCGTACTTCATGCTTTATTGGCTAGGAGTTGCGTTGCTTTGCTCCTCGATCTTTATGTTTCTTTGACTTTTTGAGTTTCTTTGACTGGATGACAATTGGTGTAGAGTTTTGATTCTTCCCTTTTTCAAACTTTTCTTCTTCGTGAACGGAGCGAAACTTTTTTGATGCCCAAGTGTGGCTTCTTGATGGAGTTGTATTTGTAGCCAGCATGAGCTCTCAATGGAGATACACTTGCATACAAATCCTCCAGAAGTGTTGGTCTTCAAGCGTTGGAGTATTGCTCTTTTCTTTTTGACAACCTCTCGGTTTTGAGTTTTTCCACTCTATTGCCCGCTTATTTATAGTCAAGAGGAATGATTGGGTTGAGTGGGGTAATTATGGTAAGGAATAACTACCTACCAATTTTGCATTTCCCCCTGTCATTTTGGCATAATTCCCAAGTGGATGTATGACTTACCCTGGGTAATGATGGTCTTGATTTGAGCCTTCCATTTATTGCTTGTGGCCCTTTATGCACCTGTCATCTTGGTGATTCGATCCGTTTTTGGACTTGTTGGATCAATTGGTTTGACACAGATTCGTGTTTGTAGCAGTCCGGGTCTAACCCCCCCCCCCCCCCCCCCCCCTTCTTTTCCCTTTTTTTTCTCGAGCCGGCCCTACCTGTCATTGGGACCAATCAGTTACCAGAGCTAGTCAGGTCGGCTACCAGGGCTTGTAGGCCCTGGTACTGGGTTTTGTCAGCTACCAAGGCTGGTAGGCCCTTGTATTAGGGTTGGTCGGCTACCAGGTCTGGTAGGATACCAGGGTTGGTAGGTCCTAGTACTGGGGCTGGTTGGCTAACAGGGCTAGTAGGCCTTGGTACTGGGGTTGATTGGCTGCCAGGGCTGGTAGGTCTTGGTACTGGGGCTGGTTTGGTCCTAGTGAGGTGCAGGTTTAGGCTCACGTAAGGGCTTGCTTTCACTTGGATTCTTTTAGGGGCGATCTAGACTTAGGAATTTTAGTTATTTAGACTAAGCATTGAAGTCAAGAGACGAGTAAGGCTTATCCTTGATACAAGCTTTGTATTTGATTAATCACTCCGTACCAATCCCAATGGGTTGTCCATAGCCAAAGGAATTAATCAAGGCAAAGTAAAAAAAAAAGGGCTGCAACCCCTTTAAAACCCTTGTTCCTCTCATTTTTCTCATTTTCACAATTGTCTTTAATCCCATCTTCCTTCACCAAGATATTATTTTCTTACTTTTGATGCACATAACTTGATCTATATCTCTAGTTTTTCTTTCCCTCGTTCTAGTTAATTTGTATAGTTCTTTGTCACCATCCTTGGAACATAGTTTATCATACAAGTTATTAAAAACTACATACTTAGCCTTACTAGCTAGATTTTTAGTGTCCTTTTTAGCTTTTTTATACCTTTCCACTAAACTAGATTTGGTACATCTTAGAATATAACCCCTGAAACCGGCTCTTTGAGCCAATGGCATAGATCTACTAACTAGAAATTTGTATCACATTTGAAAAAAAAATTATGATTTGCATTAGCATTTCATGAGGTTCTTTTTTTATTCTCGTTCTTCATGAAAAATCCTTAGATCATGCTAAAAATGTGCCCCTCACTACTGCAGTTACTAAACAAGAAAAACGGTTCGGATCGCTTCACATAACCAAGTCTATCTCATTCTTATGTAATCTGCCTCTGTTTATTGCCGGACATGCATGTTCTTAACATGGTCTGCCTGATTAGGATGACGATGAGATTTTATGTTTACTTATCATGCCTCTTGAGACATTTCTGAGATCATTTGGGAATAAATTGAATAGAACCTTATTCAATTTTCTTTGATTAGTAGGATCCATGAACATAGAATTAGAATGTTTTACCAGCGCATGCAAATGAAGGCATACATCAAAATATTTCATACTTTTCTCCTATCGTATAGCAAATAAAGTTGGGAAGAATTTACAAGAGCTCTACCATGTGGAGATTCAAAACCTTAGCCGGTCCTATGTCAGCTAACACTTTGACTTATCGTGGAGCCACATATACCCATAGTTGACATGATTTGACCCTCGGCATTAATTTCTTACCGAAAACGAGATGCATTTGAGCAAATATGTAATCCTCATTTCTCATTGTATGGTTGTCTGTGCATTAGAATGTACAGAATTCTGCTTCATGATCTAGGGGATATGCCTTTTGTTTCAGTGCCCTTGTATACTTCACCTATATGTTCTGTTTCTGAGCTTCTCGTCAATTTCGATTCTGCAGTTATGGGGTTTCTCGCATTCGTCGCGCTGCCTGACCTAATTGAAGGTGGTGGTGCTGTCAACATATCATTTTTTTATCAATCTTATTCTTGTTGTATATTCTTTTGTTATAGTCCATTCTTTTTTCGTTCTTTTTTTTTTTTTGATATTCATATAGGTGTGTTGTGATAAGTCTTCATCAAATTTTCAGTTGAACTGTAAGTTGTATGATGCATTTCCATTTGTGAACCTGTACAAGCCTCCAATTACTAGTGGAAGTGATTGTATCGAACCTTGATATGAGTTTAATCTAAGGTTTTAACTAAAAATTTGTATCTCAGCTTTTGGATTGTGGCTTGAATTGGATTAGATGTAAAGATACTTATTGAATCGATGTAGCTTGAGTTAAGCTCGGTTTAAGCTAATAGTTCGGGCACAATTTGTTGCGTAAATGAGCGACCCTAATTAAGGCTGTTGTTATTTGCACAATATATGATAAGGCCATTCAACTTAAAAATTTTGAAGTGTACAATGAATCCTCAAAGCCTTCCACATCTATTGATAAGTTCACCCAGCTTGTTACCACCGCCGCCTCCATTGTTGCCTGTGCATCCGCCGTCTCCTCCAGCTCCTTCCTCTCTCCCTCAGCCCCTTCGCCCTACCTCCGCATCTTGCCCAGCAAAGTTCTCAGTCCATCTCTGCTCCTCGGAAGAAGAATCCTTCACCTTCGAGAGTTTCAGCTCATGTTCCTCCTCCCATGGTCTTCCCGACTTGGAAGGAGGAACTCTTATCCCACGGTCTTCCAGACTTTGATGACCCTAGAAGTTTTGGAATTTGATGAAAATTGGTGAGGATGATCATCTTACCTTAGATAACACCCTCACTAAATTTTATCAAATTCCAAAACTCATAGGGGGATCAAAATGAGGGCAGCTCATTTTTTTCACCCGTAGCTCACAGCTCACTGTAACATTCCTCTCTCTCTCTCTCTCTCTCTCTCTCTCTCTCTCTCTCTCTCTCTCTCTCTCTCTCTCTCTCTCTCTCTCTCTCTCTCTTTGTGTGTGTGTGTGTGTATGGACTATGGTCCTCCCGAATAGTCAACACGGTAGTCCTCCCTTATATTTAGGTGCCATGTGGTATTTTTTAACTAAATTTTTTTTAATGGTCAATCCACTCTACTTGGATCATGATTAAAAAAATTTCAAAAAAAAAAAAAAAACTTAAAACAACCCGATCAACGGCCGACAAATTTAATGGTAAACTGAGTCCTCCGATCCATCCCTGTCCATCTGGCCAAGCTGTTGTTCTCATCCACAGCTAACTTGTACGTAGAGGGCGCAGTCGGCATGGAAGGGGAGACCAGGGGCAGGATAGCAAGGAGAACGAGCGTTGACAAGTACGATCTCCCCTCCGCACAATTAAGGTAAGCATCAGGGCTAGCGAGTCCCGGCCATGTCTCAGCCAATTAAGGTCCGGCATGCTAAGTTGAAAACCAGTATATATGGGGAGCCGTACCCGAAGTGGAAATAAAGCAAGCAGTGCCTTAGCCTATGGGGAGCCTTACCCTACGGGGAAAACTTCGGGTGAGTGTAAACTTCCCACTCTTTCGTGCCGGCCGGGGGCACGAGCAACGCGTACAACAAAGCGCTCCCGCACTACACCAACATGGAAGAAGACACAGCTAGCTAGGATGGCTGCCGATCGATCTGTGCGTCTTACTCCAGCCTCTAGCATCCTCGCAACATCAGCAGGAATCTCCTGCGTCTCTGAGCTCCTCGCAGCATCACTAGTCTATCTGCTCCTCTAATTCCATCATCCTACTTTGTGCAGCTAGCTATAGACGCCCAACAAATTAACTAATATAGGGGAGAAGAGGAACAAAATCAGCAGCTCTAATTTGATTTTATCCTTATTTCTTACTAATAAGATGTCTATGACCACCATTATCTGATGGCTTGTCGCTCTTTGTGTTGGGTTTAGGATCCATGCAATTCTCGGAAAAAGATTCATTGGGCCTCTCAGGTGACATGTTACACAAAACTCAGGTTCGGGTTGGGTCGAGTTACCCATGCCCTTGGCCTAAGCCCAACCCAATCTTTGTTAAGGTTGATTTTTTCCAACCCAAACCCAAACCCAACCCTTCCTTCAATAAAATGTGCTTAAACACCCGATCTAGAGTCAAGTTGGGTCGGGTTCAATCCGCCCAAGTTGAAGCCCTATATTCTGGACAAGGCAATGGTGGCCAAGCTCTAGCTAGAGACAGAGTAGCACCCGACGCGGCGACGCCCTATATATAATCTGTCTAGGTGGTCGAAACCGCATTGGCATGATGAAAATCAGACATTGTACGTGCGGCACTGCCAACGTCGAGGTAGGCGCAACCCGGTGCAATCGGATCCGCTAATCTCAAGTGAAATTCTCGACGCCAGATCAAACACAACGGGGAGGTCAGAACTGCTAATTACCATGGGCTCCATAAGAGAAGAGAGGAGCCATGCAAATGGTTGGGTGGTCGGTGGTTGGGCGGCAGGTGGTTACTCGCCCCCGGGCACAAGGCACGGCAACCGCATCGAGTGAAGAAAGGTACGGGTACGGTCAGCACCACAGGATGCGCTGGGTACGTGGTTTGGCAGGGTGGTCGGGGATGATGCTCGGCCAGCACCGACTGCTGGCAGGTGGCGATTAGCGATTGGACGCCACCTTGCTGTGGTCATGTGCCACCTTGCTGCCGGCCACCAGGCACAAGAGCACGGCAGGAAGAGAAAGGGGAGGCCTACCAGTTACTGTCGGCTGGGGCCACCGGGCACAACCCCCAATATTTTATCCCACCGCTTGTTTTCCGCTTTCCGCCATTTCTGAAACTTCATCACCTCGCCAGTTCTCATAAGCTTCACTCACTATCTCTTGACGAGAATCCTCATCAGAAACCTACCGGAACCTCTTCATTGGGTTGTTGTTGGACGGTCTGGCGCAAATCCTCGATGTAACCTCGCTGGAACCTCACCGGAACCTCTCCGTCTCAATAGATCAGGTACAAATCTCCCTCGTCGGAAACTTGTCGTAGCAAACCATGTATTGTCTTGCGTTTATTTTATTTGCGTAAATTTGGGTTTATTTCTTTTGCGTCGTATTGTGTTTTGTTGCGTACACTTTGCGTTTAATTGCGTTTATGTTGTTTGGTTGTTGTGTTTGTACGTTTGCGTTTAATTGCATATAGTTTTTTATGCGTTTATATTTGTGTTTAATTTGCATACGTTTACGTTTTAATTATGTTTTAACTTTTTATGTGCAGAATTACGGAACAATGGATTCAGCACTACCTATCATTTGTATTTATGATGGAGAATTCAAATATAACAAAAATAAGTACGATTATATTGGCGGGCAAACCAGAATGTTTCTGTTGCGTATATCTACTAGTTATGAGCAACTCATTGACAAAATCCATCAGATCACGAATGATTGTGTCAAAGAGTACCACATTACTATTAAAGTATATTATATCCTAGTACCATATCGTATCCTCTTGTAGAAATTATGAATGATGATGACGTAGTCTTGTTCATCGCCCATAACGTTCGTAATATAAATAAGAATATTCCTATGTGTACCTTGATGACCGAGCGAAGGGTGATCGTCAACCTTGTCGCGGGCCAGCCGCACACTTCGTCGTGGGCCGACCATGCGCTTCGCGACCCGGGAGGTTGGCAACGCACAAGAAGGAAGGCAACGCACGAAGGAACCAGGGCCGTCAATCTCGTCGCGGGTTGGCCGCGCACGAAGGAGCCTAGGGGGAGCCCCAGCCTCGTGGGTTGACTCCTTCTTGTGCGTTGCCAACCTCCCCGAGGCGCAAAGCGCACGGTCGGCCCGCGACGAAGTATGCGGCCGGCCCGCGATAAGATTGACGGCCACCCTCCGCTCGGGTCATCAAGGTACACACAATTCCATTACTAATAACATGAGTGCTTAAAGGATCTCATTCTCTCTATACCATACCATCACCACTATCTGTTTGTAAGAGAAAATTAGATCAATCGATAATAGTTTCTAGCAAAGCTAGTCGTTATCATAATTTGTTTCCTTCATCATCGGTTACTACGATACAAGAAGCGAAATTATTTTCAGCGGGCGACATATATATTGTGCCATGTTCTTTAGATGTTAAGGAAGAGAACAGTGGGAAATATCAAAGTTTCGCTAAGAGAATGGTTGTTGGTGTAATATAGATCTGAACGTCAACCCTATGGATGATAGATGTGGTATACTAAATACATTCGTGGGAACTCCTCGTAAAATGACTCCTTATCAAGATGTACATTCGAACCAAATGTCTATGCTTACTAAATCACGATGCGAAGCTCCAATGCCTACAACATCTAAATTCATGTATGAAAAAATATATGTTGATTAGTAAGATAAAATTCTATTTTCTTTGATATAATTTTTAAATTATTGGTTTTATTTTATATTCGTTCTTGTAGTTTGTTTCCTTTACAACGAGTTACTACGATAGAAGCAAATTATTTTCAGCGGATGACATAGATTTTCTTGAGACAAAAAAGACTGAGAACGATCTGACACATGCCCCTACCATGGCGGACAACACAAGGTACTTGTATCATATCGATAACCATATGAATATAATATTCTCTACATTCCCTCTAATAATAATACATGTCAATTATCTTGCCCATAACCGGCGCTACAAAAAAGAAAAGAGATCAAAGTTATTTCCCTAAAAAAATGAAAGAGATCAAGGGTCGGAGAAGCCATCGAAGACCGAAGTTAGACGCGTGGAGGATCTGAAAACGAGGAGACTCCAACGCTCGAGACTCTAAGCTAGAGACATGGTGGCTCTGAAGACGATGAGGCTCCAACGCTCGAGTTGAAGGTCGAAGAGAATAAGGTGTAAAAGCTCTGCAAAGAAGGAGGCTCCAACGCTCAACGACCGAAGGCTTCGTAAGGAATGAGAATGTGCATCCCAACGGAGAGGAGTTGCCTAGCAAAGTCCTTATCAATGCGAAGGCCTTGCACACGAAGATTAAAGCTTCAACTCCTCGTACAAAGAAAAAAGCTTGGAGAGGAAAGTCCAGAGTCATCGTCACCCCGTCGTCTCCAATGATATTCATCAACTCCGAAGACGCCAAAAGCAAAGACCAGAGAAGAAGATCGAAGCCAACAAACACCCCCATCATCTTTAACAAAGGCGTCAACTCTTCGTACGAAGAAGAAAGTTTGGGAAAGAAGGCCCGAAGCCGGTACTACACCTACCATCTTCATCAACAAAATCCAATGCTATAACCGTCGCACGAAGATCGATGCTACACCCGTCGTCTTTATCAACAAAAGCCGATACTACATCCGTCGTAAGGAGATCGGTGCAACACCCGCCGCCTTCAAAAGAATCCAAAGAAGCCCGGAGAAGAAGAGAAGTCAAATCCAATGCCACAACTGTCGTTGCCAAAGTTCCATCCACAAAAGAAGAAAGCTGGAAGAATAAAGAAGCATTGGAGACGTAGCTATCCCCGTTTGAAGAGGAGATCAAGCCAAAGCAAAAGGTCAAAGCCAAAGCAAGAAGCCGAAATAAAGCACCGGTAAAGCCCGCGTCAAAGCAACGCATGTTGATGTAGGCCTGATCAGCACCATCAGATCATTGCCGCATCTTCAGTTCGTCGCCAGAGAGTTTTATTTACAGTCATTTTATTTTATGCATGAAAGACATTATCCATTTGATGACTTGTAGCCGTTTGTTTCAGTTTTTTGCCTATTTTCTATGTTTTTGGCCTAATTTCTGCACTTAGTATTAGTTATGTTCTTGCCTAATTCATGGGGGATGTCCATGATCTCATCTGAGGGCTTTTCGGATTGAATCCGGGTCTTCTCGGGTGAGTTTTCTGCATGTTATTAATAAAATCTGGGTGTGTGTGTTTGCGGGATACCGACGGACGAGATTATGTCTCGAAACCGACGGTTAGATAGCAAAATAACTTAAATTTGATGATGTGGCATCAATTGGACTTCAATTAGGGCTATGTGGGCTCCAATTAGGGCTTGTCCGTCCCTTGCCCGTGCGAAAACCGAGCCAATCCGCCCCCTTCCGTTCCCTCTCTTCTCTCTCTCTTCTTTCCCTTATTTCTCTCTCTTTTCCTTTCCTTTTTTTGGCCCATTGCATCCCCACCATTCCCCCTTGATTTTCCTTTGATCTTGGCCATCCAAAAAGAAACCCTAGTTCTACAAAAAGGGGAAGATTGAAGGAGATTTTAGATTTTGATGAATTGCTGAAATTTGTGCCTCGTCGTGAGTGCTTCCGGGCGAGACGTGTGTCCCCGATCCTCGCCGCTTCCACGACTTCGCCTCGTGAAGGCCTCGGTGTTGTTTTTCCGAAGGTTCCGGTTTCTCCCGACGTTCGGCCTTGCTCCGTGTGTAGGATCATCGGCGCATCCTTGCAATCGACCCACGACGGGAAACCCCAGGCAGTATCTATCCTTTACTTTATTTTTCCCTCGCATCCGCATCGTTTCTCCTTTGTTTCCATTGCCTCCGCTCCGCATCGCAGCCGTAATCGCCCGTTTCATCGCTAGTTGAAGCCCTAACATATGCCTACTTATTAGATTTGCTATCTTTAGTCTGTCGGTTACCCTTGCAAGCATATGTAGCCTTTTTTTATATAAAATCTGAAGCAAACGTACCTCTGAAATTCCTTATCTACTGCTGCGAATGATATTAGTATATGCTGATTTTCGTTTTCAAGTTATTATTGTATCCCTACTTGTTAGATCTTAGTCCAAGCTTTATGTGCGTGCATAGATTTTCAGATTTTCCCAATTCTCCATTGAAACCCTAGTGTAGGTCAGACCTTTGCCTGCATCAAGTTGGTATCAAAGCAATATGACGCCATGTCCTATCATAGCGTCCAATCCCATTATTCGTGTGATCCCCTAAATACCCATACCTATAAAAAATTTGTTAAACTATATAAATCTTTTGGGCCATGTCCTACCCTTTTTCCGAGATCTCCGATGGAACATCGCTACTCCTCTTTGATTAGAGATCGAGCCCATAACCTAAATCTATCTTCTAAGCCTTTTGTTCAATGGGTTTTACGGAGTCCTTCGGTGCCATCCTTGAAAGCCAGCTATATTGAAACCCTGCTCTTACTTGACGATATTGAGGATGAGTTGGCATGGAGAGAGAAGCAGCACCAGAGGCTTGCCAGATACAGCAGACCACCACCTCCAGCAGAGCCTCCACCTCCTGTGGAGCACCCGGTTTCACCAGTGGCACAACTTGAGGAGCATCCACCTCCTGTGGAGTTTCCTCGTCCAATGCCTACGGAGGAGCCACCTCTTCCGTCAGCGACTCCAGAGGAGTTCCTTCCACCTTCTCTAGTGCCTACAGAGGTGCCACCTCCTCCTTCAGTGACTCCAGAGGAGTTCCTTTCACCTTCAGCAGTGCCTACAGAGGAGTCCCTTCCTCCGGTAGTGACTATAGAGAGGTTTCTCCTACCTTTCATAGAGCTTACAAATGAGACACCTCCTCCTGCAGTTCTTCCTACAGCAGATGACTTTGTTGGGACTGACCGACCACCTACCGCTCGTGTGCTTCTGTTTATGTACTTCAGTAGCTTCTGGCCCTCGCTCGACGCCAGCACTCTCTTCGCGAGGGGCCCAGAGGTGGTTGACTGCCCGAGACATCACTTGTTGGGAATTCATCACCAGATCCAGGCACAACGATGATCCCACGGTGGTGGTCTCCCTCCTGCTACCGGCGATGTCTTCCGGCGTAAACTCGAGGACGAGTTTTTCGCAGCGGAAGCGATTGATGTAGGCCTGATCAGCACCATCAGATCATCGCCGCATCTTCAGTTCGTCGCCAGAGAGTTTTATTTACAGTCATTTTATTTTATGCATGGAAGACATTATCCATTTGATGACTTGTAGCCGTTTGTTTTAGTTTTTGGCCTATTTTCTATGTTTTGGGCCTAATTTCTGTACTTAGTATTAGTTATGTTCTTGCCTAATTCATGGGGGATGTCCATGATCTCATCCGAGGGCTTTTCGGATTAAATCCGGGTCTTCTCGGGTGAGTTTTTTGCATGTTATTAATAAAATCTGGGTGTATGTGTTTGCGGGGTACCTGTGGGGGAAAATCTTCGTGCCGACCCGAAGACTCCGCCTCACCAGTCAATTGAGTTTCGAGTGGAGGATCGTTGTTCGTTCTATTGATTGGAGTTGCAGTTCCCAATAGACAAGAGAGATGCAATCAGAGAGTTGACGCGAGAGATGTGATCTCGGAGTTCAGCCGAAGCCTACGTCTCCGTGCTATAGGGAGCAACCCGAATTTACTAACACTTGTATCGAAGTGATCTCGACAGGCCGAGTATCACTGAAACCTCTCTGATCTCTTCAAAGGCAAGAAGAAGAAGATCGAAGAGAGGAGGAGAAGGGATGGAAACTGAAATCCAGAGCTCTGGTTTTTGAAAATCAGATCTCAGAATTGGAAATCGGATCCTCTTTACATTCGAAGGGCTGCTATTTATAGAATTCTCTGGTGGCAAATGGCGGTTTCTGCTGTTGTATCTGGATATCCTCCAGGTAAAGCTGGTGGGCCCCGCTACCGTCTCTTGGGGGATTCCACAGGCTCTTGGGCTCACCAGGCAAGGCCGGTGGGTCCCACGGTAGTCTTCGTGGGCCCACCAGGCAGGGCCGGTGGGTCCCACTGTAGTCTTCGGGGGCCCACCAGGCAGGGCCGGTGGGTCCCGCTGTAGTCTTCGGGGGCCCATCGGGCAGGGCCGGTGGGTCCCGCTGTTTGCAGACTTCTTGCCAAAATTTGCACCCACAGTAGCGACGGACGAGATTATGTCTCGAAACCGACGGTTAGATAGCAAAATAACTTAAATTTGATGATGTGGCATCAATTGGGCTTCAATTAGGGCTATGTGGGCTCCAATTAGGGCTTGTCCGTCCCTTGCCCGTGCGAAAATCGAGCCAATCCGCCCCCTTCTGTTCCCTCTCTTCTCTCTCTCTTCTTTCCCTTATTTCTCTCTCTTTTCCTTTCCTTTTTTTGGCCCATTGCATCCCCACCATTCCCCCTTGATTTCCCTTTGATCTTGGCCATCCAAAAAGAAACCCTAGTTCTATAAAAAGGGGAAGATTGAAGGAGATTTCGGATTTTGATGAATTGCTGAAATTTGTGCCTCTTCGTGAGTGCTTCCGGGCGAGACGCATGTCCCCGATCCTCGCCGCTTCCACGACTTCGCCTCATGACGGCCTCGGTGTTGTTTTTCCGAAGGTTCCGGCTTCTCCCGACGTCCGACCTTGCTCCGTGTGCAGGATCATCGGCGCATCCTTGCAATCGACCCACGGTGGGAAACCCCAGGCAGTATCTATCCTTTACTTTATTTTTCCCTCGTATCCGCATCATTTTTCCTTTGTTTCCATTGCCTCCGCTCCGCATCGCAGCCTTAACTGCCCGTTTCATCGCTAGTTGAAGCCCTAACATATGCCTACTTATTAGATTTGTTATCTTTAGTCTGTCGTTACCCTTGCAAGCATATGTAGCCTTTTTTTATATAAATTCTGAAGCAAACGTACCTCTGAAATTCCTTATCTACTGCTGCGAATGATATTAGTATATGCTGATTTTCGTTTTCAGGTTATTATTGTATCCCTACTTGTTAGATCTTAGTCCAAGCTTTATGTGCGTACATAGATTTTCAGATTTTTCCAATTCTCCATTGAAACCCTAGTGTAGGTCAGACCTTTGCCTGCATCACATGTGCCAAAGCCAAGTAACTACGACAGTCACGAGCAAAGCAACACATGTTCTAGCCAATATGATGTGAAGTCCGGAAGAACTAAAGCACTGCAAACCTCTACCCGTCTACGTTCAAGCGCAAGTGCCAAAGAAGGGTGCATAAACTACATGCAACTTGATCCCTCCAGTAGGGTATGTAGGCAACTTGAGAAGTTACTTCAGGTTCAATCCAAACAAAAAAAAAAACACCAACATTGTCCCAGAAGACCAGTCCAGAGAAGAAATTGTGCAAACCACGAGTCCAATCAGCAAACTAAAGAAGACAATAAAGTAAAGAAAAAAGGCGATACAACTAGAAAAGAAAGTTGAAGTCCTTGAGACGCTGAAGCAGCTCGTCTCTCGAGGCATCTATGCACTGCAACTCCGAAGGCCAAGAAGCCACCAGCTCCCGACGCTTCGTCAGCTCCTCCCGCTGCTTTGCAAGCTACGCTGCAGAAGTCTTCTCAGTCACCCTTACTTTTTCCAGACGAGACTCCAACTTTTGAAGTGACGCATGAGTAATCTCCACCTTCTCCTGCACTTGAACCAAGTCTGCAGTAGCGAGCGTGTGAAGTCTGTCAGGTGCCGTAGCAGCTCGTCTCTCAAGATATCCACTCACTGTAACTTCGAAGGGCAAGATGCTACCAGCTCCCGGCGCTTCGTCATTTCCTCCCGCTGCTTTGCAAGCTCCACTACAGAAGTCTTCTCGGTCACCCTCACTCTCTCCAGACAGGACTCCAACTTCTGAAGTGACGCACAAGTAATCTCCATCTTTTTCTGCACATGAACCAAGTCTGCAGTAGCGAGCATGTGAAGTCCCTCAAGCACTGCCACAGTTCGTCTCTCATGACATCAACACGCTCCAGCTCCAAGGGATGAGAGGCCATCAGCTCCTGACGTGTCAACAGCTCATCTCACTGCCTCACAAGGTCTGCCTCAGAAGATTTTTTGGTTTCCCTAGTCTCTTTCCAAGTAGGACCCTGACTTCTGAATCGATGCACGAGCAACCTCCTCTTTCTTCTCTATCCGAGCCAACTCAGCAGTAGCAAGCAAGTGCTGCTCTTCTAGCTGATGCTCCTTTTCCTCGGCAAGCTCGCTCATTTAGTCCCGGAAGCCGCAAAGATACTGGACTTCGTCACACGCCCTGATGTCGACTCCCCAATGCGTGGAGCGGGAAAAAATCCTTGAAGCCACTGGACAAGACACCGACACTTCATCAGTAAAAATCCTCTCTCTAAGCTTTGTTGGCCGGCAGCAGCCCTGTTGGAATTGGATCCGCTTATCATAGTCGCAGCGGAAGCAAAACAAAGATCCGAAGATCATACGGTGTATGTTTCATTACAATTAATTTTACAAAACAATCTACATGCAAATCTACAATCTCAGCATATGTGCGGACACCCTAGGGCATACTACGATCTACGGAAGACATGCATGCATCTAGTTAGGTGTTTAGAATCATCATACCTTTTGGATCTATGATCCGAAGAGAACAAAACGATGATGAACTGCACGTGAATCGCAAGAGAAGCTGTCGGATAGCATCTTGTTATTTGCGAATTGAGGAATCCTCGAAGTCCTACCTCTGAGTGCAAGGACTACGAGCCGACGGAGGAATTCGTTGCGAAGACGACGGTGTGCCGGTAGGTCTCCTCCTTCTCTTTCTCTCTTCTTCCTTCTCCTTCCTTCCTCCTTCTTCTTCTTTCTTCTTCCTCTTTCTTCCTTGGCCGAAACCTCAGAGAGGGAGAGAGGGAGAGGGGGTTCGGATTTTAGGAGAGGGGGAGAGCTAGGGCCGGCCCCTCCCTCTCTAATCCTCTTATAGGGCCGGCCTCCTAGTGCTACAAGCAAGCTAGGGCTGGCCCTAGATGGATAGGGATGAAGGGGGCGGTTTTCAGGGTTTCCACAGCTCTATCGTAAAGCCTGGACGAAAACGCCCTTCACGAACAGTGAAAAACTGAAAGAGAGATTGAGTGAGGTGCGCTACTTGGAATCGAGTTCCGTCAGCGCCTATGAGCTCCTGGAATTATTCAGCTCATTCTAAGATCCATATTCAATATGTTCTAAGCCATATTTCAGTATTTACCAAAATACCCCTATGGCCCCTAACACATGTGAATTAGGTTCTTAGGCTCCGGGCTTGCGCTCCATCGCGCTACTTCGCATCCAATGTATCCAACCAGGTCGGGAAACAATTCCTATACACAACGACAGGGTGGAACCTTCAGGGTTCGGGATCTCTAGCTCCAACTAGATCCTTGATTAACTATTCCGGTGACACACCAAAAGTTCCGTTAATCAGCCTAATCCGATTAACCCGCGTAGCCACCCAGAGTGCGACGCGAGTTGAACTCTAGTGATCCTAAACTTGTGTTACTCCCTCGTAACCCTGTTTTCTACTATACTCTGATAATCCTTAGTCCCTCCTATTACTGGTGCCATGATACGACTCGGGCGGTGGGGAGCACCGTCAGATCCCGATCGATCACCTGACTAGGAATTGATGACTTATCATCTATAACACCACACACCTTCCGGTGCTATGCCTAGCATCCGGAACATCGTCAGTCATACTGACAACCACCAGGCCTGGGTTAACTGTGTGGATAGATTGACTCATCAAAACACACCCATCCAACACTGGACGTTGGATAACCTGTAGGGATTACATGTCACTTAAGCGCCAACCGGGTAACCAAACATACCGTGGTATTGGACTATGGAAGGTCCGCACACATTGGCACATCAAAGCACCACACAACTGGTTAACCCAGTGTACATGGTCTCTCAGGGTTAAGGATAGATTATCTATAGTAGTAAGATGGTTTATGCACCAGTGTCTAAATCACTGAACTATGCACCGTCTTGGTTCCTGTTCAACACGATCATCGTGCTTGGTCAGGTGAATGGGAATCCCACGTTCCCGTAGTGGAGACTTCACAACATCCTCTACCTGCCAACAGCTTGTTCTCGGTGAAGCAACCGGTATCACCTAAGCTGTGAACTAGTTCTAGGTCTACACACAACTGGTTCGCTGGGTCTCCTAAGCATGGATCCACCATGCGCCTCAGTGGCCTACTGTGTTCCCTAGGGTCCTTTTATTATATGTGTATTAACATATACCAAAGTAGTATTCTAATTAAAGCAATAACTAAAGTCATCTTTATTAATGTTAATACAGAAAATCCACGCTCAGGACACACGAGCTACAACAAGCCCTCTACAACGCCATCCTCCTTAATCCACTCATGGATGTGAACCTGCAAAGAAGACAAAACGTCATCCTTCCGCGAAGCGTGGTGGTGGTAGATTCGCATCAACAAAAACTTTAGGCAGTTGCTCCCGTGGTAGACCTCCTCAACAATCCAGTCGGTCTTCGGAAGACACTCGAGTGGACGAGTCCTGCAATAAAACGGGATGTACAAGTCAAATCCAGATACAAGTCAAACCCAAAAGAAAACTTTCAAGTCAATGAGACAGGAGGAAAGATCCAAGACCCAGAGACAAAAAGTCAGTTAATATCCAGAGACGAAAAAGTTGAGAAAGTAAAAAAAAAACTGACGTCAAAGGGGTTGCAACCCTAAACAAGTGGGGCCCACAACCCCCTAATGTGCTAAAATCGGAGGAGAGACAACGGCCCCAAAACAGAGCCGCATCCCTCCTCTTTTTCTGTTGAAGCCCGTAGCCCCCAAAGGGGGCTGCTGATCTTTGCCCGTGTGACCCACGAGCTCGCCTCCGCTGCACCCACTGTCGCCACCCGCCGCTCGCGCTTGAGCCCCTGCCGTGCGCGCCGCACGACTCGGCCGCCACTATCGCACCGTGCCTCGCCGCTTGCGCCCGAGCCCCCCGCGCCGCCTGTGCCACTCCGCGGTTGCCGCTGCTGTACTATCTCGTGCTCGGCCTATGTGCCGCACGACTCGGCCACCACTGTCGCACCTCGCCCCGCCTCTCGCGCCTGAGCTCCGCGCCGCCTGTGCCGCTCCTCGACCGACACTGTTGTGCTGCCTCTTGCTCAGCCTACGCGCCGGCATTGCCCCGTTGCCGCCGCCACTGTTGCTGCCTCTACGAGCCAAAGAAACTAGAGGACATGGAGAAGAAGAAGGAAAAAAAATGGGAAAGAGAAAAGAAAGAAAAAGAAGAAAGAAAAAGGAGGAAGAAGAAAGGAAAGACATTGCCTCGCCTTCGACAACTCCATCTCCTCCTCTCGCCGTGCCAGCTGTGCCGTTGTCACCACCCTCGGCGGTGATGATGCACCTCTACCATCGTGCTCCCACATCAAAGAGATGACGACCCTCCACCGAGATGCACCGCCTTCGTTTTCGCACTCCCGTCTCCCCCGTGCCGCCCAAAGACTCTGCCAAGACGTGCCGCCATCGTCTTCACGCTCCCGTCACCCCCGTGCCGCTCTCTGACTCTGTGCAATGGCCACCTTTGATGTTCATGTCATCTTTGGAGCAAGGGAAGTCCAAAAACATGGAAGATGATCAAAACCCTAACTAGAGTTTTTGTCTGCAAGCCGCCAGAAGCCCTTCGTCTCAAAAGCCCTTCATCTCCTGTGCTAGCAACGATGAGGGAAACGAAATAGGAGGGGGTCCTTATAAAGGCCTCAATCCCACACAAATACGCAATCAAGACCAAGTGCCACGTGTTTTTCGCGGACGCACTCAACCTTGAGGGGGTGTTTGTGGGCACCGAAATTAGCCCACGGCACGAACGCGGCCTGCACATGATGGCCCGCGTACAAACTTGACCCAAACACAATGACCCGCATGCAAAACTTGGTCCGCACACAAAGGCTCGCGCGCGAGACTCGGTTTGCAGGCACCGAATTGCAAAGGAAATACCCGGACCTGACTCAAGCGCACCCACACAAACGGGGCACCCATGCAAGTGCATCCACTGGACCCACAACTCATAGCCAAAAAGGGGGACCCACCGACCCCCTTCTCGAAAACCGTGTCCCTCCATATAGGGGAGGGAGTGTGGCCAGCCAATAAAGGGGCCGAGTGGGGCCCACCGGTCCCCTCTTTTGGAAACCGTGCCCCCTCCAAATGGGGAGGTGTGGCCGACCACAAGAGGAAAAAAAAGAAGAAAAGAATGAAAAGAAAAGAAAAGAGAGAAAAGGAAAGAAATACCGCAATGCACGGGAGGAGGTAGCTCGGATGTCTATGCCAACCGTGGATCCGCACTGATCCCTTGATCTGACGGATAAGAAACAAAGTCGTGTCGCCATCGATTTAAATGTGCAAAGATAGCTCATATCTTAAAAGATTGAGTCATATCTTGCCATAACCGTCGCTACAAAAAAGAAAAGAGATCAAAGTTATTTCACCCCAAAAAGAAAAGAGATCAAGGGTCAAAGAAGCCATCGAAGATCGAAGCTAGAGGCATGGAGGCTCTAAAAACGAGGAGGCTCCAACGCTCGAGCCTCGAAGCTAGAGACATGGAGGCTCTGAAGATGAGGAGGCTCCAACACTCGAGTTGAAGGTCGAAGAGAAAAAGACGTGAAGGCTCTGCAAAGAAGGAGGCTTCAATGCTTGACGACCGAAGTTCTTGCGAGGAACGAGAAGGCGTATCTCAACGGAGAGGAGTCGCCCATCAAAGTCCTTATCAACGCGAAGGCCTTGCACACGAATATCAAAGCTTCAACTCCTCGCACGAAGAAGAAAGCTTGGAGAAGTAGGTCCGGAGTCATCGCCACCCCGTCGTCTCCAATGATCTTCATCAACTCCGAAGACGCCAAAAGCAAAGGCCAGAGGAGAAGATCGAAGCCGACAACACCCCATCATCTTCAACAAAGGCGTCAACTCCTCGCACGAAGAAGAAAGCTTGGGAAAGAAGGCCCGAAGCAGGTACTACACCTGCTGTCTTCATCAATAAAACCCAACGTTATAACGTTGCACGGAGATCAGTGCTACACCCGTCGTCTTCATCAACAAAAGCCGACGCTACATCCGTTGTAAGGAGATCGGTGCAACACCCGCCGCCTTCAAAAGAAGCCTTCAACTCTGAAAAAGCCAAAGAAGCCCGGAGAAGAAGAGAAGTCAAAGCCAACGCCACAACCATCATTGCCAAAGTTCCATCCACAAAAGAAGGAACCCGGAAGAATAAAGAAGCATTAAAGACGTAGCCATCCCCATTTAAAGAGGAGATCAAACCAAAGCAAAGATCAAAGTCAAAGCAAGAAGCCAAAGCAAAGCACCGGTAAAGCCCGCGACAAAGCAATGATGTGCCAAAACCAAGCAACTATGACGGTCACGAGCAAAGCAACACATGTTCTAACCGATACGACGCGAAGTCCGAAAGAACTAAAGCACCGCAAACCTCTACCCGTCTACGTTCAAGCGCAAGTGCCAAAGCAAAGCAAAAGCTAGAGCCATGTTAAAACAAAGCCAACGCCAGACGCAAGATCGACGCTGCAAACCGATGATCAAGGACACCGAGGTCTAGCAAGAGCCAAGAGAGATACGAAGACCGAAGAACGAAGCCAAAAGCCCCATAGCTGAGAAAACGCGAAGCATGGAAGAGACAAAAGCAACGGCAATGACTTCTTAGCCTCTTAAGAAACCCTCACCCTGTAAAGACCTCTGTCTTGGGCAATCCTTCCAGAATTCTCGCATGAAGTAACGTGGAGATGCGGATCAAAGTGACCCTCCAAATGATATCTCCTACAATCTCCTGGTCAAATCTTTGCAGCACCCGACTCACCACCCCCGAGTCTCCGGATTCTGACTTTGTAATCTTCATACGCTCTCAATAAAAACAACCTGAGTCTTTTTTTTGTGCATACAGACCCAAAACCAAAGGACCAAAACCTATGCAAACACACCATAAATCTGGTTATGTGTAAAACCGATTTTATGGTATTCCAAACCAAAAACTAAGGTTTAGGAGTCGTATTGGGGTGTACGGATAGGGTTCCCTGCCCTGACGAAGTCGGGGGTGTAGTTTCTCTTTTCCTGGGTAGAGAGGCAGAGAGAGATGGCGGATATGGAAACGGCGGCTAGCGGTCCGATCGATGAAACGGAGGGTGGAGCAGTCCGACCGCCGGCGGCATTGCACAAGCTGGAGAGGAAGTGGACGTTCTGGTTCGACAACCAGTCTAAGCCGAAGCAGGGCGCCGCTTGGGGCAGCTCCCTCCGCAAGGCCTACACCTTCGACACCGTCGAAGAATTCTGGTGGTAATTATGCCCTAACCCATGAATCCAACACAACACCACCTCCACATCTGTTCTTCTAATCTCTCTTCTTGTGTCGGTGTTGATTTTGCGTTGCCCAATATTTTATTGTTGTTTTTTCTTTTTCTCGATTGCGACGATTGCGATGCGATGCTATTTGTTTTGGAATCGATTGATATGTGTGAGTTAATTTTAAGAAAAAGTCTACCTTTTTTTCTTATAATGAAAACCCATATTTTTTAATAATTTCCGGATCTATTCAATTTTTACCACACAGAAATCTTTTCGATCTGCTTGACTGCTACATGATGCTTCTTGTTTTCAATCAATTTGTATCTGTGATGTATGTTAATGGAAAGTGAAAACCCATCTCGATTAATCTTTGGGGTGTGTTTGGCATTGGTTTTGGACACCTGGTTTTGGGTCAAAACCAGTTCCGCTTGCCCAATTTGTTTTGATATATGTTATTCTTCCCAAAATAGTTCTATCCCCATATATATATATATATATATATATATATATATATATATATATATATATATATATATATATATATATATATATATATATATATATATATATATATATATATATATATATATATATATATATAAGAAGCACTGACACTGGTACGGGGACACGGTTACGACACGACACGGGTACGCCGACACCGCAAATCCTAAAAAAAGAGGACACGGGTACGGCGGGGACACGGCAAAATAAATTAATATTTTTTAGTTATATTTTATGTGTTCATAATTCATATATTTCAAAAACCGAAAAAATCTCATAGAAAACAACTAAAATGAAAATTTAATGCATACTGAATTGCAACCATTAGTTCCACCCAGCCCGATTGGTGAATCACATACAACCCTAAATGGCATGGAAAAGAACGACTGTGTTTCAGTTTTGGATTCAACCTATTTGAAAACTCAGAGGATCAGATAGGTTAAAGCCAAAACTGAATTGTAATCGTCCGTTACAACCAGCCTGACAAGTGAATTATACTCGGCTCAAATGACA
This sequence comes from Chamaelirium japonicum, assembly GCA_947650365.1. Classification (NCBI taxonomy): domain Eukaryota; kingdom Viridiplantae; phylum Streptophyta; class Magnoliopsida; order Liliales; family Melanthiaceae; genus Chamaelirium; species Chamaelirium japonicum. The sequence goes on along the minus strand of OX393550.1, from coordinate 8,573,050 downwards.
TGCAAACGAACGGCTGCGATTCAGTTTTGGCTTCAACCTATCTAATCCTCTAAGGCAGTTTGTGACCCGACCCTATATCGAACAGCCCGTCAACCCGCCGTGTCCGGTGCGTGTCCAGCGAGTGTCCGACAAGTGTCCGACCGTGTCCAGCTCCCGGAAGCATGTGGGACACGGCACATGCGTGTCCGGTGCGTGTCCGACGAGTGTCCGGCGAGTGTCGGTGTCCGACAAGTGTCCGACACGGGTACGGGAGGCCTGGGGAAGTGTCCGTGCTTCCTATATATATATATATATATATATATATATATATATATATATATATATATATATATATATATATATATATATATGAGGGCTGGGTTCCTATGACATGTCATAGGGAGTACCCTATGACATATGGTGAATTAGTAATGCTATTTATAGAATTCGAATTGGAAATCGGATCCTCTTTACAATCGAATAGCTGCTATTTATAGAATTCTCTGGTGGCAAATGGCGGTTTCTGCTGTTGTATCTGGGGATCCTCCAGGTAAAGCTGGTGGGCCCCGCTACCGTCTCCTGGGGGATTCCACAGGCTCTTGGGCTCACCAGGCAAGGCCGGTGGGTCCCACGGTAGTCTTCGTGGGCCCACCAAGCAGGGCCGGTGGGTCACGCTGTAGTCTTCGGGGGCCCACCAGGCAGGGCCGGTGGGTCCCGCTGTAGTCTTCGGGGGGCCACCAGGCAGGGCCGGTGGGTCCCGCTGTAGTCTTCGGGGGCCCATCGGGCAGGGCCGGTGGGTCCCGCTGTTTGCAGACTTCTTGCCAAAATTTGCACCCACAGTACCGACGGACGAGATTATGTCTCGAAACCGACGGTTAGATAGCAAAATAACTTAAATTTGATGATGTGGCATCAATTGGGCTTCAATTTGGGCTATGTGGGCTCCAATTAGGGCTTGTCCGTCCCTTGCCCGTGCGAAAATCGAGCCAATCCGCCCCCTTCTGTTCCCTCTCTTCTCTCTCTTCTTTCCCTTATTTCTCTCTCTTTTCCTTTCCTTTTTTTGGCCCATTGCATCCCCACCATTCCCCCTTGATTTCCCTTTGATCTTGGCCATCCAAAAAGAAACCCTAGTTCTATAAAAAGGGGAAGATTGAAGGAGATTTCAGATTTTGATGAATTGCTGAAATTTGTGCCTCTTCGTGAGTGCTTCCGGGCGAGACGCATGTCCCCGATCCTCGCCGCTTCCACGACTTCGCCTCGTGAAGGCCTCGGTGTTGTTTTTCCGAAGGTTCCGGCTTCTCCCGACATCCGACCTTGCTCCGTGTGCAGGATCATCGGCGCATCCTTGCAATCGACCCACGGCGGGAAACCCCAGGCAGTATCTATCCTTTACTTTATTTTTCCCTCGTATCCGCATCGTTTTCCCTTTGTTTCCATTGCCTCCGCTCCGCATCGCAGCCGTAACCGCCCGTTTTATCGCTAGTTGAAGCCCTAACATATGCCTACTTATTAGATTTGTTATCTTTAGTCTGTCGGTTACCCTTGCAAGCATATGTAGCCTTTTTTTATATAAATTCTGAAGCAAACGTACCTCTGAAATTCCTTATCTACTGCTGCGAATGATATTAGTATATGCTGATTTTCGTTTTCAGGTTATTATTGTATCCCTACTTGTTAGATCTTAGTCCAAGCTTTATGTGCGTGCATAGATTTTCAGATTTTTCCAATTCTCCATTGAAACCCTAGTGTAGGTCAGACCTTTGCCTGCATCACATGTGCCAAAGCCAAGTAACTACGACAGTCACGAGCAAAGCAACACACGTTCTAGCCAATACGATGTGAAGTCCGGAAGAACTAAAGCACTGCAAACCTCTACCCGTCTACGTTCAAGCGCAAGTGCCAAAGAAGGGTGCATAAACTACATGCAACTTGATCCCTCCAGTAGGGTATGTAGGCAACTTGAGAAGTTACTTCAGGTTCAATCCAAACAAAAAAAAAACACCAACATTGTCCCAGAAGACCAGTCTAGAGAAGAAATTGTGCAAAACCACGAGTCCAATCAGCAAACTAAAGAAGACAATAAAGTAAAGAAAAAAGGCGATACAACTAGAAAAGAAAGTTGAAGTCCTTGAGACGCTGAAGCAGCTCGTCTCTCGAGGCATCTATGCACTGCAACTCCGAAGGCCAAGAAGCCACCAGCTCCCGACGCTTCGTCAGCTCCTCCCGCTGCTTTGCAAGCTACGCTGCAGAAGTCTTCTCAGTCACCCTTACTTTTTCCAGACGAGACTCCAACTTTTGAAGTGACGCATGAGTAATCTCCACCTTCTCCTGCACTTGAACCAAGTCTGCAGTAGCGAGCGTGTGAAGTCTGTCAGGTGCCGTAGCAGCTCGTCTCTCAAGATATCCACTCACTGTAACTTCGAAGGGCAAGATGCTACCAGCTCCCGACGCTTCGTCATTTCCTCCCGCTGCTTTGCAAGCTCCACTACAGAAGTCTTCTCGGTCACCCTCACTCTCTCCAGACAGGACTCCAACTTCTGAAGTGATGCACAAGTAATCTCCATCTTTTTCTGCACATGAACCAAGTCTGCAGTAGCGAGCGTGTGAAGTCCCTCAAGTACTGCCACAGTTCGTCTCTCATGACATCAACACGCTCCAGCTCCAAGGGATGAGAGGCCATCAGCTCCTGACGTGTCAACAGCTCATCTCGCTGCCTCACAAGGTCTGCCTCAGAAGATTTTTTGGTTTCCCTAGTCTCTTTCCAAGCAGGACCCTGACTTCTGAATCGATGCACGAGCAACCTCCTCTTTCTTCTCTATCCGAGCCAACTCAGCAGTAGCAAGCAAGTGCTGCTCTTCTAGCTGATGCTCCTTTTCCTCGGCAAGCTCGCTTATTTAGTCCCGGAAGCCGCAAAGATACTGGACTTCGTCACACGCCCTGATGTCGACTCCCCAACGCGTGGAGCGGGAAAAAATCCTTGAAGCCACTGGACAAGACACCGACACTTCATCAGTAAAAATCCTCTCTCTAAGCTTTGTTGGCCGGCAGCAGCCCTGTTGGAATTGGATCCGCTTATCAGAGTCGCAGCGGAAGCAAAACAAAGATCCGAAGATCATACGGTGTATGTTTCATTACAATTAATTTTACAAAACAATCTACATGCAAATCTACAATCTCAGCTTATGTGCGGACACCCTAGGGCATACTACTATCTACGGAAGACATGCATGCATCTAGTTAGGTGTTTAGAATCATCATACCTTTTGGATCTATGATCCGAAGAGAACAAAACGATGATGAACCGCACGTGAATCGCAAGAGAAGCTGTCGGATAGCATCTTGTTATTTGCGAATTGAGGAATCCTCGAAGTCCTACCTCTGAGTGCAAGGACTATGAGCCGACGGAGGAATTCGTTGCGAAGACGACGGTGTGCCGGTAGGTCTCCTCCTTCTCTTTCTCTCTTCTTCCTTCTCCTTCCTTCCTCCTTCTTCTTCTTTCTTCTTCCTCTTTCTTCCTTGGCCAAAACCTCAGAGAGGGAGAGAGGGAGAGGGGGTTCGGATTTTAGGAGAGGGGGAGAGCTAGGGCCGGCCCCTCCCTCTCTAATCCTCTTATAGGGTCGGCCTCCTAGTGTTACAAGCAAGCTAGGGCTGGCCCTAGATGGATAGGGGTGAAGGGGGCGGTTTTCAGGGTTTCCACAGCTCTATCGTAAAGCCTGGACGAAAACGCCCTTCACGAACAGTGAAAAACTGAAAGAGAGATTGAGTGAGGTGCGCTACTTGGAATCGAGTTCCATCAGCGCCTATGAGCTCCTGGAATTATTCCACTCATTCTAAGATCCATATTCAATATGTTCTAAGCCATATTTCAGTATTTACCAAAATACCCCTATGGCCCCTAACACATGTGAATTAGGTTCTTAGGCTCCGGGCTTGCGCTTCATCGCGCTACTTCGCATCCAACGTATCCAACCAGGTCGGGAAACAATTCCTATACACAACGATAGGGTGGAACCTTCAGGGTTCGGGATCTCTAGCTCCAACTAGATCCCTGATTAACTATTCCGGTGACACACCAAAAGTTCCGTTAATCAGCCTAATCCGATTAACCCGCGTAGCCACCCAGAGTGCGACGCGAGTTGAACTCTAGTGATCCTAAACTTGTGTTACTCCCTCGTAACCCTATTTTCTACTATACTCTGATAATCCTTAGTCCCTCCTATTACTGGTGCCATGATACGACTCGGGCGGTAGGGAGCACCGTCAAATCCCGATCGATCATCTGACTAGGAATTGATGACTTATCATCTATAACACCACACACCTTCCGGTGCTATGCCTAGCATCCGGAACATCGTCAGTCATACTGACAACCACCAGGCCTGGGTTAACTGTGTGGACAGATTGACTCATCAAAACGCACCCATCCAACACTGGACGTTGGATAACCTGTAGGGATTACATGTCACTTAAGCGCCAACCGGGTAACCAAACATACCGTGGTATTGGACTATGGAAGGTCCGCACACATTGGCACATCAAAGCACCACACAACTGGTTAGCCCAGTGTACATGGTCCCTCAGGGTTAAGGATATATTATCTATAGTAGTAAGATGGTTTATGCACCAGTGTCTGAATCACTGAACTGTGCACCGTCTTGGTTCCTGTTCAATACGATCATCGTGCTTGGTCAGGTGAATGGGAATCCCACGTTCCCGTAGTGGAGACTTCACAACATCCTCTACCTGCCAACAGCTTGTTCTCGGTGAAGCAACCGGTATCACCTAAGCTGTGAACTAGTTCTAGGTCTACACACAACTGGTCCGCTGGGTCTCCTAAGCATGGATCCACCATGCGCCTCAGTGGCCTACTGTGTTCCCTAGGGTCCTTTTATTATATGTGTATTAACATATACCAAAGTAGTATTTTAATTAAAGCAATAACTAAAGTCATCTTTATTAATGTTAATACAGAAAATCCACGCTCAGGACACACGAGCTACAACAAGCCCTCCACAACGCCATCCTCCTTAATCCACTCATGGATGTGAACCTGCAAAGAAGACAAAATGTCATCCTTCCGCGAAGCGTGGTGGTGGTAGATTCGCATCAACGAAAACTTTAGGCAGTTGCTCCCGTGGTAGACCTCCTCAACAATCCAGTCGGTCTTCGGAAGACACTCGAGTGGACGAGTCCTGCAATAAGACGGGAAGTACAAGTCAAACCCAAAAGAAAACTTTCAAGTCAATGAGACAGGAGGAAAGATCCAAGACCCAGAGACAAAAAGTCAGTGAATATCCAGAGACGAAAAAGTTAAGAAAGTAAAAAAAAAACTGACGTCAAAGGGGTTGCAACCCTAAACAAGTGGGGGCCACAACCCCCTAATGTGCTAAAATCGGAGGAGAGACAACGGCCCCAAAACAGAGCCGCAGCCCTCCTCTTTTTCTATTGAAGCCCGTAGCCCCCAAAGGGGGCTGCTGATCTTTGCCCGTGTGACCCACGAGCCCGCCTCCGCTGCACCCACTGTCGCCACCCGCCGCTCGCGCTTGAGCCCCTGCCGTGCGCGCCGCACGACTCGGCCGCCACTATCGCACCGTGCCCCGCCGCTTGCGCCCGAGTCCCCCGCACCGCCTGTGCCACTCCGCGGCCGCCGCTGCTGTACTATCTCGTGCTCGGCCTATGTGCCGCACGTCTCGGCCACCACTGTCGCACCTCGCCCCGCCTCTCGCGCCTGAGCTCCGCGCCGCCTGTGCCGCTCCTCGACCGACACTGTTGTGCTGCCTCTTGCTCAGCCTGCGCGCCGGCATTGCCCCGCTACCGCCGCCACTGTTGCTGCCTCTATAAGCCAAAGAAACTAGAGGACATGGAGAAGAAGAAGGAAAAAAAATGGGAAAGAGAAAAGAAAGAAAAAGAAGAAAGAAAAAGGAGGAAGAAGAAAGGAAAGACACTGCCTCGCCTTCGACAACTCCATCTCCTCCTCTCGCCGTGCCAGCTGTGCCGTTGTCACCACCCTCGGCAGTGATGATGCACCTCTACCATCGTGCTCCCACATCAAAGAGATGACGACCCTCCACCGAGATGCACCGCCTTCGTTTTCGCACTCCCGTCTCCCCCGTGCCGCCCAAAGACTCTGCCAAGACGTGCCGCCATCGTCTTCACGCTCCCGTCACCCCCGTGCCGCTCTCTGACTCTGTGCAATGGCCACCTTTGATGTTCATGTCATCTTTGGAGCAAGGGAAGTCCGAAAACGTGGAAGATGATCAAAACCCTAACTAGAGTTTTTGTCTGCAAGCCGCCAGAAGCCCTTCGTCTCAAAATCCCTTCATCTCCTGTGCTAGCAACGATGAGGGAAACGAAATAGGAGGGGGTCCTTATAAAGGCCTCAATCCCACACAAATACGCAATCAAGACCAAGTGCCACGTGTTTTTCGCGGACGCACTCAACCTTGAGGGGGCGTTTGTGGGCACCGAAATTAGCCCACGGCACGAACGCGGCCTGCACATGATGGCCCGCGTACAAACTTGACCCAAATACAATGACCCGCATGCAAAACTTGGTCCGCACATAAAGGCTCGCACGCGAGACTCGGTTTGCAGGCACCGAATTGCAAAGGAAAGACCCGGACCTGACTCAAGCGCACCCACACAAACGGGGCACCCATGCAAGTGCATCCACTGGACCCACAACTCATAGCCAAAAAGGGGGACCCACCGACCCCCTTCTCGAAAACCGTGTCCCTCCATATAGGGGAGGGAGTGTGGCCAGCCAATAAAGGGGCCGAGTGGGGCCCACCGGTCCCCTCTTTTGGAAACCGTGCCCCCTCCAAATGGGGAGGTGTGGCCGACCACAAGGGGAAAAAAAGAAGAAAAGAATGAAAAGAAAAGAAAAGAAAGAAAATGAAAGAAATACCGCAATGCACGGGAGGAGGTAGCTCGGATGTCTATGCCAACCGTGGATCCGCACTGATCCCTTGATCTGACGGATAAGAAACAAAGCCGTGTCGCCATCGATTTAAATGTGCAAAGATAGCTCATATCTTAAAAGATTGAGTCATATCTTGCCATAACCGTCGCTACAAAAAAGAAAAGAGATCAAAGTTATTTCACCCCAAAAAGAAAAGAGATCAAGGGTCAAAGAAGCCATCGAAGATCGAAGCTAGAGGCGTGGAGGCTCTAAAAACGAGGAGGCTCCAACGCTCGAGCCTCGAAGCTAGAGACATGGAGGCTCTGAAGATGAGGAGGCTCCAACACTCGAGTTGAAGGTCGAAGAGAAAAAGACGTGAAGGCTCTGCAAAGAAGGAGGCTTCAATGCTTGACGACCGAAGTTCTTGCGAGGAACGAGAAGGCGTATCTCAACGGAGAGGAGTCGCTCATCAAAGTCCTTATCAACGCGAAAGCCTTGCACACGAATATCAAGGCTTCAACTCCTCGCACGAAGAAGAAAGCTTGGAGAAGTAGGTCCGGAGTCATCGCCACCCCGTCGTCTCCAATGATCTTCATCAACTCCGAAGACGCCAAAAGCAAAGGCCAGAGGAGAAGATCGAAGCCGACAACACCCCATCATCTTCAACAAAGGCGTCAACTCCTCGCACGAAGAAGAAAGCTTGGGAAAGAAGGCCCGAAGCAGGTACTACACCTGCTGTCTTTATCAATAAAACCCAACGTTATAACATTGCACGGAGATCAGTGATACACCTGTCGTCTTCATCAACAAAAGCCGACGCTACATCCGTTGTAAGGAGATCGGTGCAACACCCGCCGCCTTCAAAAGAAGCCTTCAACTCTGAAAAAGCTAAAGAAGCCCGGAGAAGAAGAGAAGTCAAAGCCAACGCCACAACCATCATTGCCAAAGTTCCATCCACAAAAGAAGGAACCCGGAAGAATAAAGAAGCATTAAAGACGTAGCCATCCCCATTTAAAGAGGAGATCAAACCAAAGCAAAGATCAAAGTCAAAGCAAGAAGCCAAAGCAAAGCACCGGTAAAGCCCACGACAAAGCAATGACGTGCCAAAACCAAGCAACTATGACGGTCACGAGCAAAGCAACGCATGTTCTAACCGATACGACGCGAAGTCCGAAAGAACTAAAGCACCGCAAACCTCTACCCGTCTACGTTCAAGCGCAAGTGCCAAAGCAAAGCAAAAGCTAGAGCCATGTTAAAACAAAGCCAACGCCAGACGCAAGATCGACGCTGCAAACCGATGATCAAGGACACCGAGGTCTAGCAAGAGCCAAGAGAGATACGAAGACCGAAGAACGAAGCCAAAAGCCCCATAGCTGAGAAAACGCGAAGCATGGAAGAGACAAAAGCAACGACAATGACTTCTTAGCCTCTTAAGAAACCCTCACCCTGTAAAGACCTCTGTCTTGGGCAATCCTTCCAGAATTCTCGCATGAAGTAACGTGGAGATGCGGATCAAAGTGACCCTCCAAATGATATCTCCTACAATCTCCTGGTCAAATCTTTACAGCACCCGACTCACCACCCCTGAGTCCCCGGATTCTGACTTTGTAATCTTCATATGCTCGCAATAAAAACAACCTGAGTCTTTTTTTCGTGCATACAGACCCAAAACCAAAGGACCAAAACCTATGCAAACACACCATAAATCTGGTTATGTGTAAAACCGATTTTATGGTATTCCAAACCAAAAACTAAGATTTAGGAGTCGTATTGGGGGTGTACGGATAGGGTTCCCTGCCCTGACAAAGTCGGGGGTGTAGTTTCTCTTTTCCTGGGTAGAGAGGCAGAGAGAGATGGCGGATATGGAAACGGCGGCTAGCGGTCCGATCGATGAAACGGAGGGTGGAGCAGTCCGACCGCCGGCGGCATTGCACAAGCTGGAGAGGAAGTGGACGTTCTGGTTCGACAACCAGTCTAAGCCGAAGCAGGGCGCCGCTTGGGGCAGCTCCCTCCGCAAGGCCTACACCTTCGACACCGTCGAAGAATTCTGGTGGTAATTATGCCCTAACCCATGAATCCAACACAACACCACCTCCACATCTGTTCTTCTAATCTCTCTTCTTGTGTCGGTGTTGATTTTGCGTTGCCCAATATTTTATTGTTGTTTTTTCTTTTTCTCGATTGCGACGATTGCGATGCGATGCTATTTGTTTTGGAATCGATTGATATGTGTGAGTTATTTTTAAGAAAAAGTCTACCTTTTTTTCTTATAATGAAAACCCATATTTTTTAATAATTTCCGGATCTATTCAATTTTTACCACACAGAAATCTTTTCGATCTGCTTGACTGCTACATGATGCTTCTTGTTTTCAATCAATTTGTATCTGTGATGTATGTTAATGGAAAGTGAAAATCCATCTCGATTAATCTTTGGGGTGTGTTTGGCATTGGTTTTGGACACCTGGTTTTGGGTCAAAACCAGTTCCGCTTGCCCAATTTGTTTTGATATATGTTATTCTTCCCAAAATAGTTCTATCCCCATATATATATATATATATATATATATATATATATATATATATATATATATATATATATGAGGGCTGGGTTCCTATGACATGTCATAGGGAGTACCCTATGACATATGGTGAATTAGTAATGCTAGAATGTTTAGAATGTGCTGATTTTTTTTTAGGGTGATTACCTTACCTTAGATAGAATGTCCACAAAAAATCAAAGCATTCTAAAACTTGTTGGGGCATCAAATGATAGAAGCTTTATCGGCCATCCATTTTAACCGTTAAATTGAAAACCATATTTGATGCCTTTAGAAGTTTTAGAATGAGCCGATTTTTTGTGGGGATCTTATCTAAGATAGGGTGATCATCCTCATAAAAATTCAGAACATTCTAAATATTCTAGGATTACTAATTCACTATATGTCATAGGGTACTCCCTATGACATGTCATAGGAACTCATTTCCCTATATATATATATATATATATATATATATATATATATATATATATATATATATATATATATATATATATATATATATATATATATATAGAGGGCTGGGTTCCTATGACATGTCATAGGGAGTACCCTATGACATACGGTGAATTAGTAATGCTAGAATGTTTAGAATGTGCTAAATTTTTTTGAGGGTGATCATCTTACTTTAGATAGAATGTCCACAAAAAATCAAAGCATTCTAAAACTTGTTGGGACATCAAATGTGATGAGGACATCGAGCAGCGCCCCTGGCGCGTGTACCAGCGCAGGAGGCGCCACCTGAGCTTGTGGCTGTGATCGGACAACCAGCACCTTGATGGAGATCGTTTAGTCATTGTCGTTATTTATTTGTTTTGATTTGCCTTATGTTATTTAGTCCCACCTCAGTTGTTTGGGACTTTCGCTTGTTTATCGCAGCCTTTATATAGGCCTGCCCATGGACATGTAAGGGTAATTTTTGATGAATAAAAAAACTTTCTGTTTCCTCTACATGCGTGTTGAGAGAATCAGGGTGAGGCGTGTGAAACCCCGAACCCAAGCCTAGGCGTGTGAAACCCTAGGTCCAGTATTAGGCGTGTGAAACCCTAACTGGAACCCTAATCCTCTTTCTCCTATCCTCCCCTTCACCCAGCCGCCGCTCCCCTCCCCCCCTCTTTGCTGCTGCCGCTGCCTACCCCCCAGCCCCTACCCGACCCCAGCCCCACCGATTCCCCTCCCCCCCTCTTTGCTGCTGCCGCTGCCTACCCCCAGCCCCTACCCGATCCCTCCCTCTCCCCTGCCGCTGCCTCCCTACCCGACCCTCTCCCCCTGCTGCTGCCTCCCTACCCGACCCCAGCCCACCCGATCTCCCCTCTTATCTCCCCCCCGCTGCTGCTGCCCATCCCCCATCCGACCCCAAACCCGATCCCTCCCCTCATCCCTACCCGACCGGTTCCTCCCCTTCCAGTCCTCGGCCTGCGCACAGGGCCGGATTCGCCGTGGATCACGCTGTGATCATAGCCGACGACGGGTGCCTCGACAACCAACTCTCCCCTCCCGACCCGGAAGGAGAGAGCGTGGAGGAATCTACGAAGGGGCCTCGACATCAACTTCCCCTTCCGCGATTCGGACGAGGAAGCGTGGAGGCATACGTGCCTGTGCCATCATCAGCAACTCAGATTACGGAGTTCCCTCCTTGACCAGGTATTACCGTGTTTCGCCAATTCGGTTATCTAGTCTATTATCTTTGCCAACTGCTCCCCATTGTGAGATTGAGCGTTCACCTGCCTGTAGTGCTGTTAATCTAGATATTGCAATAGGACTATTAGGATTGTTTTTATCACCTGGTACTGAAAGCGACTGGCACTGTTACAGTAGTTCCCCACGCATCTGTCCGTGTTCTTTATTTGAGTTAATTTTCTCGTACGGTATCAATATTAGTAGTAAGCCCTGCCTGCTCAATTAATTAATTAACTTTTTCATCATTTGCATCGTATTGCATCATTTTGGTATCAGAGCATGGTTAGTAGATAAAATCCTGCATTTCGTATCTATCAGTATTTCCTCTGCATTAGTTGTCATTGTGTGTGCATGCCAACCCGTAACGGTAGGCCATATCTGTTAGGAGAGTCTAGTGAGTCCGACAGTTGCACCATGGATCCCGACGCCCTAGCTAGGACACTCGCTGAGTTAGCTCAGGGTATTGCCACCATGAACCTAAACCTCGCTGCTTACCAGCGCGATACCAACGCCCGCTTTGACCGTCTGGATCAAGTCCCACCTCGAACTCCCCCACCCGGGGACCCTCAAGATTTTCGGCCACCTTGGCAGAACAATCAGGATCCGGATGAACAATATCTCCGGAGCATCAGACTTGAGGTGCCCGCTTTCGATGGTCGGCATGATCCCCAATTCTTCCTAGACTAGCTCCAATCCATGGACCGGTATTTCGCCTGGTACCCATTAACGGAGCCACGGAAGGTCCGTTTTGCTGCAATGAAACTCAGTGGCCCCGCCAGTCAGTACTGGACTAACGTTGAAGCCCTGAGAGTGGCCCGAACCCAAGATCCCATCGACACCTGGGTAGCCATGAAAAACGAACTGAAGGGGAAATACGTGCCACCGTCCTATCAAGCGCGTCTCTTAGATCAGTGGCATCAGTTCACTCAAGGTAACAAGTCAGCAAGAGACTACGTCGCCAAGTTTGACGAATTCTTGATCCGCTGCAACGTCCTAGGGACTGAGACCCCTGTTCAGATTCTATCCCGTTTTCGGTCAGGCCTAAGAGAGGACCTGAGGAACGAGCTTCTCGCTCGTGAGGTTACGGAGTTAGAAAGGGCCTACGCGTTAGTGCAAGATCTCGATAGCTTTAGGTCCACCCAGTCTCATCGGGGCCAAGATTCCCGAAGTCACGCCCCACGTCCTTCCTCGAGCAATTATCCAAGTCGGCCTAATCCCACCCAATCCCAACCCAGGACAGACTCCACGAGTCGGAACAACGAAAGGGACAGTCGTGGTAAAGGCCCTGAGAGGGACTTTTCCAAAGTCAGTCCCCTCATCAAATGCTACAAGTGCCAGGGTTATGGGCACGTGGCTGCGAATTGCCCTAGCCCCGTCAAAATCAACATCATTGACGGCACACCTGTTGAAGTTTTGGAGTCAGACGTAGATGGGTTCGTTTACCAAGCTGATGACGATGAAGGAGACTTTGATGTAGAGGGTGATGACGTTACCCTAGGTTGCCTTAGGCGCACGGCCCCCACTGAGCTGGCCGTTGTTAGGTGCGCCTTGTCCCAACCCAAAGAACAAGATGATTGGAGGCGTACCAACATCTTTCATACCTTTACCCGAATCGGAGATAAGAACTGCAAAGTGATCATCGACAGTGGAAGTTACGTTAACGCAGTTTCATCTGCCGTGATCTCTAAGACTGGGTTGAAGGCAGTTCCCCATCCCCGACCATACCAAGTCTCCTGGATCAATTCTACGGCAATGGAGGTCAAACAGAGATGTTTGGTCCCCATAAACTTCAATGCCTACCAGGAGAAGATCTAGTGTGACGTGTTGACCATGGATGTGGGTCAAGTTATACTAGGACGGCCCTGGCTCTTCGACAACGATGTTCTCATCTACGGCCGATCCAACATGTGCATGTTTGAACATGAAGGCAAGAAGATTAAGTTGCTACCCTCTCAACCCAAGAGTGGTCAGCCTGCGCAACAGCCCACCTCCAAGAAGAAAACCAGCAACGTCAGTCTTATCGGGGCCAAAGAGTTGAGCCTCGAGCTGGAAAAAGGGGCCCCGATCATGATCCTTGCAGCCCGGGAAGTTCCTAGAGAGTCCATCCAAGTTGTTCCCCTAGAGGTTGCCCCAGTGCTGAGAGAGTTTGCCGATGTCTTCCCTGAGGACCTCCCAGACCAATTACCTCCGATGCGTGACACACAACACGCCATCGATTTGGTTCCTGGAGCTAGCATCCCCAACTTGCCCCACTACCGAATGAACCCTACAGAACATGCCGAGTTGAAACGGCAGGTCGATGATTTACTGGAAAGGGGTTTCATCAAAGAAAGTATGAGTCCTTGCGCGGTTCCAGCCCTGCTTACGCCCAAGAAGGATGGAACTTGGCGCATGTGCGTAGACAGCCGCGCTATCAACAAAATCACGGTCAAATACCGTTTTCCTATCCCTCGCCTAGATGATCTGTTAGACCTGATGTCTGGAGCCACAGTCTTCTCCAAAATTGACTTGAAGAGTGGTTACCACCAAATTCGCATTCGCCCGGGAGATGAGTGGAAGACGGCATTTAAGACTAAGGACGGACTGTACGAATGGATGGTTATGCCGTTCGGACTGACCAATGCACCTAGCACATTCATGAGAGTCATGACACAAGTACTCCGCCCTTTTATGGGAAAATTCTTGGTGGTGTACTTTGATGACATACTCATTTATAGCCAGTCCCAAGCGCAGCACTTAGACCACCTCCGGCAAGTCTGTACCGTGCTAAGAAAGGAAGAGTTGTTCTCCAATCCCAAAAAGTGCACCTTCCTCACCACTGAAGTCCACTTCCTTGGTTTTGTCGTGTCTGTCAACGGGGTTTCTGCCGACCCAGAGAAGGTCCGTGCAATTGAAGAATAGCCTGAGCCTAAAAACATCCGGGATGTCCGAAGTTTCCACGGTCTTGCCACCTTTTATAGGAGGTTCATTAAGGGGTTCAGTACCATCACGGCCCCAATCACCGACTGTCTGAAGAAGGGCGAGTTCGAGTGGACGAGCGCGGCCACTAGGGCCTTTCTGGAGATCAAAAAAAGAATGGTTGAGGCCCCTGTGATGCGCCTCCCAGATTTCACCAAAGTCTTCGAAGTCGCTTGTGACGCCTCCGGAATCGGCATTGGGGGCGTCCTCTCCCAGGAAGGTCATCCTGTCGCATATTTTAGCGAGAAGCTGAATGAAGCGCGACAACGATACTCCACTTATGATAAGGAATTCTACGCGGTGATCCAATCGCTTCGCCACTGGCGACACTACCTACTGCCACAAGAATTCGTTATCTATTCTGATCATGAAGCCCTGCGGTACATCTACTCCCAGAAGAAGCTTAACGCACGGCATGGTCGCTGGGTTGAGTTCCTCCAGGACTACACCTTCACCCTGCGCCATAAAGCTGGAGTAGAAAACAAAGCGGCCGATGCCCTTAGTCGTCGCATGTTCGTTCTGTCTAGGTTGACCGCTTCGGTCGAGGGTTTTGAACGAGTGAGAGCCGAATACGAATCTTGTCCCGACTTCGGCGAAGTCTATGCGGCACTAATCGACGACACAGTTCAAGAAATAGATGGATACCTCATGCAAAACGGGTACCTCTTCCGTGGCCGTCGACTGTGCATTCCCCGAACTTCCCTTCGCGAATTCCTTATTTGGGAGCTGCATGCGGGTGGCCTTGCTGGCCATTTCGGCGTTAACAAGACCATCGAAGCCATCGAATGTCGATTTTATTGGCCGAGCCTGAAACGTGATGTCGCCAGACATGTGGGTAGGTGTCATACTTGCCAACTGGCCAAACAGCGAAAGCAAAACACTGGCTTGTACACCCCTCTCCCAGTTCCTAACTGTCCCTGGCAGGACATCAGTATGGATTTCGTACTTGGCCTCCCGAAAACCCTGCGTAAACATGACTCGGTCTTGGTAGTGGTAGACCGATTCTCTAAGATGGCTCACTTCCTCCCGTGCTCAAAAACTTTCGATGCGTCCCACGTCGCGAAAATCTTCTTTGAGGGCATCGTGAGGTTACATGGGTTGCCCAAGACCATCGTGTCGGATCGAGATGTCAAGTTTACCAGCTTTTTCTGGAAGACTCTCTGGCATAAGTTAGGAACAAAGCTCCAATTTTCCACGGCCTTCCACCCCCAAACCGACGGTCAAACCGAGGTAGTCAATAGGAGCTTGGGGAACCTTCTGCGAACATTAGTGGGTGAACACGTTGGGAGTTGGGATCTGAAACTGTCAATAGCTGAGTTTGCATATAATTCATCTGTTAATAGAACTACTGGCATGAGTCCACATGAAATTGTCCATGGTTTTAAACCTAGGCAACCCATAGATCTCATTCCCATGGCTAGTCATCATAGAATCTCTGAGTCTGCATCTGCATTTGCATCACATATGCATGAATTACACAAAGAAATCAGTAACAAAATTGAGCAGAGCAATGCTGACTATAAATTACGAGCCGATGCCCGAAAACGAGCTCAAACTTTTAACATCGGGGATTATGTGATGGTCCGGCTCCGCCCGGAACGGTTCCCATCGGGGACCGTTAAGAAACTACATGCACGCAGTGCTGGCCCCTTTCGGATACTAAGGAAGATAAATGACAATGCCTATGTCATTGACCTCCCTGAGGGTTTTGGCATTAGTCCGACTTTCAATGTCGAAGATTTAGTGGCCTACAAAGGCCCAAATTTCAACCCTAGTAACCCTCTGGTAGAGCCTGCCCTGGATCCTGTTTCTGAGAGCAACCCTTTACCTCCACTTCCCCAAAATATCCCATATCCCACAGCAGACGGCATCGATAAAATTCTAGATGACGAGATCGTCTCTGGTAGAGACGGTGGAACTCGGAGGTACCTGATTCGCTGGAACGGAAAACCCCCATCTGAGGATACGTGGATGGAACGAGAAGAACTGCAACGGCTTGACCCGGACCTGCTGGAGCTATACGAGAGCCGCACTGAACCTTACTCGACGGAGTCGAGCTCTCTCCCACCCCGGGAGAATGATGAGGACATCGAGCAGCGCCCCTGGCGCTTGTACCAGCGCAGGAGGCGCCACCTGAGCTTGTGGCTGTGATCGGACAGCCAGCACCTTGCATATGGAGATCGTTTAGTCATTGTCGTTATTTATTTGTTTTGATTTGCCTTATGTTATTTAGTCCCACCTCAGTTGTTTGGGACTTTCGCTTGTTTATCGCAGCCTTTATATAGGCCTGCCCATGGACATGTAAGGGTAATTTTTGATGAATAAAAAAACTTTCTGTTTCCTCTACATGCGTGTTGAGAGAATCAGGGTGAGGCGTGTGAAACCCCGAACCCAAGCCTAGGCGTGTGAAACCCTAGGTCCAGTATTAGGCGTGTGAAACCCTAACTGGAACCCTAATCCTCTTTCTCCTATCCTCCCCTTCACCCAGCCGCCGCTCCCCTCCCCCCCTCTTTGCTGCTGCCGCTGCCTACCCCCCAGCCCCTACCCGACCCCAGCCCCACCGATTCCCCTCCCCCCCTCTTTGCTGCTGCCGCTGCCTACCCCCAGCCCCTACCCGATCCCTCCCTCTCCCCTGCCGCTGCCTCCCTACCCGACCCTCTCCCCCTGCTGCTGCCTCCCTACCCGACCCCAGCCCACCCGATCTCCCCTCTTATCTCCCCCCCGCTGCTGCTGCCCATCCCCCATCCGACCCCAAACCCGATCCCTCCCCTCATCCCTACCCGACCGGTTCCTCCCCTTCCAGTCCTCGGCCTTGCATCAAAATGCTAGAAGCTTTATCGGCCATCCATTTTAACCGTTAAATTGAAAACCATATTTGATGCCTCTAAAAGTTTTAGAATGAGCCGATTTTTTGTGGGGGTCCTATCTAAGATAGGGTGATCATCCTCATAAAAATTTAGAACATTCTAAATATTCTAGGGTTACTAACTCACCATATGTCATAGGGTACTCCCTATGACATGTCATAGGAACTCATTTCCCATATATATATATATATATATATATATATATATATATATATATATATATATATATATATATATATATATATATATATATATATAGGGGGCGGGGAGCCTGCACCCGAGGTGCAGCAACAACGCTGCACCTCGGCCTTGTTTTACCTACCTAGAAGTTTTGGAATTGGATGAAATTTGGTGAGGGTGTTGTCTAGGGTAAGATGATCATCCTCACAAATTTTCATCAAATTCCAAAACTTGTAGGGGGGTCAAATGGTCGAAGCAAAATCTGCATATTTTAACGGTGACTGCGGACGGCTGATTTTGCTTCGACCATTTGACCCCCCTAGAAGTTTTGGAATTTGATAAAAATTTGTGAGGATGATCACCTTACCCTAGACAACACCCTCACCAAATTTCATCCAATTCCAAAACTTCTAGGTAGGTAAAACAAGGCCGAGGTGCAGCGTTCTTGCTGCATCTCAGGTCCAACATCCCCGGCCCCATATATATATATATATATATATATATATATATATATATATATATATATATATATATATATATATATATATATATATATATATATATATATATATATATATAGAGAGAGAGAGAGAGAGAGAGAGAGGAGTGTTACGTTGCGCTGCCCCGCGTACAAAATGCGCTGCGTAATCCTGACCGTCCGATCGCGCGGATCGGATGAATCGGCGTTCAACTCTCCTGCTTAGCGCCCCGCCCGTCTGATCGTTTCGCCCGCCCGTCTGATTGCGTGCATGCACAGCCGCCCGGGCCGTCAGCCGCTATGCGTTCGATTGTTGTGCGTTTGATCGATTCCAATCGAACGGTGCGAATCTGTTTTCGCTGTTACTGTAGCGGCTACAGTAACAGCGAAAATGGTTTTCCACCGTTCGATTGGATTCGATCGAACGCACAGCACACAGCCGCTATTCGTTCGATTGCTGTGCGTTCGATCGATTCCAATCGAACGGTGTGAATCAGTTTTCGCTGTTACTGTAGCGGCTACAGTAACAGCGAAAACTGTTTTCCACCGTTCGATTGGAATCGATCGAACGCACATCAATCGAACGAATAGCGACTGTGTGCTGTGCGTTCGATCGAATCCAATCGAACGGTGGAAAACCGTTTTCGCTGTTACTGTAGCCGCTACAGTAACAGCGAAAACTGATTCCCACCGTTCGATTGGAATCGATCGAACGCTGACGGCCCGGGCGGCTGTGCATGCACCCAATCAGACGGGTGGGCGAAACGATCAGACAGGCGGGGCGCTGTGCGGGGGAGTTGAACGCCGATTCATCCGATCCGCGCGATCGGACGGTCAGGATTACGCAGCGCATTTTGTACGTGGGGCAGCGCACAGCGCAACGTAACACTCCTCTCTCTCTCTCTCTCTCTCTCTCTCTCTATATATATATATATATATATATATATATATATATATATATATAGAGAGAGAGAGAGAGAGAGAGAGAGCTGCGAGCTGCCGGTTTAGAAAGTGAGCTACGATTGATTTGCCCACCCTAGATGTTTTGGAATTTGATGAAATTTGGTGAGGGTGTTGTCTAGGATAAGATGATCATCCTCACCAATTTTCATCAAATTCCAAAACTTCTAGGGTCATCAAATGGTAGAAGCAAAATCTACAAAATTAACGGTGACTATGGACGGCATATGTTGCTTCTACCATTTGATAACCCTAGAAGTTTTGGAATTTGATAAAAATTAGTGAGGATGATCATCTTACCCTAGATAACACCCTCACCAAATTTCATCAAATTCCAAAACTTCTAGGGTGGGCAAATCAATCGCAGCTCACTTTCTAAACCGGCAGCTCACAGCTCACTGTAACACTCCTATATATATATATATATATATATATATATATATATATATATATATATATAGGGTCCCGATCTGGTGAGAAACCTCTTATATGCAAAACCTTGTGTGAAACCAACCTAATGATTTGAGAATTCGATGAAACTTGGTAGGTGTGCTACCTATGCCAAGTTGATCATCCCCAGGACCCCACCAAAAATCATCAAATTCTAAAACCTCTAGGGGCATCAAATGTTAGAAGATTTATCGACCATCCATAAAAACCATTTATTTGAATAACATATTTGATAAGCCTAGAGATTTTACATTTTGATGATTTTTGGTGAGGTTGATCAACGTGACATAGGTAGCAAGCCTACCGAGTTTCATCGAATTCTAAAACCTCTAGGTTGGTTTCGCACAAAGTTTCGCATATAAGAGGTTTCTCACCCGATTGGGACCCTCTATATATATATATATATATATATATATATATATATATATATATATATATATATATATATATATAATTTTTGTAAATATTGTTTTTGGGCCACTCGGAAATAAGGACGAGGTGACAGATCACAGATGTGAAAGAACCTGCAGAGGTTCTGATTGGCTTTCCATGTGCTTGAGGCTGCAGCTGCTTTCTTTCCTTTTGCAACCAGCTGTTTTATCAGAAGATGTAGATAACTATAAAGAGCATACGGTTGAGTATCTTACGAATGGATGTAGCACATAAAAATTTACCCAACATTCTTTTCACATTGTTTCATGATTTGTATTTCCGAGGGCATGCGGTTGTATTTGTGAATGCTAATGCATATGTATTTTCATGTTCATGTGAATTTGCATAATCTGTCTCATGCATTTACAATGTCAAGCCAACTTCGGGCTTGCTGCTTAGGATTACCCAAATGATCGCTCTTTGTTGTAAGAAAGAACCGTGATTATTTGGAAGGATGATCATTTAGAGTATGAAGCACATTGGCAATACCTCTAGCAGTAGCTTTTTTCATTTGCAGTATTATGATGCTCATACGTTCCTTGATGACCTCAAGGTTAGTTGTTTGACCACAATTCACCCTGTTGGGATTGTTGGTATTCTCCTTTCCCTTTCTCCCTTGACACTTTTGGGTGCCCCCAACTATCTGTGTTTCTCCCTCGGAGCTCACTTCAAATGTGCTTATTCTTGGGCAGATGACCCAGCTTGCTCCATCTTTGAAGGAGCATGCTATAATTGTACTTTTCTTTTCTTATGAAGGTATGGTTAAAGCTTTTGCCTGAGATCTTTGAATGATGTGTTCTATGGCGAGGTGTTGGATGTGTTCCTAACTGGTTCCATCTGGTTGTCAATTTTTGATCTAACAGTGACCTATGACTCTATGAGCATGGTGGCTTTTATTATGCTATGGTGCTAGTCTTTGTGCAAGTCCACATTTTCTCAGGGGGTTTGTAACTTCTGATTCCAATGAGATGGTGGATGTTGACTTCTTGCTGCTGCAGGCATAGCAGTTTTGTGGCTGGGCATATGCACAGAGGTTTAAATGGGTTTTTTGTTTGGTCGGATTGTATGCATTTGAAGTTCAGTGATGCAGTGTTTTAAACCAGTTCCCCTGGTAATAGTGTACTAACCCACTATATCACTATACCTGTTATCAAGGATTAAATTTTGGAATTTCGACCGCATCTCATGATCCAGAACATATGAGATATAATATCGTGCAAAACATCTCATTTTTATGGGACCCTCTTTTACAGGACCGAAAACCCCGGATTTTTTGTCAATTTCGACGAAGAGATTTCGTATTGTTGGACTGAAAAAACGAGATATTTCATGATATTTTGTGAGATATCTCAATTTTAGTTCCTTGGTTGTTATATACATCATGCCTAGTTTCTTCTTAAAGCCTTCTATTGGAGATGTACACCCCGCAAAATTTAACAGACGTTTCACAATATTTCGTGAGATATCTCAATTTTTATATACATCATGCCCAGTTTCTTCTTAAAGCCTTCTACTGGAGCTGTACACCCCCCCTGTAAAATTTATCCTTTTTTTCCCCCTCTTTTCTAATTTTTTTTCCAAGTTGTATTTGATGTCATGGACTGTGCCAATTAGCATATGTTGTTTGTAACGATAGATTTATCTTACTCTCATCTAGCTATCAGATAATTCTGCTATCTTGCATTAATTTAGTGCCAATGGATGCAACACCCTCACGGCACAAACTATTGTCTCACCATGGGATGTTAAATTTTTTTGGAATTGGAACAGAAATATGAAGCCCATTTTTCTGTGTGTTTGTTTTCTGCACTAAAATTGTTCTGTTGATAAAATTATCTCCTTTGTAGCTTGCATGATCAGATATTCCGTCCCAGCAAGTTTCCGGCAAATGCTGATTTCCACTGTTTCAAAACTGGGATCGAACCCAAGTGGGAAGATCCTGAAAACACAACTGGGGGCAAATGGTCTGTTACCAGTACCAGAAAGGCCAATCTTGACGCCATGTGGCTTGAGACGGTAAAGCCTGTTTTTTTCTCTCTTTTCTAAAGTGATTTTTCTTATTATGGGCTTTATTTCTACTTTGAGCTACGTCTGCTGGTTTCTTTTTTGCTGTGTTTGTTTTCATCTGTGATTGACCGTAGGAATCAAATTTACCTATTTCGTGTAATGAGTTGTTCAGTATTCTTCATGAAATTCTAATATAAGTAAATGAAACAAGTCTCCTAAATCTGGATATTACATAGGCTTTAAAAGTAAATGTTGAAACCCAAATAATTGGGTATCAAAAATATGGCATCTATAATATTTTCTTATATCTAATAGGGAAAGTAAGGATGGGAGATGGTTTGGAAAATAGAATTTAATTTGTAGTCGAAGCCATCCCAATATCTAGTGAAGTACCCTCACACGGTGGGGAATCAAGAGGTTCCTGGAGTACGGAGGGAGCTCTCAGCCTAATAAAATATTCGCACGATCGCTTGCCTTGGTGACACAATGTAGACAAACGTCATATTACAAAATCAATTAAATCCTGCATTATTTTTGCTCGTTACTCTTCACTCTCGATTAAAGTTTAACAATTAGCATGGCAGGGGATATGCACCCAGTTTCTCCAAAAGAAGAGCAAATGCCTCAGAAGCCATCAGTGTTTTACATGGTGAAAGCATACATGGCATGCATTATTAAATGTATAGGATACAAATGATTTATTTACATGGAAACCCCATAGAGAGAAATCATGCTAGCAAACCGGAGGTGCAAGTAATCTAATAGACAGGGTGGAGGCATAGAGTACTGAGTGTCACTCTGGAATTGTCTTCAGTGATTCACGACCCGAATTCACATAATTGCTTGGCCGGACCTACACACCATCACCTCGAGCATCCTGTGTAGGGCTGACAATTTTGGACCCGACACGATAGACCCGACACGAGATTAGCAGGTCTGGGTTAAACGGGTTGACACGACTAACCCGATTAGTAAACGGGTTGGGTCCGGGTTTTGTCTCCGACCCGTTTAAGATCCGTTAAGATCCTTTTAAAAATCAACGGGCCGTGTCTAGTCGGGTCTACCCGGCATCCGATCACAATGTGATGTGGCCAGATATCTGATTCACTGGTTTGCAATGGGTTCAACGGATGGCTGTGATCAGAACACCCATGATGGAGAGTTGCAATGAAATATAAATTTTAAAAAAAAAATAATGAATGAAACCGGGTCTTAGCGGGTCTACCCATTTATAAACGGGTTAGGTATGGGTTTAGGGTCTAGACACGATTAGTTAATGGGTTGGGTCTGGGTTTAGGGGTTTTGGACACGACACAAAACTGAACACGACATGGCCCGACCCATTGCCAGCCCTAATCCTGTGACATTTCCTAGAACTATGTACTTTCACCCTCGACCTTATAAGCACTGCTAGTTTTTTTTTTTTTGCCATATTTGTGTACCCTACGTAAGTACTCGCAAACCACGAGGCACCACGACCCAAGTCCCTATGGGTGGACCATAGGGATTTGCTTACTCGTATTCGTCAAAAGGAGCCTTCAAGATTTTCTCTCCCCCAAGTACCTATGGGAGGGCTCTCAAAGAGGGATTTTTTGCCCTAGCACTAAGTGCGACTGAAATTAATGGGGATTCAAAAGAATAAATGGAAAAACAAGCCCAAATCAACAAAAAGGGATGAAAATATCGAGTCAATGCAAAGATGGGTTCACAAGAACCAAATCTCAAGAATGAGGTCTCCACAAGAAGGATTCAAGGGCATGCAAATAAATTCTGATAGTATCTAAGAACAAATCATCAAACATAAGATGAAATCCCTTTAAGACGGACGAAAGGAGTGAGTTCATCTAATTTGGGGTTTTTCTCTTGAAAGCTCCAACCTGCCAAGAAAGGCTGCTTTTTCTTAACACTATTGAGGGTAAACAAGGCCTTATGTATGGGATACAACCCTACATCGATGGCCCTCAAATCTTAGCATCCAAATGTACAAAGGTACCAAAATAAGAGGCAAATCTTGCTCCCAGGATGAAGGGCTCTAGACTCTTAAGTTGGCAGTCCGGACTTCACAACTAACTAGGTCAAGCCTATTGTAATCTGGACCTTCCAAATAAAGAGTTCGGACCTCTCCACAAGGGTCCAAACTTCCCGACTAAGGGTTCGGAACTCGTTGAGAGTAGGAAACCCTCACACTTGGATAAATTTTTAAGTTTGAGTTCTGGTATGGTGGGATATAACCATCAATCCCAGAAAAGGTTTCGCAACCCAAAATAAAATTTTATAAATCAAGGGTTTGAATAAAAAAGTATTTAAACCAGTCTCGAAATTTAAAAAGCGCGAAATCATCGTACCGAAATGAAAGCATGTGAATCAAGAAAACACTTCGGTAAAACATGACCTATACCCAAACCCTTATACATTCCTAAACGTAGAATCATGGTACTTCGTTGAATTTCCAAGTAGGCAGTCTGATATTTCATCTAATACTATGAACAATTCAAGTCTTCAATGGGTTGTGAATTTGAACGCTGTCCTAACTTAGTATTATACAATACCTCACTGTATTGGTTTGTGCTCACAAAATTTGCACTTAAGATGTTCAACTCTTTGTAACATTCTCTTCCTTTGGCGTAATTTCGAGGCAAAACCTTACATCACTCGAATATCAAGAAATTAAGCAAAACTTATATTCACCCTTTTCCAAAGATTGCTTACATCTTTTTTTTTTTTTTTGTTGGTGACACTACTACTTACAAAAGTGTTTAAAAGAAAAAATCTAGACACTAAGTTGAATTGTAGCTTTGTCTTGGTTATACACTATACAAGAATTGTCAAATACCATTTCTTTCCTACAAGCAAACGTTAGTCCATAATCCAAATCGACAGGAAGTAAAAACATGTATTTAAATGTGTGTGTATGAATAATACCAATGTCGACGAACATATACCAATGTGTTCAGATCTATGGCTGTTCCATCTGGACCCATGTAATAGGTATGCCGCCAAAACAAAATCTCCAACCTGTGAAGCATGTTTATTAAATTAGGCCCTTGTCTCATTTATTTCTACAAGAAATAATTTTAAATTCTTGTAAACCTTGAAACTAGTCCTAATCTTTTAAAACACCGAGTCATGTTGTAAACATAAAGTCAATTTGGGTCAGATATCGTTCAAGTTGGACCTAGACTCAACCTAACCAACTCAAGAAAAGGTCTTAAACAAAAGATAAAAAGATATTCTACGCTTTTCCCACCACCATGGTTGTTAGCATCATATGATACACGATCCATACCATACGATATGAGAGAAAAACGATACATATTGTGCGTACGTATTGTTTTTACCATATCTTATGATACATGATACATATCGTACGATACACGATTCGTTACACATAGTATGATACAATAAAAGTGAGACTTTGTGGGATTTTTTTTTGTCTCTTATGTTCCGAAAGGACCATATTCCTAGAGTTAAAACATTTTTAACTCTTTCTAACCTAGGGTGAAGAGATATTGGGGTTTTTGAAAGGTTTTTAGAGGTTTACTAACCTTCTTCTTTTTTTCTCTAGAGTTGTCAGAATCTAATATCATTTGTTTCTTAAGTTACAAAGAACTTGGGGGGATCAAATACATACAACTTTTTTAAGCTTTAGTTTAAAGGGAATATCTCACTCTTATAATCTTAACTATCCATATTTAATGTCCTGATATATTCTCTCTCTCTCTCTCTCTCTCTCTCTCTATATATATATATATATATATATATATATATATATATGAGGGCAAGGAGCATGCACCTGAGGTGTAGCATCGTTGTTGTACCTTATGCTTGTTTACCTCCCTAGAAGTTTTAGAATTTGATGATTTTTGATGGGTGTGTTGTCTAGGGTAAGGTGATCATCCTCACAAAAAATCAGCAAATTCTAGAACTTCTAGGGCCATCGAATGAGCTAGGCAAAATTAACGGTTACAGTGAACGATCGATAAAATTTCGAGCATTTGATGATCCTAGAAGTTTTAGAATTTACTGATTTTTTGTGAGGATTATCATCTTACCCTAGAGAACACATCCACCAAAAATCACCAAATTCTAAAACTTTTAGGATGGTAAACAATGCCTGAGGTGCAGCAACGATGCTGCACCTTAGGTCTAGGCTCCATTTTCCCTATATATATATATATATATATATATATATATATATATATATATATATATATATATATATATATATATATATATATATATATATATATATATATATATATATATATATATATATATATATATATATATATATATAGGCGGGGAGCCTGGACCTTAGGTGCAGCATTCACGCTGCACCCGTGCCCTACATGCATGCCACGTGGCCTTCCTCTCCTGAAAACCGATCGAAAACAGCACCTCCGAGACCGCATCCGTTCGGGACGAATCTCAGCCGTCCGATCGACTGAATCGAACGGATGGCATTCCGTTCGGCCTCGCTATTACTGTGGCGGCCACAATAACAGCCCGGGGGAATCCCATCCATTCGATTCAGTCGATCGGGCGGCTGAAAGCATTCTCGCGATTACTGTATCCACTATAGTAATCACGTTTTTTTTTCAACCGCCCAATTCAGTCGATCGGACGGCTGAAAGCATTCTCGCGATTACTGTAGCCGCTACAGTAATCGTGAATTTTTTTTCAACCGCTCGATCGACTGAATCGAACGGATGGGATTCCCCCGGGGCTGTTACTGTGGTTGCCACAGTAACAACGAGGCTGAACGGAATGTCATCCATTCGATTCAATCGATCGGACAGCTGAGATTCGTCCCGAACAGATGGGGTCTCGGAGGTGCTATTTCCGATCGGTTTTCGGGAGAGGAAGGCTACATGGCATGCATGCAGGGCACGGGTGCAGCGTGAATGCTGCACCTGAGGTCCAGGTTCCCCTTCCCCATATATATATATATATATATATATATATATATATATATATATATATATATATATATATATATATATATATGCACGCTATAAAATGATTAGTTGAAACAAGTTCGCATAATCATATAGCATGTGCCATCAAACATCAATAAAACTGATCATCATCAAGTTCTATAATCTATATCATCCTCATCTTAAAAACTATAAAATCTAAATAATATAGATTGAGATCTAGGCTTGGATGTCTGTAAGTAAGATAAAAAAAAGAATATGAATTGAAGATGTGAAGTAAACATATAAATAATTATGACACTATACAACTGAATCAAAAATCTGAATTAAAAAACTGAGAGAAGAGAGTTTTGATGGGCAACATTATACTCACTTCGTGACGGACGCTGAAGGCGGCCCCAAAGTTTAAACCCTAACCTGCCTGATCATTACGAGTTCTTTTTTATCTCGCTCAATCACGTGGAAGATTTGAATCCACAGGGCACGGGATTCTTTGAGGTTCTAAACTCATATGATCAAGTAGGTTAAAGGTAAAATTGAATTATAATCATTCGTTACATCCAATCCGACTTGTGAATCACACTTAGTCTCAAATGTCATGCGAAAGGACAACTGTAATTCAGTTTGGCTTCAACCTAAACTGTCAATTAAATGAGGCTAGCACCTCGATTGCCTCAGGGTGTAAGGCGGTCGCCTCAAACCAACTTATATGCCTGCTCTCGCCTCAATCCAGGCGAGTTGCCCTTGCCTCGCCTCTCGCCTCAGGCGGACGCCTTGCCTCGCTTTAACTACACTGGATAGAACACCTACAAAAAAGTTAGCACATTCTAAAACTCTTAGGGACATCAAATGCTAGAAGTTTTATCGAACGTCCGTTATAACTGTTAATCTGAAATATAATTGATGCCCCTAAAAGTTTTTGATTTTTTGTGGGTGTTCTATCTAAGGTAAGGTGCTTATGCTCACAAAAAATCAGAACATTCTAAAACTCCTAGGGGCATCAAATGGGCGGCAGTCCATTTTGCCGAAATAGGCTGCCAGCCTATACCCCGTATCCTCTCTCTCTCTCTCCATATATATATATATATATATATATATATATATATATATATATATATATATATATATATATATATATATATATATTTCGTCTAGACCCAGGTGTAGTAAAGAATGCTACACCCCAATGGTTTTTGATCACCCTAGAAGTTTTAGAATTTGGGGATTTTTGGTGGATGTATTCTCTAGGGCAAGGTGGTCATCCTCACCAAAAATCAATAAATTCTAAAACTTCTAGGGTCATCAAATGTTTGAAGCTTTATCGACCGTCCATTGTAACCGTTAATTTTGCTTAGCACATTTGATGACTCTAGAAGTTTTAGATTTGTTGATTTTGGGTGAGGATGATCACCTTACCCTATAAAACACATCCACCAAAAATCACCAAATTCTAATACTTCTAGGGTGATCAAACATCATTGGGGTGTAGCATTCTTTGCTCTCGGGTGCAGAGTCCCTGCCCCCCCCCCCCCTCCCCCTCTCTCTCTCTCTCTCTCTTTCTCTCTCTCTCTCTCTCTCTCTCTCTCTATATATATATATATATATATATATATATATATATATATATATATATATATATATATATATAAAACCATATCTTACGATACATGATCCACAAAAAAGGAAAAATGATACACTCCCTAGTCTCCCCTCATTTCCTCTCTTCCATCCAATACTTTCACCCTTAGCTTATCCGATCATAGTTTAGTATGTGCGGAACACATTATATCATGTTTAGGATCATGTTTTACCTGGTGTCAAACGCATGAGCATCCATTTATATACACAAAAGTTGTACATGGAACCAATAACATC
The DNA here is from genome assembly GCA_947650365.1 of Chamaelirium japonicum. Taxonomy (NCBI): domain Eukaryota; kingdom Viridiplantae; phylum Streptophyta; class Magnoliopsida; order Liliales; family Melanthiaceae; genus Chamaelirium; species Chamaelirium japonicum. The sequence goes on along the minus strand of OX393550.1, from coordinate 8,544,787 downwards.
CATAGTTAATGGTTCTAGATTCCTGCAGTTACATGTTTTATTCCTTTATTATTGCCTCTCCATTCATTACAATTAGATTTATGGCCAACATGAAATTTGTACTTGCAGCTGATGGCTTTGATTGGAGAGCAGTTTGATGAGAGTGAGGAGATCTGTGGTGTTGTTGCAAGTGTGCGCCAGAGAGGGGACAAGATTGCATTGTGGACTAAGACAGCAAGCAATGAAGCTGTTCAGGTTCTTATCACATTTAGATAAAAAAAAATCTGAACTCCATTTAGTTCACATTGATTTGCGTACTTCGTGCAAAATATGAATTGCAGACTTTGTTGTAGATTGGATACTCTCTCCATTAGAATGATCTATGTTGTAATGGAATGTAGTTTGTATATTTGATTAGTTATTACAACCGGAAGTCCACACATTTCAGTTGACATTACTGATGTTATGTTTCCTCCTTTTTTTCAGTTTAAATTCATGACTGATTGTATTTAAGTTCATTCTTCAAGAGTGGTGCTCCATAGCCAGACCCCAGTTTAATGAGAAGGACCGGCTGTTGTTGTACTGATTGTTGTTTTCTCCATGTTCTCATATCGAAAGTACGGTTTTTCTTATCCTTGGGCAAGTTGATAACTCCATTTCCACTGTGGAGCCATGTAACGATGTTATGGATGTGATATGACTTTTAATAATACCTAAGATGTGGGCACGCTGCAGTTTGCTCTCATGAAAAACACAATTGGTGATTATGAACTTGGCAAGTAGTGTCAAGTGTCAACGTTTCCCATAGAATATACCTCTTCTTGAAGTTTTAATATATGATGTTCATGCTTATTTTGATGATGACAGTGATAATGATGCTTGTTTTGCATTTAAGACGACACCTGGTATTGTGGGCATCATATCAAGTGGATGAGGAGGGATAATTCTTGTTTTATTAGGTTCATTTTCTTGGAATATATGTCCTATTCTCTTAGCTTCGGTCATTCTTGGGGAAATGAAAAGCCTGCACAAGGGTGCGATTGTGGTTTCTGTGAATAAGTTCAAGTAGATATTATTTTATGAAATGATATAAGCTAGGATCTTCGGCTCTGCTCAAAAGTCCAAGAAGGTAGTATAAGATAAAGAAATGCAAGTGCTTAACTTGGTAAAAGTAGGTTAAAAGTGAATAAGAAGCTAAGAGTTGGCATGGAGAGAACCATGCCTAAGGAAAAGAGTAAAGGTAGAGCTACAAAACAATATTCCCAAAAAATGAGGAATGGTGTGGGGGAAATAAAGTGAGATGAAGCTGGAGGAAAACCGGTTGACGTGGAGATTTGCAAAGAGACCTGGGATCAGTTTGGATTAAATTCCCGGAGAAAAGGATATGGAGATCAAAACTCGATGGACTTGCCTTTAAAAGCTTGGTATTAAGGAAGAGAATATTTAAAGAAGATAAAAGTAAGGATGGTTGTTCTAATAGAAGGGAAGAGCCTTCGTTATGATAAAGTTTCAAAAACTAGGTATCGAGAGCTAGTATTAGCCAAACAAAAACCGTTACGACTCGGTATCGACCGATAAGACTCGACCAAAAAAAAGAGGGAAGACATATATATAGGGACTTTGGTTTTTTGAGTGCTGCTACTGTACAATGTGTACACCTCATGTGCATAGCCCAAGTGCTTGAAGGCAAAAGTTGGTTGTTGTTGAGGGCCAAAACGATACAACTCGGATGTACTGGGTCTGGCTTGGTTATATCGATTGATATTGTCCGAGTTGTATTGGTCTTAGATGAGTCGGGACTCATACTAGTCTTAATCCTATGCATCTGTTGCGGTCTGTTGAAATTGATACGAACCATTTGTTATGACTCGACATCTGCTGAGCTTTTGAACTATTGTTGTAATCGACCAATGGCATCCTCTTTCTCTTGTTGAATGATTTTGATGTTTTCAAAGGAGGCTATTTTGGAAAGCTTTAGAGGTTTGTATCACATTAAAGTTCCTTAAAAGTTATTAATGCCAAATTCATTGCTCCTTATACAAATGGTGCAAAGATTAGGGATCATAATCAAATATATTTTATGGCGTTCACATAAGTATTACTGGAATCTTCACTGAACGGTTTAAAGCTTGATTAAATGGGTCGTTTATAAGAAATGTTGATCATGGGAATATACCATCACGACTGTTCCCAACCGAACCACCAGATGTATTTGGATTTTAGCTGATCCGAACCAAAACACCACCGAGATCCAAATATGCCCATATTCGAATTCGGTTTGTCTTGATTCAGATTAGATTTGGCACTTTTTAGATCTGAAATACCATGGTTCTGATCGTGTTCGAACGAATTGGATTCGAATTAGGTCGAATCAGACCCGATTCGACCGAATTGGACTCAGAATTAGACCTGATTCGACTGAATCACTCCTTAATTAGACCCAAATGACAAATTAGACCTCCTATGAGGCGAGACAAAGGTTGATACCTTAGGAGCGTGAAAGGAGGTAGAAGGGTTTAGATCCATATGGTTTACCGTCAGATGACAAGGATGCGTCTGATGCTTAGGGCCTAGATCAATTTTTGTTTAGCGCATATTTCCTTCGAGCTTACTTTATTTTGTCTTCTCGTTTTTTGTCAAGAAAAACTTTTTGTTCTTCTGTTTGCACATTGTATATATCTTTTGACTAACATAATGAATGACATTTTTGTTTGCTTGACTTGTGTGTGTTTTGAGTAACTTAGTTGCATATATGTTTACTCTTAACATGCTTCTGTGGTTAATTCATATCTTAGACAAGTTGAGATGGTTGAGTGTGGTACTAACTGTCTCCTTGGTTTTGTCTCGTGCCCAGTTTTGTGTGGTACCTAATCCTCAGCCTCTTGGTTTAAATTTTATGTCAAAAAGCCAGAGAGAATCCCTTAAGGGGTAGAGAGTTTCCCCGTTATGAAAGAATGTCCCCCTCTAGGGGAGAGATTGACTCTTATGGGGGAGAGATCTTTCAGGAGGATAACTGAGTGAGACTTCAGGTACGTCTGAAGTCGTTGGCTGCCTTTTTGTAGTGTGCAGGCCAGAGTGAACTTTTGTTCTGCGAATCTACAGGCCTTGTCGAGCTGCCTGCTAAAAGAGAGAAAAGCATGATGACTCGATTTCCCTGGCGAAAATAGACGAGTGTAGTGGCTACGACGTTTGTGCTTAAAAAAAGGGTACTTTTCTTTGACTAGGGGAAATGTTCCTTTGAGGGGGAGAGTGTTTGGCTTAGAGACCTTGGGTAATAAGTTGTCTCATTAGGGTATGGTTTCAGAGGCTTACATGCTTAGTCACTTAGGTGGCCTATCGTATCACAAGGGGCATTGGGGTATTGTGAGAATAGTAAACCTACCCTCGTTGGAGACAACTTTTGGCACTGAGATATGTATGTACTGATCATGCACACGCATTTACATACATGTTACTTCCTGTATCGATTTGGTTTATTGACTAATTGATGTGGAACCGTGTGTGTAACAGGGAATTCAATATTCGTTGAGCAGCGACATGGTCACCAATTTGCTCCGAGCCGAAACAGAAAATAAGTTTAAACAGGTAATGTAGCTAATGGTTTTAACAAAGCCGAACAGGCACACAAACAGCTATTCCAACTCTTAAATAATTAAATAACAGATGCTAGGTTATCAGCAGGGTTCCACGTGCAATATTAGGATTAGTAACAAACAGGGCTAAACAGATTCACACATCTCGCATTTCATGGGGAAGCAGCAGTTTCATAGATAAAACCTAGGAGATTTGATTACCGAGGTTACCCTCGAATATTGACCGGGGAAGATAAAACTCACCTACTGAGGGTTGTGGGAAACCTCAGGGATCTCAGCTGGTGGCGGGGTCGATGTCGATGCGGGATCCTCGGTTTTGGCCGGGGCTTGAGCGAGGGCCCGGAGTGCCAACACGTTGGGGTGTATGGGTGCGCCGGGATGCCACCGTTGATGGTTCTCCGAGATTCCTAGCCGGGCTTCTGCTTCCTTGGCGACGAGGTAGGTGATGCGCTCCACGTACTCCTTCACGTTCTCGCCGGCGCTGAACTGGAAGTCGAGGAACGGGGACCGGATATCGAGGAATCCGTCTTCGTCGTCGATCAGGCCGTGATCAACATCTGGATCGGCCATGCCGTCATGCCGAGGAGATGGGCTACTAGGGTAGGGAGGTAGGGCTCGGGTTGGGTCGCGGGGAAGGGGAGGGGATTGGGTCGGATCGGGTGAGGGAGGGGGTCGGGGCTACCGTGTGGGGAAGGAGGATGGCGGCCGGTGGTGGGACGTGGGCGAGAGGGGGTCCGATCGGGCGGCAAGGGGAGGGGGTTCGGTTGGGTATCGGGGAAAGGAAGGGAGGGGGTCGGGATCGGCCGGCAGGGGGAGGGGGGTTCGGTTGGTTGCAGGGAAGGGGACGGGAGGGGGTGGGGTTGGGCCGGTCGGGTGGGAGAGGAGGGAGGGGCTCGGGGTGGGCGGCGGCACAGGGAGGCGGGCCGGGGCCGGGAGCTGGCTCGGGCGGCACAGGTGGGGTCGGGCCGGTCGGGTGGGAGAGGAGAGAGGGGATTAGGGATGGCTCGCGGGAGAGAGAGGGGGTGGGGCCGGTGGACTAGGGAGGAGGCAAGGGTTTCACACACTATCTTGAACCTAGGGTTTCACACGCCTAGGGTTTGGGTTTGGGCTTCACACACCTCACCCTGGTTTCTCTCAACACGCATGTGGAGGAAAACAAAACCTTTATTATTCATTGCATACCCTTACATGACCAATGAGCAGGCCTATATAAAGGCCTGCAACAGCAAACAAAAATCCCCGGAAATCGAGGTGGGACTAAATAACACAATGCAACAATGAAAACAACCATGATGGGTCTGAATGTCTGATCAAAGCCATAGGCTCAGGTGGCGCCTCCTGCGCTGGTACACTCGCCATAGCCGCTACTCGATGTCCCCATCACTAACACTTGCGTGCAATGAGATACTTGGTATTTGGCGATGTTTGAGTGTGCCAGATACAATACACAATTGGACACAACTTTAGATTTGCTAGTGTTTTGGTTTTTCATTAACCACTTTTGTAAGTTCCATCGTCAAGAGAGAAAGATGTAATCATTTTGAGAAAGGGTGTTATGTACTTTGGTTTTCTTTCTTGGGCTTTGAGCAATGTAAGGTTTTGGATCAAAATATGCCAGAGGAAGAGATTGTTATAGGCTTATAGCGTATGCTGAACATCTTTTTGTTGGCGAAATTTGTGAGCAGAAACCGACTCAGTGAGGTTTGTGTGAGTTTTTTCAGCATGTGCATTCACAACCAATTGCACGGTATCAGGATGAGATCAGACTACTTAGCTTGTACCCTTACATACCACGATCCAATCTATTGGGGTGTAATGGGTTTAGTTTTTGTGTTTTGGTTGCGAAATTGTTTTCATTGATTTGCAATTTTTTTTATCGATTCGACGCTTTCACTCTTTTTAGGTTTGTTCTTATTTAAATTTTTTTATATTCAAAATCCTGATTTGACATTTTTATATTTCCTAGGTTGCAAAAATCATTTTTGACAGATCTATGATTTTGCGATTGAGATACTTGACACTTAGAAAATATTTTAAGTGTTGAGATTGCCCTGCCCATTGTGTGGTCTGGACCACCTATGGACTGTCCGGACTGCCTGTGGGCTAGGCATTTCTCGTCAGGTCTTGGGTCCCTACAGGGGTTCAGACCACCCATTCAGCGAGGGACCAGACCGTGCCATTAATAAGTCCGGACCTCGGGCTGAAGACGATTTTTAGCTCCTTTTTTACTAAATATCGAACATGGGATAGCCAGATCTAATGGCCAGTATTGCCTAGGTGAGACACCATATATAAGGCCTTACTTCTAAGATTAGGGTAAAGTTCAGTTCTTTTGGGAGATATATTTATACCTCCATTGAAAATCCCTAAATTGGGATATTTTGTCTTCTCTTGAATTGAGGATATCATCTAGTGCAAGTTGGAATTGACCCTCGATCCTTTGAGGACTCTTGTGCACTTCCTCAAGACTTTCAATTTGGTCCAATTAGTTTTCGATTTGGACCATCTTCGTTCTCCATCCCTCTTGTGATGGATGTTGTTGGAGGTTGGATCTTTAACCTTTTCCCCTTCAATTCTTCTGAATCGTTCTTTGAAATCTTTTGGATTTGGGTCTCTCGTAGTGCAGTGGTAGAAAATCCCTCGTCAAGGGTCCTCCCATAGGGACTTTGGAGAGAGAAATCATTTTCATGTTTCCACCGTTGTTGATTTGGTGGGGGTGGAACCCTAGGGTCCATCCTTAGGGAGTAGGGTGGTGGTGCCTTGTGGAGATGGGTGCTCGTGCGTGCACGCGCGAGCTGGGTGAGGAAGCTAGCGATATAGGAGGTCGGGATCGGAAGGCAAAGGGTTTAGGCAAAGGAAATTGCGTCAGACGGCCACGAAGCGTCGGGCCAAACAACATCGTGGAGCACTGGTTCATGGCTACGTCCAAGTGTTGGGTTGTGAATCTGCATAAATCTTATGGGGTAATTCTCTGGACACTTGTACCGTCACTCATTCTAATAAATCACTTGCAGCTCCTGGATTCGTCCAGGTGTGGTTTTTCCCTTGGATTTTTCCACGTAAAAATCGATTACGTGTTTTACTTATTGCTAGCCTTGAATGATGGAACTCTCTAGCACATAGTGTGCCTCCTAGGTCCTCGCCTTTGATTGAACCAAGAGAGGAGCGTAGCGAACCACCCCTTGCATGCAAAGATAAAATCTATAGATGAGCTTTAGTTAACTAGCAAACGTAATCAAGCTTAAAAGAGTAACCCAACAAACTGTTTGCATTGTGCCGCTTAGACAGGTGATCGCATGAAAATTTTTAATTCGGTCGAGTGTTTCCTCCGTACTCCAGGAACCTTCCTAATCTCCCACTAAAGGGCGTTTTAGCATTTATATGTATCAAGGTTTTAAACTAGGTATTGGGGCTCATATCGATTGGCCAAAATCCAATACAACTAAGTATCAGTTGATACGACTCGAGCGAACAAAATGGTAAAGGCATATAACTAAGGCTTGGGCTTCCTAAAAGCTATTGTTGTAGTCTTAATAGCCCATGTCCATAGTCATGTGAAACAAGGCAACAAAACTGGGAGTTAGTGGTGGGCTAGACTGAGATGACTCAAACGTATGGGGCCTTACTCGGCTGTAACGACAGATACAAGACAAGTTGTATCGGCCTCAATCGAGTCAGGACCGATACTGACATCAATCCTTGTATCATTCACAGTCTGTAGAAATACCGATACAAATCGATCAATACAACTCGGTATCAACCGAGTTTTGAACCATGATCGGTTGTACGGTTGTGAGCATACCCGTTTGGTCGCAACCTATCGACTTGAATTGAAATTGTGACAAGATTGTCGATTCTACTCGCTAAACATACCGTTCAGTGCGTCCAAACTCACCTAGCACACAACCCATCAAGTGACTGGGACAAATCACTTAAAAGGTGTCTTATTTGCTACAGTTTATGCAAAGACACCCCTAACATACCATCACTTACTGATTGGAACCAAAAAAAGGTTAAGAGTTCTCTTTGTGATCTCCTGTGTATATACACGATGACACCAATATTCCGTAACCACTGGGCCTCACTCACCTGTGGTGCTAGTGAATGTTGCTTGACGCTGACTCACACAACTTTAACTAATAATTGACTTGATTCTTATTCTGATGTCAAATACGATTGGCCACTAGACCTTTTATTTTTCCTTAGTAATATCTTTTGGAAATAATTTAGTATTAACTTCGACAGTTTAATATTGATAGTTTTGTTTGTAGGACTCGAATTGTATTTTCATATTAGCTTCTAGACTTTTATTTTGTTATTTTTTGTTGTAGGACATGAACTACTAACACCTGTTGCTTGGTAACTTTTATGGCTGTCTGAGCCTATTATATAGAGATACATTCATTGTTCTTTTAGAAAGGAGAAATGGTTTTCCTCTTTTCCTTCGTAATTATCTTTCTTACCTCATATCCTGGCCTCTACTGACCCTAGTTTCTGGATTTACTCCATGTTGTTTTAATTGTTGCATCTGGACACACTTGAGAAATTCAAAATAAAACTGAACCCTCATAAGAGTCATAACAACCCTTATCAAACTTTATTAGCCAAATATACTTATGTCAATCCTCCAAAATAATCTTCTGAATCTTCTGATCAAACCTGAAATCCCTTTTCTTTTGCCAACACTCATATTACCTGGATTTCTGTTCAGCATAGAATCCCAATCCAAACCCTACACTAGGGATGCACATCATTTTACTCCTCATCCAAGTCTTATCCCATCAAGACGAGGTCAACTATAAAGCCGATTGGCAAGAATTTTTTGACCGACTGTCAACGTGACTTCAGCCCTCTAAGATTGGTGCCAAAAACGTGAAGAGGACAACTTAGCAAGAGAGGGATGTGCCAAGAAACTTAAAAGGCCAATTGTGTTGGGAGCCATCAACACTAAATATTTGAGATCTATTTGTCAGCCTCTCTTTCATACCTTTTATCGAATCTACCCGTATTCAGGTTTTCGATAACCAAGCAACCTTATGGAGATCCTAATTTTATCTCAATGTCCAAGGTGTAACATTGTAATTATCTTGGAATCTGACCTTTTGTAGCTTCTCCCTACTAATAATGCCACCATGTGGACAAAATTTCTTGGTAAAATTCTTACCTTTTGTCCAACTGCTGTCTATCATCTCTATTATGCAACTCTATTGAGACATGTGCAGATGCTCCAACTTGACTTGATATTCTTGGAATCTGAACCATGTATTATAATTAGACTGCCGCTTACATTAGATTATCTGACTAACAAGTTCTTGATATTCTTGGAATCTGTAGCATGTAACTCTTTTAAACAGGCATTATATATATATATATATATATATATATATATATATATATATATATATATATATATATATATATATATATATATATTGTGTCCTTTATCGTGCAATATTTACCATTTGTGCTCAATATCATGCAGACTAGCATCGGGAAGAAATGGAAGGAAATCATTGACACGACTGATAAGATTGCATACAACTTCCACGTATGTCTTTTCACGACCTTGTATCTCATGCTCGTAATTTTGTGAAGATTTGACAAACTAGCTTCATTGGTATATTGAAAGATATGACTTGATTATCGATTTCCAATCTTTAATCACACAAAAGAAAAGGAAGAGAATGATAATGCTGTTATCTGAGTCCGCTGATCTCTCAAATTCCTCTCGTGGGTATCGCAGGATGATGCGAGAAGAGAAAAGTCAAACAGGGGTGGTCGGTACACGGTGTGAGTGCTCTGGACACCGCGTCTCAAACGCGTGGGTGCTGTGGACCTGACCAGTATATTTTCTTGTGTGCGAGTTTTAAGGTGAACCAATCTTTAATTAGGGCTACCATCTGGCGCTGAACCTGGATGTCATGTGCTTTGGGTACACCAATGCAGTGTGCTACAGCTTCTATTATCAGTTTCATCGCATCATCTTCAGGTTTGGAAAGTGGAAAACGTTTTGGGAAACTTTGTTGCCAAGACTTGTATCATTACAGCAGTGAAGTACTACTAAGTTGTTTTGAGAACCTTAGGACCTGTTTGTATTTCCCAGCAGTGAAGGAAGTACACTTGAGTGGATGATAATTCTGAAATGTTTTTTTTTTCTTTTTTGGGTAGATCAGAAGGTAGTGATTATAGCATGACCTGAAAGTCTGCAGAGACCAAACTTGGCTCGGGCCGCTCGGTTGGGCTCGCGAACATTATTGTTTAGGGCGTGTGAGTAGACTCGAGAATAGGCTTATAAAGCACTTGAATAGACTTGACATATATAGTCTAAGCTTTTCTCTGAGTCTGAAGTTTGCAAACAAACTTGATAAGGGTTTGTTCGATTACTAATTGAGCCAACCCTAGCCTGAAGTTTAGGCTCGTTTAATAAACAAACCAAGCGCAAACATTCCAAGGCTTAACTCGGTTCGTTTGCAGCCCTATATGTAGCCGAACATACCATGGCTCAAACATCTGATATTATTCTCTTTTATTCTCTCTTTTTTTGTTTGGTTCGATGAAATACTGAATATATGTTTAGTATTTGTTGTAAACTCGTAATAGGTGCGAGAGAAATGACTTGATTTTTAATAACCACATTGGTAGGAAATCCCACCACTAAGCCAAGAGCGGCATTCGGTGTCATTCTCGTTGCCCTAATCTCCACGGCCCATGCGAATTCTAGGAGAGCATACAACCATGAAGTTTTTCAAAAAACTAAGAATTGATAATAAAAATAAATTATTTGGCAGTCATTTGGGGGTTTAGCCTTCTACCATATTGGCTTCTTCGGTTCTATTCACTTTCTAAAAAAAAATTAAGGAGAGCAATTCTATATGGAGGGCCAACCATTAAAACAATATAGCAACCGGATTAGTAACTTGTTAAACCTAAACCTTGTGAAAAAAAATAAAGTGGAGAGACGGAGAGGGGTGTACCTGTTAACCTTATTTAGCACATATTTAGATTCCCATTCAATTCAATCCATTTATTCATAACCTAAAATGGACTTCAAATGAAATAGCATGAGAATCACCTTTGGATTTTAAATTTTAGATGTGAATCACAGTCGTCGATCATTATCCTCTCATGATCACATTTGTTCATCAATAATTGTGTTCACACCTCGATACGTGAAAGGTACCTTTGGCGGCAACACACATGTCGGCACTGCAGCGGGCCGCCTTCAGCGGCAAGACACCCCCCTGGCGGCTAGCGACACCGGCCTACAATGGCTAGCTCAAGGGCATCGTGACTAAGTGATGGATATTCTTACGGCGAGTCGATGGAGGGTGCATAGCTTGTTTAGAGGTTTTTTGAAGATTAATGGGAAAAAGGATAATTGTGGAATTTGTTTGAGAAATGAAGTCATCGGATCAGCGCATCGCATGATTCGAACTAAAGGAGAACCCCGGACATTCTATTGAGCTTAACGGAGTATGATGGTGGCTTACGAATGTGACACAGAGAACACCCAGGCGTGCCACATTTTCTCTCTCATCTATTTCTTCATTTCCTTTTTCTTCTTTCTCTTTCTCTTCTCATTCTTTTCTTTTCCTTTTATTTCTCTTTCGTCTCTTTTTCCTTTTGCCCATCGCACCTGACTTAACCCATCTCAACTGTGCGCGACTCACACGCAAACCAATCGTCCAAACCCAGTCAGCCATGCATGTCCAAAAACTACACACAACTCAACCCAAGCATGTGCATCCAAGAACCCAAGTCCCTCGCATCAAGCTCTCATCCGAGCCCCCCTTGGAATTCTCTCTCTAGTCTGAGCCGATACCCGATCAGCAGAAAAAATTTCAGCACATCCTACGTATGCTACAACCATTGCCCAGAGCCTAGCAGCACGCTCCAAGTGCTGGGGGCCACTACCCCCATGTGTTGGGGCCTGCTATCCCATGTCTCTTGAATCATAGTGGGCCCCGCGGTTGTAGCGCACACAGGATGTGCTGAAATTTTTTACCCACGCATCCCCATCTCTGAGCCATGCATGAAGACCTGTCTCTTCTCTCGTTTCATCCTCTCTCTCAGCTAATCTCAGCCGACCCTTTTACCCCGCGATCTTCTCTTCTCTCCTTACCCATCCACAACCGATCACACTCCCCCCCTCAGGATTCCCTCAATCACACATACATATCTCTCTCTCTCTCTCTCTCTCTCTCTCTCTCTCTCTCTCTCTCTCTCTCTCTCTCTCTCTCTCTCTCTCTCTCTCTCTCTCTCTCTCTCTCCTTGCCTTATCCGATCAGCACCTCTCTCTCGAGATCTCTCTCATCCGATCCGACTCTCTCTCTAACTCCTCTTCCGTTCCTTCTTTTTATCTTTTCATCTCTCTCTCTAACTAATCCTCTCTCTAGTCTCTACCCGCAGCCCATACCCAATTGCCCATCGCAGTCATTCGTCCGAGACCCCCCCCCCCGATCGTCTCTCTTTACCTCTCCGTTTTTTTCTCTATCTTCTGCGCTTCTTTCTCTCTCGCCTTAATTCTCTCTCTTCCCTTAATTCTCTCTCTTTCCTTAATTCTCTCTTCTCTCAATCCTGATCACCATTGACCACCCCTCTTCTACCCGAAACACGATCCCAACCATCCCTGCATTCCCAGAACCTCCCAGATCGGGTCCCCTCTTCTACCCGTTCGAGACCCCTAAAAAGGTGGTGATGCCCCCCTTTTCTCTCACCCTCTTTCCCGATCTTTCTCTCTTTCCATTCTCTCTCTCTCCAGAACTAATCACAACCGCCCATTCCAACCGACCCCATGCACCACTTCAGCTCCCATTGCGATCTCCCCCTCTCCTAAAAACTTGGCGACTCCCCCTCTCATCTGGAACCCCTCGTGATCTCTCTCTTCTCTCTTTCTATCTCTATCTCTCATCAAATCTCTCGTCCGAATCTCTCTATCTCCTTCCTTATCAAAGAGAGAGAGAGTGAGAGATCGGGGGAAGAGAGAGAGAGAGAGAGCATTTTTTTCTAGTCAGCTTTTTGTTCCATTTTTTCCTGGTCAGTATGTGCTTGTCGGCACTCGAACGATCACCTTTGGCGGCAGCACAATATATATATTGTTAGAAGATGACGGCTAGGGTTTGGAGAGGAATAGAATGCATTCCATTGAGGGACTCAAGCCCAATATATGTACATGTATCCGACCCGACTGTACAGTAAACCCGACCCATCTATATGTACATTAACACTCCCCCTCAAACTCACGGTGAATCATGAACCGAGAGTTTGCCTAGAAAATGCCGGAAGCGAGCAATCGTCAGGGGCTTCGTAAGAAAATCAGCAGTCTGCTCCGATGAGGAAATGAAAGGCAGGGAGATGGTGTGGTCGATAAACGCCTGGCGAACATAATGACAATCAACTTCAATATGTTTTGTTCGCTCATGGAAGACCGGATTGCTAGCAATCTGAATAGCACTCCAGTTGTCACAGAAGAGAGAAGTGGGCCCGGATATCACCACTCCCAAGTCAAGCAGAAGACGGTGAAGCCAGACAATCTCGGCGGTGGTGGAAGCCATAGCCCTGTATTCGGCTTCGGTGCTGGAGCGAGACACAGACTCCTGTTTCTTGCTAGTTGCTGCGCCACGAAATCAGTGAGTCACCCAGAAACACACAGTATCCTGTAGTAGATCGACGAGTGGCTGCATCTTCTGCCCAATCTGCATCGGAGTAGGCACGCAGCACCAATGGAGAGGTGGAGGGAAACAGTAGTGAACGGGTGATGGTGCCCCGGAGGTAGCGGATAATCCGAAGAACAGCTGCATAGTGTACTGACCGTGGAGCCTGAACAAACTGACTGACAATGCCAACAGCATGGGCAATGTCTGGCTGGGTCATGGTGAGATAGACAAGCATCCCAACCAGCCTCTGGTAGCGGGAGACATCCTGGAGCAGCTCACCATCTGTAGCGAGAAGCTTCAAATTGAGCTCCATGGGTGTGTCAGCAGTGCGTGTGTCAGTAAGAGCAGCATCAGCAAGGATGTCGGAGATGTACTTCTGCTGGGAGACCAACAGACCACGAGCTAACCTGGCAATCTCAAGGCCCAAAAAGTAGCGAAGAGAGCCCAGATCTTTCATCTCAAACTGACTCTGGAGGTGCCGCTGGAGAGAGGCGATGGTGGCACTGTCATCCCCAGTGATGATCATATCATCCACATAGAGGAGAAGAACTGCAATGCCCTGACTGGAGGAGCGAGTGAACAAGGCATAGTCGGAGTGACGCTCAACAAACCAGGCGGCCAGAACTGCACTGCGAAATCGCTCAAACCAGGCACGAGGGGCCTGCTTGAGCCCATAGATGGCTCGGCACAACCGACACACGTGCCCTGGAGGAACTGAAGTGCCCGGAGGAGGAGCCATGTAGACTTCCTCAGAGAGATCACCGTGGAGAAACGCATTGGTGACATCCATCTGATAGAGAGGCCACCCTCGAGCAGCTGCCATAGCTAAGAGGGTACGCACAGTAGTCATCCAAGCAACTGGAGCAAACGTCTCCTCGTAGTCAATCCCATACTCCTGGGAAAAGCCACGAGCCACGAGGCGAGCCTTGTGCCGCTCAATGGATCCGTCAGGTCGAGTCTTAACCTTGAATATCCACTTGCAGCTAACAGGCACCACCCTGGAGGGACAAGGCACCAACTCCCAGGTCCTGGTCCGCTGAAAAGCCTCAAGCTCAAGTTACATGGTCTGCCGCCACTCTGGATGTAACGCTACTTCACGGTACGATTGGGGCTCACAATGGGTGTGTATAGCAGTAAGAAAAGCCTGAAAGGATGGTGAATAGGAGACACTGACAGAGTAGCCAGAAGAGTCAGGAGAGTCAGAGGGAAAAGCAGAGTAGCCAAACCTGTCAGGAGAGTAGTCATATCTGTCAGGAGGGTGATGTTCGCGTGCTGGGTAGCGCCGAACAGGAGCAAGATCCACGACCGGGGAGGAGGGAGCAGCAGCATCAGGCGAGGGAGTACCAGCGTGAACCGTCTCTGAAGGAGGAGCTGCAGACCGACGAACATAGACACGAGTAACAGGTGGTGGTGGAGGTGGCGAGGGAGACGAAGGAGGTGGTGGTGGTGGTGGTGGTGGCGGTGGTGGAGGTAGCGGGGAAAATGGAGTAGGCGTGGATGGGGCAATAGAAACCGGGGGTAGAACAGGGATGTGGAGATGTGAGGAAGACGAGGAGGATGACGCAGAAGGCAAGGAAAGATCCCGAGACTCAGGTGAAAAATATGGGACATCCTCAACAAAGGAGACGTGACGGGAGACACGGATTCGACGAGCCAAGGGATCGTAGCAGCGATACCCTTTGTGCTCCCGACTGAGCCCCAAGTGAACACACCTAACAGACCTCGCAGAGAGTTTGGTGCGCTCATGGGGAGGAAGAAGTACGAAGCACGTGCAGCCAAACGTGCGAAGAAGAGAGTAGTCAGGTGGGCTGGAGTGAAGGCGCTCGTATGGGGTGACACCGGACAGAGCAGACGACGGAGTGATATTGATGAGGTGGACAGCCGTCATGACAGCTTCAGCCCAGTAGGAGTGAGGAACAGACGCAGAGAGAAGCAGGGCTCGTGCAGTCTCAAGGACATGACGATGCTTGCGTTCGGCAACGCCGTTCTGCTCATGGGTGTGGGGACAGGACTGCTGGTGAAGAGTGCCGTGAGACTGAAGGATCTCACGCATCTCAGAGGAGAGATACTCCTTGGCACAATCAGACCGAAAGGTCTTGATGCGCCGACCAAACTGAGTGTGGATCATAGTAGTAAATCTCCTAAAGATGTGAGGTACTTCAGATTGATGACGCATAAGATAGACCCAGGTGCACCTAGAATAGTCATCGATAAAACACACATAATACATATAACCCGATAGAGATGCAACAGGAGCAGGACCCCAAATATCCGAATGAACTAAATCAAATAAAGCATCAGACTGGGAAGTACTAGCAGAAAATGGAAGAGCTAGATGCTTTGCCAGTCTACAACCCGTACAAACAGAGAGGGGGGAGAAAGACGCTCGACCCAAAGCGCCCGAACGAAATACGCTTTTGAGTTAATCACTCGATATATGACCTAACCTTCTGTGCCACAGGTCGGCATCAGAGGTGACAGACATGACAGACGCAACTGAAGACACATGGAGATGGTCCAACTGGTAGAGTCCTCCTGCCCTACGGCCCAGCCCAATCCTCTGACCCGTCCGCGAATCCTGCACAACACAAACAGAAGGGGTGAAGGTGACAGTCAGGCCAGAGTCGCAAAGAGAACTGATAGAAATCAGATTAATATTAAGACGGGGGGCATGATGGACATGGGGTAGGGTCAGGCGACCAGAAGGGTCAGAGGTGGTGGTGATGGAGCCACATTGCGGAATAGGGACGAGAGTCCCATCCGCAGTGCGAACCTCCTGGTGGGTGGTAGTGGGAGAGCAGTCCGTGAGGACAATAGAGTCAAAAGTAAGGTGACAGGAGGCACCCGAATCAAAGATCCATAGAGCAGTAGTACCAGAGGTGGCAGACAAGCCGTGCGCAGTCGTGGAGCCGGTGGAGGCTAGGTGGCAGAGAAGGAGCTCCTCGAGGCGCTGAAGACGGTCCGGCTCAGGCTGAGAAAGTGCTGTAGTAGCAGTGGGGAGCGTCGAGGCCTCTACAGTAGCCGCTGTACCACCAAAGTGGCGGAAGAAAGACGAACCACGTCCACGGCTCCATCCACCTCGACCGCCTCGTCGATCGTCGCGGGAAGTCGAAGCCCAGCGTGGGGCTCTCTCATCCGGACCCCAGCGGGGGTTGCGTGGAGGACGTGTAGGGCATTCGCGCTTCATGTGGCCGGGCTCCTTGCAGTAGTGACAGAAGACAGCCTCATCGGAGAACCCTGCTGCCAGGACAGTGTCGGAGCTAGGAGCAAGTGGAGGAGGACGAGCGCCCTGAGTCTGAAGGCGGGTCTCCTTGTCGACCAAGGCGAGTAGAGCATCCTCTAGCCGAGGGAGTGGCTCACGGTGCAGGAGCTGGGCAGCTATGAGAGCAAATTCCGGCCGAAGCTCGACCAGGAACTGGTGCAGGTGGCCCTCATCGAGGTAGCGCTGGAAATCCCGGGAGCAGGGGCAGGCACACCGCTCCGGGATCAGTGAGTCCAGCTCATGCCAGTAGGCACTCATCTGACTGAAGAAATCCTGAATGGTGCGCTCCCCCTAACGGGCAGACTGCGAGTCACAGATGAGCTGATGCCGGCGTGCGCCTCCGCGCGGGAGAAAACGGTCCCGGAGATACTCCCACATCGAGCGCGTTGTCGGAAGGCGGCCGATGGGAGCAAGAAGCGGATGAACAATAGAGTCCAGAAGGTACGCCCGGATGGCCTGATCGTGGCGGCGCCACGTAAGAGCAGCAACGGTGGTGGCCATGGTAGCAGTCGCAGCAGAAGACGCTACACTGCTGGAGACAGAGGAGGAACCAGAGTAGTCAATGGGAGGAGTATCCTCGCCGCTGATGTGACCCCACAGATCACGACTGGAGAGCACGGCCTCGACGGTGAGGGACCAGTCAGGCCAGTCGCTGGCCGATGACAACTGAAAAGCAACCGCCTTCAGCGGTGGAGAGATCGCAACGACGGACGGTACGGCTAGAGAAGCCATAGAGGAGGCTCAATAGAGGGGGGGGAAACCGAGAAGGGGTGGGAGGCTGGTCGGGTGAAAGAGGAAGGGGGATGTAGGTGGTGACGGGGATGTAGGGGGGGTCGGGGGTGGAGGAAGAGGCTGCAGGGGGTTTCGGGTGGCCGGAAGGGGGGCTGTAGGGGGTTTCAGGTGGCCGGAAGGAGGGGCCGGTGGAGGAAGTGGGATGTAGGTGGTGGCGGGGGATGTAGGGGGGGTCAGGGGTGGAGGAAGGGGCTGCAGGGGGTTTCAGGTGACCGGAAGGGGGGCTGTAGGGGGGTTTCGGGTGGCCGGAAGGGGGGCCGGTGGAGGAGAGGTGGAGGAAGGGGGATGTCGGTGGTGGCGGGGGCTGTAGGGGGGGTCGGGGGTGGAGGAAGGGGCTGCAGGGGGTGTCGGGTGGCCGGAAGGGGGGCTGTAGGGGGTTTCGAGTGTCCGGAGGGGGGGGCCGGTGGAGGAGAGGGGCCGGACGGGGTGAGCCGGTGGAGGAGGGAGGCCGATCGGGGTGAGCCTATGGAGGAGGGAGACCGGACGGGGAAGTGCAGCCGGAGGAGGAGGACCGTCGTCGTCGGGAGAACCCTAGAGCTCTGATACCATGTTAGAAGATGACGGCTAGGGTTTGGAGAGGAATAGAATGCATTCCATTGAGGGACTCAAGCCCAATATATGTACATGTATCCGACCTGACTGTACAGTAAACCCGACCCATCTATATGTACATTAACATATATATATATATATATATATATATATATATATATATATATATATATATATATATATATATATATATATGGGTCGGGATCCCGAAACACGCTACTTTGCCACAGAGTTAGACACGCATCTCCAAAACCCTAGATAGAGGTTTCAGAATTTGTTGATTTTTTGTGAGGATGATAACCTTGCCTTAGATAGCACATCAGCAAAAAATCAGCGCATTCTAAAACCTATAGACTAATCAAATATTTCCTTCAATTTAATGGTTAAAATGAACGGTCGATAAAGCTATTTAGATTTGATGCACCTATAGGGTTTAGAATGTGCTGATTTTTTATGGATGTACTATCTAAGGAAAGTTGATCATCCTTACAAAAAATCAACAAATTCTGAAACCTCTATCTAGGGTTTTGGATGATGCGTGTCTAACTCTGTGGCAAAGTAGCATGTTTCTGGATCCCGACCCTATATATATATATATATATATATATATATATATATATATATATATATATATATATATATGAGGAATGGGATGCTGCCTATCAAAGCAGCATTTTTTGCTGCTTTGAGACATTGTTTGACCATCCTAGAAGTTTTGGAATTTGATGAAATTTGGTGAGGGTGTTTTCTAGGGTAAGATGATCATCCTCACAAATTTTCATCAAATTCCAAAACTTCTAGGGGGTTCAAATGGTCGAAGCAAAATCAGTCGTCTGCAGTCACCGTTAAAATCTGCAGCATTTTGCTTCGACCATTTGACCCTCTTAGAAGTTTTGGAATTTGATGAAAATTTGTGAGGATGATCATCTTACCCTAGACAACACCCTCACCAAATTTCATCAAATTCCAAAACTTCTAGGATGGTCACACAATGTCTCAAAGCAACAAAAACGCTGCTTTGATAGGCAGCATCCCATTCCTCTCTCTCTCTCTCTCTCTCTCTCTCTCTATATATATATATATATATATATATATATATATATATAGTAGCGATCCAGTGAGATATGAGATATATGAGATAACTTTCAGAAACCTATCTAGAGGTTTTAGAATTTGATGAAAATTAGTGGGCATGCTCTCTATGGCAAGTTGATCATCCTCACAAAAAATCATCAAATTCTAAAACCTCTAAGGACATCAAATTCTAAAACCAATAATTTGAATTGTGTATTTGATGTCTCTAGAAGTTTTAGAATTTGATGATTTTTTGTGAGGATGATCAACTTGCCATAGAGAGCATGCTCACCAATTTTCATCAAATTCTAAAACCTCTATATAGGTTTCTCAAAGTCATCTCATAGAAGAGTTATCTCACTGGATCGTTTTATATATATATATATATATATTATATGTGTGTGTGTGTGTGTGTGTGTGTCCTTTATCGTGCACAATTTACCATTTGTGCTCAATATTATGCAGACAAGCATCGGGAAGAAATGGAAGGAAATCATCGACACCACTGATAAGATTGCATACAACTTCCACGTTTGTCTTTTCACGACCTTGCATCTCGTACTCATAATTTTGTGAAGATTTGGCATACTAATTTCATTGTTATATCGAAAGATATGACTTGATTATCGATTTCCAATCTTTAATCACACAAAAGAAACGGAAGAGAATGATAATGTTGTTATCTGAGTCTGGTGATCTCTCAAATTCCTCTCGTGGGCATCGCAGGATGATGCGAGAAGAGAAAAGGCAAACAGGGGTGGTCGGTACACGGTGTGAGTGCTCTGGACACCGCATCTCAAACGTGTGGGTGCTGTGGACCAAACCAGTATATTTTCTTGTGTGCGAGTTTTAAGGTGAACCAATCTTTAATTAGGGCTACCATCTGGCGCTGAACCTGGATGTCATGTGCTTTGGGTACACCAATGCAGTGTGCCTGCAGCTTCTATTATCAGTTTAATCTCATCATCTTCAGGTTTGGAAAGTGGAAAACATTTTGGGAAACTAGTGTTGCCAAGAGTTGTATCATTACAGCAGTGAAGTATTACTAAGGTGTTTTGAGGGGACCTATTTGTATTTCCCAGCAGTGAAGGAAGTACACTTGAGTGGATGATAATTCTGAAATGTTTTTTTTTCTGTTTTGGTTAGATCAGAAGGTAGTTATTATAGCATGACCTGAAAGTCTGCAGAGACCAAAGCTTGGCTCGGGCCGCTCAGTTGGGCTCGCGAATATTATTGTTAAGGGTGTGGTGAGTAGACTCGAGAATAGGCTTATAAAGCACTTGAATTGACTCGACATATATAGTCTAAGCTTTTCTTCGAGTCTGAAGTTTGCAAACAAGCTTGATAAGGGTTTGTTCGATTACTAATTGAGCCAACCCTAGCATGAAGTTTAGGCTCATTTAATAAACGAGCCAAGCATAAACAGACCAGAGCTTGGCTCGATTATTAAACAAACTAAACCGAAGTTTAGGCTCGTTTAATAAACAAACCAAGCACAAACATTCCAAGGCTCAGCTCGGTTCGTTTGCAGCCCTACCTGCAACCGAACATATCAAGGCTCAAACATCTGATTTTTTTCTCTTTTTTTTTGTTTGGTTTGATGAAATACTGAATATATGTTTAGTATTACCCTCTCATGATCACAGTTGTCCATCATTAATTGCGTTCACACCTTGATACGTGAAAGGTAGCTACGATGAATCGCACTCGTATTTGGACATTTGGTTTGACACTCCAGTTATATGTTTTATCTTATGTTATATATCTGGGATGCACGCCTAGTCCAAAGCACATTTGATGCATCTAGAGGTATTAGAATGAACTGATTTTTTTTTTTTTTTTTTGAGTGTGCTATCAAAGGGGAGGTGATCATTCTCAAAAAAAAAAAAGTTTAAAACCTTTGGTGTAGGCCGCCGCACGTTAGCCACAAGTTAAGCAGCCTCTCTGTATCGCACACTTATTGATGCTTGCATTCATTGCAAGTGTACCATATGCATTGCCAATTGCCTAACAAGTATCTTCCAGTGCAGGCGTACAATGATATTTGAATGTTGTATTTGGAACTTATGAGGTCCAAAACTGAACTTTTTCTAAATGTTGAGGTGGCAATGAGCCAGTCCGATCAGCTATTCAGATGAGTTCAGAGCTGGTCCGAACAATTGTTTGGACTGCATCATCTGACTTAGTTTTTCACTGAGCCTAGCATCTAAATAAAGGTTTCAGACTATGTGTTCGATGGACTATGAACAACTGTTCGGACTGCATTAGCTCCAAGTAGTGAGTTGATAACCTATTTTGGGCATTTCTTGGTCGTTGGATCTTCAGATGAGTGACTATCCTTGAGGGGACAAGTCATGAGTATAAATAGACACTTTGGGGTTTTGGGAGAGAGCTCTTGAAGGCAGCTATTCTAGAGTTGGGATTTTTGAGATCAAGGGTTTGAGGTTTTTGGAAGATTTCATTGTTCTTCATCGATTCCCTCCATCCATCTCCACTATGTTGGTTGTTGGTTGTTGGCGGCTCAATTTCTCTTGATCAGTATTGCTCTCGTTGAGGAAGAATCGAATTCCATTGTCTACATCGTTTTACGAATTTCTTATTGATGCGAGCTTTTGTGTTTTCCAAATATCTTATAGGTAAAGAAATGCATTTGAGAGACTTTCTGATTTTCCTCTCAATTGCCTTAATTAAAATGCTTGAAAATCTCAAATTCTTTTGTTTTTATTAAAGATAGTCATAATTTCCTAGATGCTTGATCAACAAAAGTAACAAACCATAATGCACCACTGTTTTTTCACTCATAAGACCACACACATTGAAATACAAAAGATCAATCATATCATAATTTTTTCTTTGGTCATAATTTTGAATGACAAACACTCTTTTGCTTTCCCATAAAGCAATGATCACATTGGTCAAGATTTATTTTCTTTGCTGCCAGCAAGAGGCCCTAATTAGGCAGGTGCTCGAACTCTTTTGCACTTATATGGTCAAGTCTTTCGTGCCACTACTTAGAATATAAATCCTCATTGGTAATGATCATATCTATATCCATCGCTTTTACCTTCAAATAATACAATTTATTACCCTTAAGAGTTGTCCTAGCAACTACCTAAGAACTCTTGGATATCTTGCACGAACTCCAATCCTAAGAGTATAGAATACCCATGTCTAGTCATGGTACCCGAAAAAAATCAAATTGATTAGGCCACGAAGTGGTCAACATATGGGGAAGCATGATAAGATGCCCCACAATCTATGGTCCATTTATGTTCGTCATAAAATGCTACTAAGCAATTATCAACTCCCTCGACAAGAAGAAGTTAACCCACTTTTTTTGCCAACGTGGTAGCTAGTGGAGCCCTTGTCTTTTTCATTTTCAATTTTCTTTTTCATTCTTTAGTTTCCATCATTGTTTCTTAAGATGCCCAACTTTTTCATAATAATGACAAGAACATTTTTGTTTTGAGTTAGACCTTTCTCTATATATTTCATACCTAGGTTTCGATTTACTTCTAGGTCTACCATACTCTTCAATAGCTAATGTGCCTAACTTAGACAAATCTAAGACATTAGTTTATCTTCTAGTTTCTTTATTTAGAAGATTGCTAGTGACTTGGGCAAAAGTAAGTTCTCCATCCAGCACCAAGTTACTAACCGTTGCAACCAAGTTGTCCAAACTATCCAGTATAGAACTAAGAAGGAGCATTGCCTTCAATTCTTCTTCTAATGTCATATATATATGCATGACAAATAGTTGGCTCAAGATATTTTGCATGTTGTTAATGTGCTGGAAATGGGAGAACCTTATGCGTCTGGAGGATGACTATGCACATAAGGTCACACCTATGCACATAAGGCCACGCCTAGGCGTGCCTAGACTCCCTCCGGGCATCTAGCCTCATCTTGATGTCTTGACAACTATGAATGGTGTAACACTTGATCAAAAGCCATAAACCTTTCACTAATCAAGAATATTTCAACTTCTCTCCAGAAATAATCCGGCAAAGAAAAAGTGTAAAAAATCTTATAAAGCTTCTTGATCGATTATGGAAGTACCGAGCCCGACGCCACCACTCCGAAATCTCTTCAGCAAGCTCATTTTAGTCCCACTCCGAAATAACTTCATCAAGCCTATATGAACCATGTTTGTTTTATATATTGGTTGCTCATTATATAAAACAAACATAGTTCAAATGCATTGAATGTGGTGGTTGGTCCAATAACTTTTGGTAAAGTAGAAATAGCTCCCAATAGAAATAAACATGGATCAAATGCATTAAATGTGGTGGTTGGTCCAACATCTCTTTTACAAATTAGAAATGGTTCCCAAGAGCATACAATCCAGCAACCATTCTCTAATACAAGTTTGAATTTTTAATTTTAAATTTGAACGACAGATGAGAAGACGTACATGTTGGGTCCAGACCCGGGTTGTGTCGGGTTTGAACCCAACACTTGGATTGGCAATTTTCTTGTTTCCCAGCTAAAACCAACACATATATGATGACTTTTGGGAGGCAGACAAGCTAGCCAAATATAAATATAAATATAAATATATATATACATACATCCTGTTCTTAAAGAAATAAAAATCATAACTAAATTGCCACCTTCATATAAAAAGCCTCAACTCTGATCTTGATATATATATATCCTTCAGGCCAGGAATCCAAGCCTTTCTCCATTCTTCTTGGCCAAGCGAATCAGCCCTTGTCTCTGCTTCCCATCTGCGCCTATCGACTTGCAGAACTCTGTGATGACCTATAGATCGATCACTTCAAACCCACAGCTCTAAAGCTACGAAAAGAAATTAAGTACGTAAGTTTTTTTTGTAACATGCACCTGTGAGTGGAGGGCTATGGCCTTCCCCCTCAGCTGATTGAACCGTTTCCTGCCGATGATGTTTCGAGCCACGACGACCAGCGGTGCGAAGAGGCCTTTCCCCTGGTTCACATTGCCCATCCTGGGGCTGGAGCGCAGGGGCCGTGCGGCCCGAACGAACACCGGCGATGACCTGGGTAGCATCGGGCGGTCATCGCCGGAGAATGCGGTGGTGGTCCAGGTGCCTTTGAACCCTGTGGCTGAGAGAGCGGTGGCCATGAGGAGATGTGCTTCGAGCTGTTTCTGGCCGGTTGGAGCTATGGCTTGGCTGGGAGAGGGGAGCGAAGGATAGGTGGAAGAGGGTTGGGTTCACTTTGTTGTGGTTCATGTGTCGTGTTTTGAGCCTTTGGTTTTGAGGCAGGGTCTGAGCCACACATCGGAAATCTAGATGGACGGTCGTGGTGGGGGTTTAGAGCCGTGTGTTGATTGCCTTTCAATAATCCCAGATTTCAATTGAGGGACAATCTGCTAGCTGGTTGATGGGGGTGCGCTGGCATCTCTTGATTGGCGGTACTAGTTATTGGCCATGGGATGAACCCTAGGGGATGGATGCCACCACCATCGGTCGCCCCCCACCCCGCCAACCACCGTCCATCACCACACCCGTCGACCACCGCCGCCCCGCCAACCACTAGCCACCGCCCACTGCCGTCGCTGGTCACCACCCCACCGACAACCGCATGCCCGTCGTCGCCTCGTTGGCCACCACCTGCCACCGGGCGAAGGCGGTGCGGAGGATGAGCTCCATCGGGAGGTCACTAGCTATCCCCTACGATTCCAGCAACCACCGTCAAACGGCGAAGGCGGTGCGGAGGATGAGCTCCATAGGGAGGTCACTAGCCGTCCGGGCCATGAAGTAGGCCGGAGGAGAGGATGTACTTGCCAGATTGAGGCCCGCTCCTGAGCGACCAGGGGTGTTGGAAACTAACCGTCCTAAACTAGCAAAATCGGGGCTTAATCAAATCCTTAATATTAAAAGATTTATTATTTAGCAAATATTATTTTGCAAGCAAAAACAAATCACAAGTTTCTTTTAGAAATGGTTTGCCAAAGTAGAGCGGGTTCTATGGGACCGTCATTCATCTTGCCAAACTTTTCTAGAAAAGAGGGAGAGTTATAATCCTAAAAATTATTTAACGCTAGTTAGGTTTTGTATTACATGCTAGTCGTTTTCAATAGATCTAATAATAACAAAAAAATGGAGTTAGAAAATCTGACCTGATGGTCGAAGTGAGCTAGGCGCTGTCCCAAGAAACTTATTGCCCCCTCGTGCAGATCTCGTGGCAAAGGTTCTTGGAGATACGACGACCTCAGTCAGGCGACCCCCTTCTCATCAGCACGACTTCAAGAAGGCTTTACGAACCTCGAAGATTTTCAGGAACCCAACGACTCGACGAAAATCTTCTCGAAGCAAGGAGGTAGCACCGTATCACAACTTTGATCCAAGAAAGAGAGTCTTCTTGGACCAAGGAGCTAGCACCGCAGCACAACTTTGATCCGAGAGAGAGGCCGAGAAAGACAGAAAACAATTCCGATTTTCGGACTGTACATTTTTCATGGCTGCACTGGGCCTTATATAAGCATCGGGCTGTTAATGAGAGGCTGAAAAAGGGGAGAGGTTTATGGGCTGCGATTAAGCCCATTAACCCCGCACACGTTACAGCTCTTAACGGCTAGCATGCAGCGATGCTTCTCGTGTAACGACTAGTAGCCTAAAGGAAATTATTAAATGATATTAAAAGAAATATTTAAAAACAAAATTAAAAATAAGGCAGATGCGAGCCAATCCATTTCAGAGCGGCATTTGTGTCCGTGTCCGCGGGTGTACACACACGTGTCGCCCAGCCCATGTCCGGCTTAGCTCGGCACGCGCACGCGTGTGTGATGTGGAGCATCCTTCTACTAGTGTTGATTAGTGAGGAAAATGGGGAGAACGTAGCCTTTTAAGTTGGTAGAAGATTTTTCCCCAAATAGATATGAGACTAAACTTCCGTTGGTTTTTGTGTGGTTTTCAAATACACACCCAACAAGGGGAACGTAAAGACGGCGTTGAAAGACGCACGCGAAGACCCCCAGAAGATGGATATGACGAAGAGAAGGCCAAGCTGGTCCTGCACGTTGTGGGCAATGAAGCGCCACCACATGGAACCCGCGAGTACTGCCGCCACCGTGACTGTTAGAATTGGTGAGGTCTATAGCTCGTAAAAACTCTAGTGTTTAGCTTTGTATGGTTGATAGTATAGAAATGCATATTGGTACGTACCATAGTACGTGTTCTAATTACAGAACAGAGAGCCATGGCTACATGGTAATCCACTTGAGTGGGAGACTCAAGGGACTGGTCCCATGTAACCTAAATACGTTCGCAGCTCTGATTAGGGTTGGTCGCCCTATCAGGATAAGCTGTTGGGATGACAGAGCGTGGGTGTCTCCACTACGGTCATTACTAGGCACAGTGTCTGTGGCCGAACGGAACCAACACGGTGCACAGATCGGTGAGCAGACACCGGTGCACTAAACCGTGTTTCTGCTTAGGGTAAAACGATCCTAAACCCTGAGAAACCATGTCTGGTGGACTAACCAGTTGTGTGGTGCTTTGGCGCACCAATGTGTGAGGATCCGGATACAGTGATCCAAAACCACGGTGTACTGGGTTACCCGGCTGGCGTTGCATTAGCATGTCACTCCTGCAGGCTATCCACACCCCTAACGGGAGGTGCGTTCCTTGGTCTGACCTACGTCGTATTAAACCCTAGCCAGGTGGTTATCAGTTGGACTGGTGACGGATTCGGTTGCTCGAAAGAGTAATCGGAGATACGATGTATGTGGTCAACCTGGAAGGAACCAAGTCATATGAGCACTCAAGTCTAACGGTATTCTCCACCGCTCGAGTTGCATCATGGCACCAGTGAAGGGACAGCGGGTTTACCATACTAAGCGGAGAGTAGGGTTATGAGGGAGAACATAGTAAGTCCGGGGGAATTGGAGTGCAGCCTGCGTCGCACTCTGGGTGGCTACGCAGGTTAACTCGGACTAAGAGGATCGATGGTACACTCGGGTAGTGTGTCGATCGAGTCTGAGTTGGAAGCAATGAACCCTGGTCCCTGAAAGTTCCACCTTATCGACATTATGTACGGTTCTTATACCATCTCCTCAAAACATAGAACGTAGTTAGAGGAAGTGAGAAGTCCAAGCATACGCTCCGTGAGTGCTTTGCACTAGTGCATGGTAGATGCGTAGCTATGTGTGTGCACTAAGGGGAAACCCTAGGTTAGTGTAGAGACGCATGTAGCAATTCCTTGTCATAAGTGGACTTTGCCACATGGGTGCGATGCACCGGGACATGTTGCGAGTTGACTAGTTGACTTCACTAGAGGCACCCTACGGGAACCTCAGAGAATAGTGAAATCACTGGTGCACTTTACTTATGTGTGCCTTGCAAAGTCTCGTACACAAGGAACGGCCAACTAGTGACATAAGGGCGTTTTGGTCATACCATGCGTCACTATGTACTAGGGGGGCCGGCCCTTAGTGTTGAGAGACTGGTCAAGGCCGGCCCTATTAGTTTCAGGAGGTTGTTGCCTCCGATGAAAGGGCCGGTCATGAGGCACAGAAAACGGGTTGGTTTTGATCGTTTTCGAAAACAAGGAAAAGATAGAGATAAAAGAAGAGATATATAGGGAGAGGTTTGAATTAGTCAATCCTATCCGCTAGGCTTATCCATAAGGATAAGGCTGACCCTATATAAGGCATAGGGAGAGAGGGGGGGACGAAATTATGGAACCAAGCAAGCCCTAGGGCCAGCCCATGCATGGGGAAACCCTAGCCGCCCCCCTCTCCTCTCTTCGCATCTCCTCTCTCGTCTCTCTCTCCCTCGCTTGCGCCATTGGATGGCGACTCGTCTTCCTCGCGTAGTGTTTCGTAGAAGGAGAAGGCTCGTCGTATGGAGGCACTCAGAGATCCATCGACGAGGTGCCGTGCATCGTGTGAGATCGGGTGAACTAGAAGGCGTCTCTCGCAACCTTTTGCTGCCCAGAATCTGCACAAAAAATCAATGTTGTTTTTGTGATTCCGGGAGCTACGGAAGTCCAAACGATGTGAAACTTATTTCAAAAGTTGCATCTCGAAGTTGGCTACCTACATTCCAAATTTTATCTCAATCGGAGTTCAAAGAAGAAAGTTATAGCTGTCGCACCGAACCTATATCGAGCAGATCCGAGCCCGTCTCCATCGACAAAGAAGAAATTTGTCGCGGTGAAAGAATCCGCACACATGTATGATCTCTAACAAGTAGATCTAACATAATTAGAACATGCATACATGGTAGATTGTTCTTTCGCGTTAGATCGTCGTTAGGGGTTCGCGTAGATGCCATGCTAGATTCATACACGCATATGTAGATCGTTTCGATGAAAATTTTGATATATAACGCACACCGCTCACGGTCCTCGGACCTCACTTTGCTTCCGCTGCGGGCCTCTACCATGGATTTATTTCCAACAATTGGTATCAGAGCACACTAGTGGTGTGCGTTTCATGTTTTTTTCATAAAACCGTCATGTGCGCGCATGAATAGTATGTGCCGCCATCGGGGTTCTACGAGTAGATCATGCATAGTATATTTTGTATGTTCTATGAATCGTTATTGCAGGACGCCACTTCTAAAATTATTCTTGATATGTGATTGCTTGCTACCGGGGGTCGGACCCCGTGTTAGCGATTTTGTCTGGATGTTTTTTCTTCTGTGTGTAGATAGATTTTAGAGCCATAATCGGGCAAGAGGTGAAGATTTACCACCATTGATTCCCAGGCTTTTTGCTAGGTTTGTTTTCCTTTTCGTTCTAGGAAATTATATACGAGCGAGCACTTGCTCGAAGCGTACTAGAGCTTTTTCGGTTACAGATTGAAGAGGAGGACTTACCGTGAAGATCCACCACCAGAAGGATGAGCGGAACCTTGGAGGACGATGGCGATCCGACGAAGCGTACACGATGACGACAAAGGGTAGAAAGCATCAGGAGATCGTATACAGAGGCTTGTACCGGATCGAGGAGCCTTGCAAAGGAGACAGAGAGCATGCGCTGTGCCAGTCAGGTTCAGGGGTCGGACCCTGAACTTGATTCAGTTGTGTGCTTGTTTCTTTCAGTAGTTCTTTATGTTTCAGTAGAGAACCCCGATGCGATAATTTAATTATCTGTGTTAGAGGGATGCCCTTTCCCCTCGGGT
The DNA here is from genome assembly GCA_947650365.1 of Chamaelirium japonicum. NCBI lineage: Eukaryota > Viridiplantae > Streptophyta > Magnoliopsida > Liliales > Melanthiaceae > Chamaelirium > Chamaelirium japonicum. The sequence continues at coordinate 8,515,769 of OX393550.1, read as the reverse complement.
CCTAGAGACCTTATTAGGATAGGATTCCACTAGTGATGCCTATTATTTAATTGACCCTTGATGATAGCATGAATTCCTCACATTTGGTTATGCCCCCATTAGGTCAACACCCGATTAGTCGGGTGTGCCTATTTGGCAAGTATCGAAACCTAGAATGAGTTGGAATTCTACTATGACATCATTCGTCAAATTTATAAGCAAGGCGCCATGGTAGTGGAAGACCTTTCTTGTCAGTCTGACCTTAGGCTAGGCTCCAGGGCATTAGCGTGATAGCCAAGTTTGCGGAGCATTAATGTTCTTGGGATATGTAATATGACCCTTGAGTGGAGAAATCCACTTGAGGCAGGGACTATGATATTCCGAGATCGATTAATGCTTCGCGAAAGGCTTGAATGCTAGTGGGAGCACAGTATGACATGGGTCTAGTGTATAGGTTGTCGTGACCTTAGTGTACACTTATACTTGCATTAAATAACCCTCAACTATAATAAGAGATGTGTAAGAGGACTCGTCGAGATCCTCTGGCCTCCACAACCGACTGCTCTGTGTCTGGGTGGAAGGGCGTAGCTCGATACCCCCTAGGGTAAGGGTTATGTTTTTCCATGCTAGATAACTTAGCAGTCTCCTTCAGGATATGGCGATTACGGGGCCAGAAGAGAAGGGCTTTTTATCCCATCCTACTGGGGGCCGCATGAACTCCCGTGCCGTAATTGCTTAGGCTTGTGGGTAAACATCCGAAGTGGACGTGAGGCATCCGTTGCTTGCACAATGAGGATCACGTGGCACTGGCCAAAAGATAACCATGGTCCATCAAAGCCCTTAGTTGGCAGATTTGAACTGGGTCAAGGAAAGGCCCGTGTAAGCGGATTGACGCTGCATGATGTCCCCTAGGGCAGGTGTAGTCGATTCCGAGATCTTACATACATGGTTAATTAATCCATAGAGGTGTTTTCGCTGTGAGGGTAGCGCTGACATTTGGATATAATTAGCTTGTTTTAAAAATCCATAAAATAAGTTATTTTGCATTCGTTTTCATTCAACCATATAGTTCCCCTATCCGCTATCCCATAAGAGAACCAATTATCGGATCTCTAACTACGTAGAGCGGAAGCACTATCTTTAGCTTATGCTTAGGGTAGTGAACGTATATTGGCTTGCAATCTAAATATCCCTGTACTAGACCTAACGGGTCCAGCTATCACTAGGGCACTAACTAAGGCATATGTTGACTAGCGAGAGTCTAAGGAGATGTGCAAGTGCTATATTATAGCAGACTTGCGGACAATTCTTTAGAAGCAAATCAGAGATATGCCAGGTCTTCTCAAATAAAGTTTTACTTGCATTAGATGTCTGGAAGGCGAAGTCAGTAGACTCGTCGCTTATCCACTAAAATACTTGTCGGTACCAAGATGTCTGAGGGTATGTTTGTTCGGGAACACATACTTGAGTTCCAGATCGAACTAGATTCCAAAGACATGGTGCCAGATGACGAGGTAGTGGAAGACGTCTGTCTTGCATTCTTGTTTAGAACCTTTGAAGGCGTTGTCAGAGACTTTAGCTTTAACAAGCTAGAGATGACAAACGTAGAACTTCTAAGGAGATTTCTAAGAGACAAAGGATGTGATCAAGATTAAAGGCAAAGCCTTTAGTGCTTAACCTAGGTCTTTTTTAGAAGAACCTAAGGGAGTAACTTATCAGAGATTGAGAACTATTCTAGTGCAGAAACTGGTGTGGACTCCTAAGTCTGGTGACACCAAGGACGGAAGTGTTTCCGTTGTGGCAAGAATAGGGGGTATTAGAAGATTGAGTATGGTCTCAGGGTGTTAGGAGTTGAGTCACTATCTAGTAGCAGTTCTTATGCTTCTTGGAATGTAGACTTCGGGTCTACAGAGATTCAAGGAAAGCAGAAGGCTACTTTATAGTGAAGTAATCCTAACATAGGTACTGATACCATAAGCCGCTGCGAAAGCTGTTAGATATGATTGTCTTAGTTTTTCCGAAACATGGATTTTGATTTTTTTAGAGATGTAGTTCTGTTTCGTCTTTGGTAAATGAAGTTTTTAGATTTAGACAGCACCGTAGGTGTGTATCTTAAACTGAATAGATAACTTCATTACTAAAGGAATAGATCAGAATAATCTCTTTGTATTTAATCTTAATTTGGAAATAGATTTCATGACAGCTGTAGTGTCTAATTGAAATTCATCTAAATCCTTTGGAGAAGCTATTTGTGACCCCTCTGATTTAGATATTTCACCTTAGATAAATTCAGAGATAAAAGAAGGCCGAGTTTCTGTTCACAGATTCATCGGAGATCCTTCTAACCTATGAGCATTATCTGGAAGGCAGAATAACTAAAAGGGCCACTAAGGTATTGGTGTTAGTTATTTTTGACATCTATGGTTCCAAGAGCATCCAGACGATAGGAGTCTCTTTTAATCGAAGGAACGAGACTCTATCGGATGGGTTCCATAGGATCCTGAGGGAGCATGAGATTATCTCCCAGTTAATTGCTCCAAGGATGACACGTCAAAATGAAGTCTCCGAGAGAAGGAATCGGACCATGTTTGACATGGTCCGTAGTATGATGAATATTGCCAAATATACTACTCACCTTTGGTGGGGTTGTACCTTAAAACAGTAGCTTATATCTGAAACTATCTCTCATCTAGATCAGTGCCTCAGACCTATAGAGAGCTATGGTCTAAGCGAAAGCTGACACTATAGTGTCTCGAGATATAGGATTGTCTTGCACTTGTGCAAAAAGACAAGAGGGATGAGATGGAGATGTAGTTCCAGGTATATCTGTTTGTAAGTTACCCTTAGGAGGCATAAGGTGGACTGTTTTATGATCTTGAGGTTTGGATGATAATCGTTTCAACGAATACCATCTACCTAGACCAGGATTATATTATAGACCATAAGTTTATCAGTAAGGTAGTTCTGGATGAACTACTGGGTACTGGTAGAGAGTGGGCATCTGAAAAACGTAGTGGGAGTAGATGATACAAGAAATTAGTATACCAGACACTGTAGAAATAATTCACTTTGTACCACCACCATCTCGTCGTTGTGGGACCATCAGAGCTCTTGAAAGATACTATGGAGAAACTTTGATAGTTAATCCAGAGTTTCAGGAGGATGATCCCTAGAGCTACGAAGAAGTATTGGGAGCTTCCGACAGCTCTGACTGACAAAAGACCATGGAGGCAACTTTGCATCAATGTCCCTTGGAACAGTCTTGACACTTATAGCACTATCACCCTTCAGGGTGTAGAAGGTGTATAAGAAGAGCACCCGATTAAGACTTAAGTAGCTAGATTAGTTACCAAAGGAGAAGGGATTGACTATGTCAAAACCATCTCACTGGTAGCTATGCCTAAGTCTATTTCGGATTCTCTAAAATCCATCACATCCCATTATAGTTGGGAGATCTGGTTAATGGATGTCAAGACAGTTATTCCTTAACGGGAATTTGGAAAGGACATATGGATGATGTAGCCCCAAGGTTTGTGTCAGTAGGTCAGGAAGATATGGAAAGCAAGTTACAATGGTCCATTTATGGACTGATGCAAGCATCCAGGATGGAATATCTATTTTGATCAAAGGAATCCGCTCATACGGATTTGATCAGAATAAGGATAAACCAAGTTGGTACAGGAAAGGTGAAATAGCTACAAGGGTATATTTAGTACTTTACGTTAATGATATTCTACTGATTGAAAATGACGTAGGAATATTATTTACGGCAAAGGTTTGTAGTTATCATAATTCGATGTGAAAGACCCTAGTGAGGCGAGTTATGCTCTGGGAATCAAGGTAACTCGAGATAACCAGAGCAAGGTTCTCTTGCTATCACAGGCTACGCATGAAGACAATATTCTAGCCAGATTCGTTTTATGAGGCTAGATGTCTATTGCGCAGCAGGATTCATGGGTCGGTTTCAGTCAAACCCGGGTCTAAATCACTGGACTAAAGTGAAGGGTATACTCAAAAATCCTCATTAAGTAAGGATTGTGAGTTAGCTTGCACTTCACAGGTCCTGATATCGATTGGACACACATGGTCTGACTTTGGTGTCAGATGTGCGTTCCAGAGAATCGATTTCATGGATTGTTTTTATCTTGGGATTAGAAGCGGTAGTTGGTAGAGTGTGAAGCAAGAATGCATCACAGACTCTACCACGGAGGCTTAGCACGTTGTTGTGTGCGAGGTAATATATCAGGTGGTAAGGCTTAGGAAGTTCTTAGAGAACTTGGGATGCATACCAGAGGCTCATTTATCTGTTATTGCAAACAGAAGAGCGGTAAGCAAGGTCCAAGGAGACTAGGCACCACCGTGAGGGGAAACCCATCAAGTACAAACTCCATTTGATCTAACAATTATAGGAGGAAATGCAAGTAGCGGTACTGAGGTGGAATCTACAGACAATGTTGCCAATTCCTTTAGGGAATTCCTGCAAAGGCTTTTGGGCAACATGTAGAAGCTACAGAGCTCAACACCGTTATTCCTCGTTAGACCTAGTGGGAGATTGTTAGAATTGGTGAGGTCTATAGCTCGTAAAAACTCTAGTGTTTAGCTTTGTATGGTTGATAGTATAGAAATGCATATTGGTACGTACCATAGTACGTGTTCTAATTACAGAACAGAGAGCCATGGCTACATGATAATCCACTTGAGTGGGAGACTCAAGGGACTGGTCCCATATAACCTAAATACGTTCGCAGCTCTGATTAGGGTTGGTCACCCTATCAGGATAAGCTGTTGGGATGACAGAGCGTGGGTGTCTCCACCACGGTCATTACTAGGCACAGTGTCTGTGGCCGAACGAAACCAATACGGTGCACAGATCGGTGAGCAGACACCAGTGCACTAAATCGTGTTTCTGCTTAGGGTAAAACGATCCTAAACCCTGAGGAACCATGTCGATCTGGTGGACTAACCAGTTGTGTGGTGCTTTGGCGCACCAATGTGTGAGGATCCGGATATAATGATCCAAAACCACGGTGTATTGGGTTACCCGGCTGGCGTTGCATTAGCATGTCACTCCTGCAGGCTATCCACACCCCTAACGGGAGGTGCGTTCCTTGGTCTGACCTACGTCGTATTAAACCCTGGCCAGGTGGTTATCAGTTGGACTGGTGACGGATCCGGTTGCTCGAAAGAGTAATCGGAGATACGATGTATGTGGTCAACCTGGAAGAAACCGAGTCATATGAGCACTCGAGTCTGACGGTATTCTCCACCGATCGAGTTGCATCATGGCACCAGTGGAGGGACAGCGGGTTTACCATACTAAGCGGAGAGCAGGGGTATGAGGGAGAACATAGTAAGTCTGGGGGAATTGGAGTGCAGCCTGCGTCACACTCTGGGTGGCTACGCAGGTTAACTCGGACTAAGAGGATCGATGGTACACTCGGGTAGTGTGTCGATCGAGTCTGAGTTGGAAGCCATGAACCCTGGTCCCTGAAGGTTCCACCTTATCGACATTATGTACTGTTCTTATACCATCTCCTCGAAACATAGAACATAGTTAGAGGAAGTGAGAAGTCCAAGCATACGCTCCGTGAGTGCTTTACACTAGTGCATGGTAGATGCGTAGCTATGTGTATGCACTAAGGGGAAACCCTAGGTTAGTGCAGAGACGCATGTAACAATTCCTTGTCATAAGTGGACTTTGCCAAATGGGTGCAATGCACCGGGACATGTTGCGAGTTGACTAGCTGACTTCACTAGAGGCACCCTACGGGAACCTCAGAGAATAGTGAAATCACTGGTGCACTTTACTTATGTGTGCCTTGCAAAGTCTCGTACACAAGGAACGGCCAACTAGTGACATAAGGGCGTTTTGGTCATACCATGCGTCACTATGTACTAGGGGGGCCGGCCCTTAGTGTTGAGAGACTGGTCAAGGTCGGCCCTATTAGTTTCAGGAGGTTGTTGCCTCCGATGAAAGGGCCGGTCATGAGGCACAGAAAACAAGCTGGTTTTGACCGTTTTCGAAAACAAGAAAAAAATAGAGATAAAAGAAGAGATATATAGGGAGAGGTTTGAATCAGTCAATCCTATCCGCTAGGCTTATCCATAAGGATAAGGCCGACCCTATATAAGGCATAGGGAGAGAGGGGGGGACGAAATTATGGATCCAAGCAAGCCCTAGGGCCGGCCCATGCATGGGGAAACCCTAGTCGCCCCCCTCTCCTCTCTTCGCATCTCCTCTCTCGTCTCTCTCTCCCTCGCTTGCGCCATTGGATGGTGACTCGTCTTCCTCGCGTGGTGTTTCGTAGAAGGAGAAGGCTCGTCGTATGGAGGCACTCAGAGATCCATCGACGAGGTGCCGTGCATAGTGTGAGATCGGGTGAACTAGAAGGCGTCTCCCGCAACCTTTTGCTGCCCAGAATCTGCACAGAAAATCAACGTTGTTTCTATGATTTCGGGAGCTACGAAAGTCCAAACGACGTGAAACTTGTTTCAAAAGTTGCGTCTCGAAGTTTTCTACCTACAGTCCAAATTTTAGCTCAATCAGCGTTCAGAGTAGAAAGTTATGGCCATCGCACCGAACCTATGTCGAGCAGATCCGAGCCCGTCTCCACCGACAAAGAAGAAATTTGTCACGGTGAAAGAATCCGCACGCAGGTATGATTTCTAACAAGTAGATCTAACATAATTAGAACATGCATGCATGCTAGATTGTTCTTTCGCGTTAGATCGTCGTTAGGGGTTCGCGTAGATGCCATGCTAGATTCATACACGCATATGTAGATCGTTTCGATGAAAATTTTGATATGTAACGCACACCGCTCACGGTCCTCGGACCTTCACTTTGCTTCCGCTGCGGGCCTCTGCCATGAATTTATTTCCAACAGTGACGACCTGGGAGACCCGGACGGACTGGAAGGACTCGTGCCGCCGCTCCTTGAGGCTGCGGCAGCGGAGGATCGCGAACAGGCTGGGGCCGACCAGGTGATGCAGCTAAGGTCGTTGTGTTTCTTGTCGCCCCATCCCGGTTTAGGACTCCATCGGCGGCGTCGGTGGCATCTACAAGGGCCTTCAATATGGGAATTAGTGATCTGTTGTAGTAAGAGATTAGCAATTGCTTCACATTGCAACCCCTGCAAGGGTACAATAAGCATTCAAAAGACGATTAAACTATGTGTATTATATTTCTCTTTATGGCTCAAATATGGATGCAAATGAGCTTAGCTTGGGCTTGTTTAAGGCTTTAAGCATGGTTTGCTCAAAAACTTGGTTGTTAAAGCCTAGTTTGACTTAATCACTAATCAAATCCTCTGAAGGCTAGGAATAAAATCATCACCAAGGCGAACCTCGGAAGAACCCACAAATGACGGAATCACTATGTACTTTCTATAATACCGAAGAGGAATCTAGAATGCTTCCCATTTGTTACTTAGCTGAGGAAGGGACTAAGGAGATAGAGAAGTGGAGGAACCACTGTATGAGCCCTTCTACAAGGAGGCCTTGAAGCACTATAAAGACCTTCTAGAAGAATAAAATGTTTTCTCTTGGCGGTGTATACCTGTTGATAGTCAAGAAATTGTATCAGAGCTTTGAATGGAATAAAAGTTATATCTTCAACTCAATTTGTGTGTTTGGAATAGTGCCATGTTGTTTCTATCTTTACACCCATGTATGTTACGAGTTACCTAAATTTGTAAAATATCGAGGCGTGACAGAGGCTATGGTTATTGAGTTTTACGTCTAGAAGTGGGCTCGTGTCTTCGACAAGTTCTTGGTGGATTTTTTTGGCCGATGTCCCTTCTAGGAATTAAGTTCCCACAAATGGCAGGGGCGGTATTTTGAGAATAGTCACCCCACCCTCAGAGGCAACTACTCGCCTAAGGAACGGTGACCCAACACTCCGGTCTCCTCCCTCCTTTTACTAGACCCAGGCTAGTATGGGTGGGCTAGTGGCGATAATGGCTCCTTAATTTCGGGAGCGGGTACCCTCCAAACACTTGTTCCACGATCTCCTATCTCAGGAAGGATATGGAACCCCCAAAGTGGGTGCCCCTAGATTCTTTTTCATGTTCTAACTGTTTTAGAAGGGAGGAAGATATTAGAAGGGAACTAGAAGAGGGATTAGAAGAGAGAGAGAGAGAGAGAGGAGTTTAATCATAGAGAGGGGATTATTTATTATAATGACAATTCTCTTCACTTGCATTCAGTGGGGAAAGATTCAGTCATTTCCTTTGTGCCCCCCAACTCTTCTTTTATAGTAGGTGCTAGATAAGGAAAGTCATACATTGTTGGACCCCCTCCCCCCAAGTGTTAATGTTACTTTGGTTGGGCTAGCAAGCTATCATATGTCGACATATGGTTTACGTTGGTTGGTACCTAGGATTCTTCGTGGCGTTGTTTGGCCCTGGTAAGGTGTGCTTGTTGACATGACGTGTTTGAACTCTTCACTTACCCCTATTTTTTATGTGATGTTCTGATTTTTGTGTTAGTAGCTACTTTGGACTATTGTGTTACTCCGGGACTCTTCTGTGATCTTGGTCTTGTACCTGCCTTAGAGCCGATAAGGGCTAGTAGTCGCCCTTAGCTTATTGGGGCTAGCAACTGGCCTCATCCTGGGATGAGCACTAGCCTAGTGTGCTTTTATTCACCATGAGCTCTTAGGGCTACATCACCTTGTCGGGTTCTCCTTTGCGTGGCCTTCACTAGTAACCCTATTGGGCTGGTCTACCTTTATCCTTTATTATGTCATGGTGCCGGGCGGGGGTGAATATTTTATGCACCCACATCCATCATATTTTTGGTGTGAATAAAAATTTCCTTTTAATATATAGATCCGTCAACGGATCGAATACGGACCATATTGGGCAATATCCGAATCCGATCCGTTGAGAAAATTTTAAACCTGATCCAATCAAATACAACAGATCATTGCTCAATGAATCCATGTTTGAATTGTTTAGTTTCTGAATATCTGATTTGATCCGCTAAAGCTATGTTTGGATAGGATCCTGATTATGGGATTCTAAGAGTCCAGAATTCCAAAATTTCCAAAATGGGTTTTGGAGTCCGGAGCCTTGATTTTGGACTCCAAAAAAATAGCTCTCAAAAGCACATTTTGGGCTCTTCGTAGAAACACTTTTTTGGATTGAGTTGTATCCAAACAGATTTTTCGTCTTTTTAGAAATTCTAGACTTTCAGAATTATAAAATCCTGAAACTCGAGCGTATCCAAACATACCCTAAGCTTCCACACAGAAGAAACAAGTCATTAGCCATATACAAAATTTAAATATATAATTTATAGCAGTTCATGCACAAATCCAATGATTAGAAGAAAGTACTGAATATGCCCAAACGTTTAGCCCAAAATATTTTTCCAGTGATCACAACCGTTCGTTGCACTCCACCAGTGAATCCCATTCAACCCGTACATGGCAGGCAAAGTGACCGTTTGATCGGATGCCACGTCGATAGGGTTGACCGTCCGGGACAAACGCTTCGGGTGGACGGGTAGGGGTGTGCATCGGTTCGAAACCGACCTATTTAGGCACAACCCAAACCGATCCAACCTAGGTCGGTTTTGAGAATTTGCAATCCGATCCAAACCGATTGAGACTGGAATCCAATCCAATCCAATCCAATTAAATTCGGTTTGGATTGGATTGGATGATCGGTTTGGGCTTTGGCCCATATGCTTACTATTATTTTTTTTTATTTGGTCATAGTTTCAACTTTAAAATGATTATTTTAAAAATTATAAAATGATACTATATTATTTATCAAAATACCAAGTTATCAACAACAATACCATTATGTCCACAATATTCATATCCATTAAATATTAAAAACAACAAAGTACAGTTTTAACAATTAAACAAAAGTTCACAACAGGTACCACTAAATTAGTAAATTATGAACCGGAGTCCGGTTCGCTTCGGTTCGGTTTAAATCGGTTTTTAACCGATCCAATAAGTGTGTTGAAACAGATCAAATTTGGTCGGTTTGGTTTGAATCCGGCACACCCTTACTAACAGGCAATTCTCATAAACAATCTGTACCCTCCTGATCCCATGGCGTTCTCATCGAATTAGATCCAACGGCCATAAGAAGAGATGCAATACGCGTGCTCGGTGTGCAAAATCACATACAATCCCCCAGATACTGGTCACAATCAGTGAACTGTAGACTGTAGAAGTGTCAGGGACGTGGTCCGATATCCCTAAGGAACACAATCATCTCCTCGTTGTCCCTACTTTGTATCACCATTAAACTGCATCACTGGGCGGTGGATATCACTTCATCAACTTGATTTTAAACCTTGCGCGGTACACCGTACACGGGCCGTTTCAGTTCCCTGCTCCGCTTCCCTCCCTCTTCTGGAAACAAAAGGACACCGCGGTCGTGCGATAGAGCAAGAGGGTGGGAGAGCTCGCGAAGGAAAGAAAGCACATCCTCACCTACTCCCCCGAACCCTAACCCTAGACCACCGGCGTTATCGCCCCCCAAATGGCGCCGAGGTCGGCTTCGCCGGGCTCATTCTAGGGTTTTCGCTCGTATCACCGATTCGGATTGCCGGAGATTCGTCGGAAGGGATCCAGCCAGCTTCTCGTTGCCCCTCTGAAAAGGTTTTGGTCTCTCTCTCTCTCCACCCTAGGGTTTTGCTCTCTCTCTCTCTCTCTCTCTCTCTCTCTCTCTCTCTCTCTCTCTCTCTGTCTCTTACTTTGTTCATGATTCGACCTCTCAATTCTGGTTCTCAAGAGATAAATCTCTTTTCTGAATGCTTTAACGTGTTTTTCATCCCAATATCAGAAGCATTTGTGCATATCTTGATTTTTTTTCTTCTTTCTTTTGTACAAATCCAATGTATGAAGCATTGTGCATGTTGTTTCTTGACCAAGTTTCTTGGTGTTTTAGAGAGAGAAGTACCCCCGCCTCGGCGGGTTCCTTGCACCCAGGTCGGAATGGGGGTCGAGGAGCGCGGAAGGGCTGCAAAGGCTTTCAATGCCATGAAAGTGCTGGGCATTCCAGCGCAGAAGGTGAAGCCTGTGCTGAAGAATCTGCTCAGTGTATACGGCAATGATTGGGGGCACATCGAAGCCGAGAGTTATAGGGTTCTTGTGGATGCTATTTTCGACCCGCAGCAGCCCAAGGTGCAGCTTCTTGTTCACCATGGGTTCCAACTTTCAGCTGCCATCAGTGGGTTCTCAACAACATTCATTCTCATGAATTTTTTTGCTTTCCAGGACGAGGAGCCTCCGATGAGGAAGAAAAGAGCTTCGGTTATGGCCGATGCGATGCCTTACAAGAAGAAACTAAGAAGCCAACAGGAGGAACAAAGCCCCCCGGCTTCCATGTCCAAGTCTGAATCGATGCTTCCTCGGAGGAATCTTGGGGGCGGGATGAATGAGTCCACATTACTGAAAATGCTGAAAGCAAGAGAACATGACTCTCCCGAATCACCTCAACCCTCTTATACAGAGAAAAGAGCTGTGGTCCTATCACCTCAGCCTCCTACTAGATGCGATAGGCGTAGGTCGGTTTCACCCGGTGCAAATCATGGAGAAACAAGGGCTTTGGTCCTCGCAAATCATACAAGCCCTGTACTTGAAAATGCTGAATCCAGCTTGCTCTTGACCTATCGGACAGATAAGCGCCCAGTGCTTGACAGAATGGATAGCTTGATTTGTTATGAAAATCCAAAGATCAAGGGCGTCTCAGAAGATGAAGCTGCTAACAATCACGGCGCTTTAATTAGTCCAGCAGGAGATTCACATGGTGAGCTTCCATCCAATTCCTTTAGCCATGACACCTCCTCCTTACCCCACTCCTAAGGAATACATAGGTATATTGATATTCTTTGGTTGCAGCTACCATTTGTGCCATAACCCTTGAAATTTAAAAACTCGAGTTGTAGGGAAAGTTTCCCAACTAGTATTTAACCAAACTCCTGATCTCCCCATAGCTGATGTGGGACTAAACAAACGTCACACGTCCCTTCACGTGGACAACAAACACCAACAATAACTTGGATAACTGTTTTGTGCATGTCATCATCCATTTTCAACTGTCCATATAATTCTTGAGACATGTTGTTACAAGTGTTTTTTGGGATCACGAACTAGCCAAACCCAAATGTTAAAAGGTTTTCTGTTTAAAAACAAGGATGCTGTTTGCCATATTCCTACCATTCATAGGTTTGATTGTCAGGTTGGATCACAAGAAACATGTTGATTCATTACTTTGCTTAGTCTGCACCAGAATGTTTAGGCCGTTCGACCGGCTAGGATGTGGCAAACAGCATCCCCACAGTTTTCATGAAAAAAACAGAATAGGTGTGGCTTGGGCCCATGATAACAGACAAATAATTTGTGCAAAAGAGAGAGCATAAGACCTCATATGGACATGTAAATTAATATATTATGTATTCCTTTTCAATATGTAAAAATGTTCTTCAGCTCTTTTCAATATGTGAAAATTTTGTGGAGCCTTCTTACTTGGAGATATGCTCTGTAGTCAACCCCATCTTGAGGGGATAAGACTTGGATGATGATTCATTTTTCAAGTCATTCTTCTTGAAGGGTAATGAGTTAAAAAAAAAACATCATGCATGTTTTCCTCTTATTTTTGACAACCTAGTTGGCTTTCTGCATGCATAGCATAACTTATTAGCCTCATAGCACTAGTTATATGAGCTTATCTAAAAAGAATGCAGCTCTTACAGCAATGTAGCCATGTCTTATTTACTCGATCTATATGTTATTCTTCTTGCCTTGGACGCTAAATATCATAATGTAGTTGACATACACTGCTTCCTGACATGTTGACAAATTAATCCCTTTGAATCTTTCAGTTCAGCATGAAAATAAGAGGAATGGGAAAGATGGTGTTCATGATGCCAATTGCAAGAGAGCAACCACCACAGAGTTTGAGAATGCCCATGATGCAAATATTGAAATCGCTTCCTCCACCTCGAGGGAGGTGAAACTGTCGTTTACTTTTGCACTTGATCACCCTGATTTCCACATGCCTAGCATAGAGGCAGTGTGCAAGATTGTTGAGGAAAAATGTCTAAGGTCCTACAAGATTCTTGAACCCAACTTCTCTCTAATGCATATCTTGAAAGAAATATGCCAATGTGCACTTGACTTGGGTTCCAAACCTACAGAAGTTGAACAAGAAAACATTGTAAAGATTGCCCCTGCAATTGAGTCACTGAGGGATTCCCGTATGCATGACACTTTGGGTGGTGGCATGCATGCATGCTTTCCTACTGTTCCTTCAAATCTGGATGTATCTCGCTTTCCAGGGCTCATGTCCCCGAATGATCTTCGCCCAAAGCAGAATGTGTGTGGGAATAGTGAAAATGGAGTAATTCAGAAGAAAAAGGAATTATTAGGTCCTGAGCCTTCTAATACTAATTCCCAAAGTTTAGCGGTGGTTCAACAGACATCACTTGCACTTGGTGTCCTAAGGCCACTCCATGATGTAAACGATGTAACTAAAGGTGAAGAAAGAGTTAGAATACCATTAGTCAATGAGGTTAGCAGTGAACAAATGCCTCCATCTTTTCATTACATACCGCACAACCTTGTCTATCAAAATGCATATGTTGCCTTTTCTCTTGCACGAATTGGGGATGAAGATTGTTGTCCGGAATGTATTGGTGATTGTTTGGCGGCGTCTATTCCCTGTGCCTGTGCAAGAGAAACTGGAGGTGAGTATGCCTACACATTGGATGGCCTTATGAAAAAGGAATTCCTGGATGACTGTATTTTTATGAATCGCGATCCACAAAGGAATCACTTCTTCTACTGCAAAGATTGTCCCCTTGAAAGGTCTAAGAATGAGGTCAATCCTGAACCATGCAAGGGACACCTGGTCAGAAAGTTTGTCAAGGAATGTTGGAGCAAGTGTGGCTGCAATAAGCAATGTGGGAATCGTGTGGTGCAGCGTGGCATCACATGTAATTTGCAGGTCTGGCTTATTCCTAAACTTTTCATTTTTTAAAATATGAATATGTTCCTGTTGAAGATTTTGCTGTAGATGCTTTACAAGTTTTGGTTTTAAACATACCTTTTAGTTATGTTAACCTGTTTTAACATTAGAGTGAACATGACCTGAATTATCTAATGTTATTCAGGTGATGTTCACTTTAATAGTATGTTATCCTGTTTTAAAATATGAATATGTTCTTTATGCTACCCCTCTTTAATAGTCGACAATTCATATTTTCACCGGAGCACAGTTGCCTATGATGTATGCCTGTAGGTCATGTTCACTTCAATTCTCTGATCATTTTTTTTCTTCAGGTCTTCTTTACCACAGAAAGGAAGGGATGGGGCCTTCGTACAATTGATGAGTTACCTAGAGGGACTTTTGTATGTGAATATGTTGGCGAGGTACTAACAAATATGGAACTTTATGATCGAACGATTCTGACCGTCGGTAATGCGAAACACACATACCCTGTCCTTCTAGATGCTGATTGGGGATCCGAAGGTGTACTGAAAGATGAGGAAGCCCTTTGTTTAGATGCAACATTCTATGGAAATGTTGCAAGGTTCATAAATCATAGGTAAGTTATTTATAGTTTCTTTCTGTATCCAGTTGTGCTGTTCTCATAATATGTTTTACTTTCTTTGGAAGAAAGTTTGAGATATAGTTAGTTCTTTTTTTATTCGGATGCCAGCTTTACCTTTTTTATTTTGATTCTTACATGCAATATTAAAGACCTCGAATTTCGGGATTGCTTGGTGCTAGGGGAACTCCTGAAGGCCTGGCTGGCCAGCATCATGTGTTTAGACATGTTTGTATGCGTTTTTGTCGATGTGCATGTAGAGTAGCTCTTGTTGATCTGTGAGTACGAATCTTGTTTAGACTTTAGCTAGTTATATTTGACTGTTGCTGGTTGCACATCAACACATCTGCCTTATGTGGGTTAGTTATCAGTTTTCAGACAGAAAGGTTTGGATAGAGCTGTCTGTGAGCTTTGGAATGATCCTTATTATACGTATATGCTTTTCAATAAACAAGGATATTCTGATGTGCTTTTATTGCACATGGAAACATATACTTTGCATAGAAGGGTCAGGAGCCAGAGGGGTCCTTTCAGATTTAACACGGAAAAGCTTTGGTTTGACTTCTTCTAGGGTTTCTTAACTAGGACTTGGTTAGAATAGGTTTGGCATGAGACAACGCCTTTGAATTAAGAGGCTCACATGGTCAGTGTGAGTCATCAACCTTACTATGGCAATTGCCATGTACTTTTTAAAAGCTCTAGGTGTTTGGAAGTGCAACAAGGTAAGCCAATGCTTTCCCTTTCTTCCTTTTGGTGGTCTCAACTCTCAAGGGAAGGAGGTTATCTGATGGGGACATTGAGCCTCGGCCCTGGCGGGTGTACCAGCGCAGTAGGTGACACCTAAGCATGTGGTTCTAAGTCTAGCCATGTCAGCTGTTTATTTTTTTTATGTTGAGTCAAGCCCACACTATTAGTGGATTTTGGTTTTGATTAGAGTACTTTTAGTCCCACCTCGATTAGTGGGCTGTTTTGTCGGTCATTGTAAGCCTATTTATAGGCATATTGTCTTTTCTTTCAGTATGCAATGAATAATAAAGTTTTGATTTCCTCTACATGTGTGTTGAGAGAAACCAGGGTGAGGCGTGTGAAACCCCAACCCAAAACCCTAGACGCGTGAAGCCCTAGGTTCCACTAGCGTGTGAAACCCTAGTTGGACCCACCTATTTTTCCCCCACAACCCCAGCCCATACAGCCCCTGTCGCCCTATCTCTCTCTCTTCCCGCGACCCTCTGTCTCCCTCTCCCAATTCCGACCGCCCCCTCTCTCCCTCCGCCTCTCTGCTGCACCCTAGACCGAAGCCCGGCCCATTCCCCCGCCTCCTCTCCACCCTCCGACCCCCACCACCACCCTGCCCACTCCACCGTCCTCCCGCGTCGATCCCGGCCCGGCCTCGCCTCTTCCATGCGACCGGATCCTCGCCGCCCGCCGACCCGCGCACAGCCCACCCCGACCCCTGCCCCGCCGCCCGCGAAGCCCGGCCCCTCCTCCCTCCTCTCCTGTGCGCCCCAAACCCCGGCCCGGCCTCCCTTTCCCTGCGACGGCCCAGCCACCTCCACCCTCTCTCCTCCCACCCCTTTGCTGGCACACAACCCGACCCAACCCTCTGCCTTTCCTCCCTCCACAACCAACCCGACCCGACCTGCTTCCTTTCTCCCTCCCTTTCCCCCCTACCACCAACCCTACCCACTCCGATCTTCCCCTCCTCCTCGACATGTCGGCATGGCTGATCCAGATGTCGACCACGACTTGATCGACGACGAAGACGGGTTTCTCGATATCCGTTCCCCGTTCCTCGACTTCCAGTTCAACGCCGGCGAGAACGTGACAGAATACGTGGAGCGCATTACCTACCTTGTCGCCAAGGACGCAGAAGCTTGGTTAGGACTATGTTTCCAAATTTGACAGCTAAAGACTATGTTTCCAAATTTGATGAATTCCTCACTCGCTGCAACGTCCTTGGGACCGAGACGCCTGTCCAAGTCCTTTCCCGTTTCCGGTCTGGTCTGAGAGAAGACCTGAGGAATGAGCTCCTTGCCAGGGATGTCACGGAATTGGAAAGAGCCTACGCTCTAGTACAAGATCTCGACGCCTTTAGGGCTAGTCACTCTTACAAGCATCATGATTCTAAGAGCTACCCCACCCGACCCTCCCCTAGCAGTTCCAATCGAACCTACGCCAACTCATCCCAGACAAAGCCCAACATTCCCAATAAGAATTTGAGAGAGTTTCCCGAGGAAAGAGTGTCGAGCGAGACTTCTCCAAAGTCAGCCCTCTCACAAAATGTTACAAGTATCAAGGATACGTCCAAGGTTCTAAAAAGCGCTAGGCGCTAGTCAGGCGGTGGGGGGCCGCCTAGCGCCTAGGCGTTTTGCCTTTTTTTAATTATTTTAATTATTATTTTGATATTATATAATATATATATGTTTAAAAATTAATATAAGTTCAAAATTATCTCAAACCATTATTTTAAAGAACAAGTATATAACCATAGTTCAAGATTGAGTGATTAACAAGAACGAAAGCAAACATGGTCCACCTGGCCAGCCCAGCCCGCCTAGGCGGCCGCCTAGCTCCGCCTAGGTGGTCGCCTAGCTCCGCCTGGGAGCTTGGCCGCTTTTCTGAAGCGCCTAGGGCCTAGGCGAGGCGGTGGGGGGCCGCCTAGACCGCTTTTTAGAACACTGGATACGCCACGTAGCTGCCAACTGCCCTAGCCCTGTCAGAGTCAATATTGTTGATGGCAATCCCATTGAAGCGGTAGATCCCGGAGAAACAGAATTCATCTACCAAGCAGAGGCAGAAGATAGAGACTTTGATAACGATGAGGACGATGTCATTCTGAGTTGCCTTAGGCAGTTGTCATCTCCCACCATTTCAATTGTTAGGTGTGCCTTATCCCAACCCAAGGATCAAGATGACTGGAGGCGCGCCACTATTTTCCACACGTTCACCAAGGTTGGGGATAAGAACTGTAAGGTCATCATCGACAGTGGTAGTTGCATCAATGTCGTGTCATCCGCTGTAATCTCCAAGACTGGCCTCAAGGCCGTCCCCCACCCTCGTCCCTATCAAGTGTCCTGGATCAACTCCACTGCCATGGAGGTCAAGCAGAGATGTCTAGTGCCCATCAATTTCAACATCTACCAGGACAAGATCTGGTGTGATGTCCTGACCATAGATGTGGGCCAAGTCATCTTGGGAAGACCTTGGCTTTTCGATAACGATGTTCTCATTTATGGGCGCTCGAACATGTGTCTGTTTGAACATGAGAGCAAGAAGGTCAAGTTGATCCCCTCCCCACCCAAGAGTGTTCAAGCGGAGCAAAAGACTGCCCCCACTAAGAAAATCAAGAGCGTCAGTTTCGTAAGTGCCAAAGAGCTGAGTCATGAAGTAGAAAAGGGTACCCCTATCATCTAGGAAGCACCGACACTTGTTCGAAGGCCCCGTGTCCGTGTCCGACACGTGTCGGACACGGACACGTTCCGGACACGTGTCGGCTCGAGATAGTGGAGTCATTTCCCAGGAAGGCCACCCGGTTGCCTACTTTAGTGAGAAGCTAAATGACACTCGACAGAGGTATTCTACCTATGATAAGGAGTTTTATGCGGTGATACAGTCACTTCGCCATTGACGACATTACCTGTTGCCTCAAGAGTTCGTCATTTTTTTTGACCATGAGGCTCTCCGATATATTTACTCCCAGAAGAGACTGAATACGCGACATGGTCGATGGGTTGAAATCCTCCAGGATTACACCTTTAGTCTGCGCCATAAAGCGAGAGTTGAAAATAAAGCTGCCGACGCGCTCAGCCGCCGTGTGTTCGTCCTCTCCAAATTAACTACGACAGTTGATGGATTCGTGAAGCTAAAAACCGAGTATGAGTCATGTCCCGATTTTAGCGAAACCTATGCTTTATTGAGAGACGGGACCCTTCCAGAAATTGATGGCTATCTCATGCACGATGGGTATCTGTTCCGGGGGCGACGCCTGTGCATCCCACGAACATCCTTCCGTGAGTTTCTCGTATGGGAGTTGCACGCTGGAGGTCTTGCCGGACACTTTGGGAATGAGAAGACCATCGAGGCTGTGGAATATCGGTTCTATTGGCCAAGTCTGAAACGCGATGTTGCTAAGCACGTTGGTAGGTGTCATACTTGTCAGCTAGCCAAACAACAGAAACAAAACACTGGTCTATACACCCCGTTACCGGTCCCAAACTGTCCATGGCAAGACATCAGCATGGATTTCGTACTGGGTCTCCCGAAGACTCTGAGGAAGCACGATTCGGTTCTAGTCGTCGTCGATCGTTTCTCCAAAATGGCCAATTTCTTACCTTGCTTCAAAACGTCCGACGCTTCAAGAGTCGCTAAGATATTTTTTGATGGTGTCGTCAGATTGCACGGTCTGCCTAAAACTATTGTTTCTGACAGGGATGTCAAGTTCACCAGTTTTTTCTGGAAAACTCTGTGGCACAAGTTGGGCACTAAACTCCAATTCTCTATTGCTTTCCACCCACAAACCGATGGTCAAACCGAAGTAGTTAATCGAAGTCTAGGTAACCTTTTGCGCACCCTGGTAGGTGAATATGTTGGGACTTGGGATCTGAAACTGTCCATCGCTGAATTTGCATATAATACATCTGTCAATAGGACCACGGGTTTGAGTCCCCATGAAATCGTGCATGGTTTTAAGCCTCGGCAGCCTATAGATCTCATCCCTATGGCTGACTATCATCGAGTCTCTGAGTCAGCATCTGCATTTGCATCGCATGTCCAAGAACTACATAGGGAAATCAAAGATAAGATTGAGCAGAGCAATGATAGCTATAAGCTACGAGCTGACCTCAGGAGAAAGTTTAAAACATTTAATGTTGGCGATTATGTAATGGTCCGTATCCGTCCGGAATGGTTTCCCTCAGGAACTGTTAAAAAGCTGCATGCACGCAGTGCGGGTCCTTTCCAAATCTTAAAGAAATTGAATGACAATGCCTATGTTATAGATCTCCCTGAAGATTTCAGCATCAGTTCCACCTTCAATATCGAGAACCTAGTGGCCTACAAGGGTCTTGATTTTAACCCTAGTAATCCTCTCATAGGTGAGCCTTCCCATGACCCAGTTTCTGAGATCCCCCCCTACCTCCACTTCCAGAAATTCCACCAAATTATACAGCAGATAAAATTGTGGATGATGAGATTGTGTCCAGTAAGGACGGTGGCACCCGACAGTATCTGATCCGTTGGAAGGAAAGACCCACATCTGATGATACCTGGCTTGACCGCAGCGATCTTCAGCAGTTGGATCCCGACACCTTGGAGCAGTACGAGAGCTTTGCAGATCCTCACTCGACGGGGTCGAGCTCTCTCCCACCTAGGGAGAATGATGGGGACATCGAGCCTCGGCCATGGCAGGTATACCAGCGCAGGAGGCGACACCTGAGCATGTGGTTCTGAGTCTAGCCATGTCGGCTGTTTATTTTTTTTATGTTGAGTCAAGCCCGCACTATTAGTGGGTTGTGGTTTTGATTATAGTACTTTTAGTCCCACCTCGATTAGTGGGTTGTTTTGTCGGTCATTGTAAGCCTATTTATAGGCCTATTGTCTTTTCTTTCAGTATGCAATGAATAATAAAGTTTTGATTTCCTCTACATGTGTGTTGAGAGAAACCAGGGTGAGGCGTGTGAAACCCCAACCCAAAACCCTAGACGCGTGAAGCCCTAGGTTCCACTAGCGTGTGAAACCCTAGTTAGACCCACCTATCTTTTCCCCCACAACCCTAGCCCGTACAGCCCCCACTGCCCCATCTCTCTCTCTTCCCGCAACCCTCTGTCTGCCTCTCCCAATCCCGACCTCACCCTTTCTCCCTCCGCCTCTCTGTTGCAGCCCAGACTCGAGCCCGGCCCATTCCCCGCCTCCTCTCCGACCCCCACCACCACCCCGCCCACTCCACCCTCCTCCTGCGTCGACCCCGGCCCGGCCCCGCCTCCTCCTTGCGATCGGATCCCCGCCGCCCGCCAACCCGCGCGCAGCCCCCCCTGACCCCTGCCCCGCCGCCCGCAAAGCCTGGCCCCTCCTCCCTCCTCTCCTGTGCGCCCCAAACCCTGGCCCGGCCTCCCTATCCCTGCGACGACCCAGCCACCTCCACCCTCTCTCCTCCCACCCCTTTGCTGACACACAACCCGACCCAACCCTCTGCCCTTCCTCCACAACCAACCCGACCCGACCCGCTTCCTTTCTCCCTCCCTTTCCCCCCCTACCACCAACCCGACCCACTCCGATCTTCCCCTCCTCCTCGACATGTCGGCATGGCCGATCCAGGTGTCGACCACAGCTTGATTGACGACGAAGACGGGTTTCTCGATATCCGTTCCCCGTTTCTCGACTTCCAGTTCAACTCCGGCGAGAACGTGACAGAATACGTGGAGCGCATCACCTACCTCGTCGCCAAGGATGCAGGAGCTCGGCTAGGAATCACTGAAGACCATCAACGGTGGCATCCAGGCGCACCCGTGCATCCGAACATCCTGGTGCTACAGGCCCTCGCCTTGACCCCACCACCACCAGAGATCTCTGCACCAGTCCCACCGCCACCAGAGGTTGCTGAGGACAGCCCCGCTCCTCAGTAGGTGAGTTTTCTTTCCCGGTCAATATTGGAGGGTAGTACCAAAGATCAAATCTCTTAGGTTTTATCTATGCAAACTGCTGTCCACTATGAATGGTGAGCTGTGAGATTCTGATTAACCTTGTTTGTTATTAGCCCTGATATTGCCTGTGGAACCCTGCTGATATAACCAAGTATCTGTTGTTCGGTTAATTAGGATTGGAATGACTGCCTGCGTGCTTGTACTGCTTTGCTAAACCCATTAGTCACACTATCTGTTTAAATTAATTCCTGTTTAAGCTCGTGGCAAATTGGTGAGCCCTGTTACTGTTCAACTAGTACTGAAATCCCTGTTAGCACACACTGTTCCACATCATTATCTATATTATGGAAGCAAAATTATAGACTATTGGAAAATTCTTGCCAATCTTCCATATTGTTGACCACATCTTAATGGGATAAGACTTGGATGATAGTGATGATTGTGATGATGATGAGACTGATGATGGAATTAGTGTAAATAGTGTTGCGCAAAAGACGATTATCTCGTCATATGGAATCAGCATAATATTCCTTTTTTTGTACACAACATTTGAGGATTTTGCCAT
The DNA here is from genome assembly GCA_947650365.1 of Chamaelirium japonicum. Taxonomy (NCBI): domain Eukaryota; kingdom Viridiplantae; phylum Streptophyta; class Magnoliopsida; order Liliales; family Melanthiaceae; genus Chamaelirium; species Chamaelirium japonicum. The sequence goes on along the minus strand of OX393550.1, from coordinate 8,494,010 downwards.
GCTGGCTCCCTTGCATGTTATACTTGGCATGATACATGAGAGTACTTAGGTCGGTTTCATTTCTCTTTGAGACCGGCGGGCTTATTGTTGTTTATCTACAAAGACTCTTCCAGTAGGAATTTTTGTTCCTCTTAAACTTTTTTTAAAGGGTTTATCAATATTGTTTTTTTTTGGATGAAATAGTTTCTCTAGAAATCATTTTTCTTGGAATCTCACCTTTCAAGTAATTGGAATGATGATTCCTTGCATGGAACTCTGGTAGCTGTAGTGGTGGAACTCTAGTGGTAGCAAAATAATTGAGGATATGAAATTCTTGGAGCATTGGGTGCTGACGGCAGTCGTGATACAATAACGGTGAATAGCGTGACAAGTCAGATGAGACTGATTTTTGTTCAGCGTTTGCCAATTGTCTTTTCATTGTTTTGGACAAAATCTGTAGAACTACTTATTCTTGTTTGTTTTATTTTGGGACTGTATGCTGCCCTGAGCACCTTATATATTAACCTTTCAGCTGAAAGACATGTCCAGTCCCCTAACATTCATGTGGAACAAAAAATTGGGTCTAGTTTAGTTTTTGCTTACTTTAAGTTCAACCAGTCCCCTCATTTTCATCTGGGTCAAATTGGCTCTAGTTAGCTTTAAGTTCCATTTCATGTAGTGATTCATTTTTCTATTCCTGAAATGTATTATAGTTATCACTAGTTGCATTGGAGAATGCTTCAATTTTCCGCTCATGAGATGTCAAAAGTCTCTTCTATGTGTTGCTTTTGTTATGATTTCCCTTGTGCAAGAACACAATTCACTCATTTGTTAATTCTTTGCTGTGCACTCTATCTTGTATTTTTCTAGATGTTTTGATGCCAATCTAATTGGAATTCCTGTCGAAGTGGAAACGCCAGATCATCATTACTATCATGTATGTATGCAAAATGAACGGCTTCATCCAATTTTGTGCATTTTCATATACTAGTAGCACTGAATTTTATGCTCATGGGGCTCATCATCCTCACCCATCCATCTTATTTTGCAGCTTGCCTTTTTTACAACAAGAAAAATAGAAGCCTTTGAAGAGTTAACTTGGGTAAGTGGGAAAGATGTGATTGATTCTCATAATGTGTGCATACCAATAGAGTGCCTTTCTGTTATGGCGCCACATATTTATTACTTTATTGGGATTGTGCTTCTATTCAGTAATCTCTATTTATGCTTGCCATTTTTAAATTTTTGGTCCTGTTTCCACTACATCAACATCCTTTATAAAGAAATAGTTTATCCTTTATCTCCGTCACCTGATCTAGGCTAATATTTGAAAGTCCACTCATAATTTGATAAAGTTTACTCATTTCAAACTTAACAATAAGGAAGAACTTGTCCAGGCTGACGCCAGATAGTCTGTACCAATCATGTTAACTAGGAGTATGCTCAAGCATAACCTAGTACGCTGAAGAAGGAAGTTTAATGCATATATAACATGACCCTTCATACATACAAAATTGCAAAGAGCATACAACATCCTTATTCTTATACTGCATATAAGTAGTTGGCTAATAGTTCATTAATATACCATTTTCCATTTTATATATTGAAGTGAAGGCTAAATTATCCAAGGTTTGAGATTTGGGGTTATGTTTCGAATTTGGCTTGTGCCCAAAACAAAATGCTTTGGCTGTTCCGGTCGTTTCGGGTTCAGGTTTGTCTATTTCGGCTGGAACTATGGAGAGGTTAATAGGAAACAATTATAGATAAAAAAATTGAAAAAGAGGAAATAAAAATGTTAAAAGTGAAGTAAAAATAAAATATTGGGTATGCAATTTTGTACTGCGAAGAAGAAGCAACAGTTTTATTATCATGGGCGGAGCCAAGATTTACTTCACTTTTAATATTTTAAAAGTGTTAATTTAAAATTTAATTAAATGAAGTAATTTTTGCTTTGATGTCCTGGCTTGTACCATAAATTTATTTAATTAAAGTTTTATATAAATCTAATTAAATGAAGGAATTTTAGCTTTGATGTCCTCAAATGAATTCCCATTTGGCATCCCATATCAACCATCTATTTGTTATTTTTCTATAGACTATTCCACTGTGAATTGTTTGCATACATTTTTCCCCTTAATTTTTGTCTTTGTGGGAGCGGTTTTTCGGGAGGACAGCGCCCACAAGCAAGGTCGCCTACTTCCTTAGAAGCAGCGACTTGAGACTCCTCTTTGCTACCTTGCACGAGTGGGTCAAGATGAGGTTGGCTTGTTTAGGGCTTCGACTCCGAGGAGTTCGGGCACCCAACAAACATCTTCCAATTCGAGCAAAGGAGTTGAGCAGATCTGAGACCCCTAAAGTGGGTGCCCCCAAATGAATCTTGGAGTTCTTGGTGGCCCCAAGGCGATTTGAGTGCGCCTTGCCCGGGCTTGCCCCGGCTGGTTTTTAAAACACTGCCTACAACAAATCTTACAAAAAATCAATCTTTTTATTATCACATGGTCAAAGGTTCTTATATGTATAATGATTGCTTTTATCAAACTGACATTATGGTGAGCTTGTGTGGTACGTTCTATGTAGCGAGGCAGGCCCAATATTAGGGCTAAAGCCAATTCCAATCCCCTAGGACAAATAGAGCTAGGCCTGAACTTAGCTGTAACTTGAGAAGACATGCTACTTTGATCGGTTCTCTGCTTTATACAAACCGTCGTGCTGTCCACAAAGTAGTTCTGGTTGTCTTAACATGGTTTTGGTTGCAGGACTATGGAATTGATTTTGATGATCATAACCACCCAATCAAAGCGTTTCTTTGCCGTTGCGGCAGCAGATTCTGTCGAGATTCGAGACGTAAGATGCGTAAGTTTGCCTCTCTTCCGAAACTGCCCACTTGTAGGAATGAGCAAAACCTTATATGGTAGCAGTCAAATTTATTGAAAACGGGAGCATTTATGCGACCTTAGCAGTCGCATCGATTGAATTTTTCTCCTTTGCTGTATTCTACATGTTTCAGAAACTAGATCAGCCACACGAGTTTCGAAATGAACCGAAGAGAAACTTGCCAGCGATAGGATTGTGAGGTGGCTGAAGGATAGGTATCTGATGGTCCTTGATTAACTACGATTGCTAGCACATTTCGGAGGATTTTGTGTATGGTTTCTTTTTTTTTCGAGGGGTTGCTGTTTGCAATGGCGCTAGATTTTGGGGTTATCGTTATGATCAGATTGAATACACACTTTAAAAAATGCAACAGATACTCTTGATGAAAGGGTTTTGTGGAAATACATAGATCATTGAAGCTTTCATCGATGCAAGTTTCATCGATGCTTAAGGAAGAATGTTTGCAAATGCTCTCTCTCTCTCTCTCTCTCTCTCTCTCTCTCTCTCTCTCTCTCTCTCAACGGAGACTTTTATATATTTCTGCCCTGATTGTATTGTTGAAAGTTGATGGAGGTGCACACAATCAATGGCTGACTGTGGGCCAAAGAATGGAAATGTACCACAGATAGGAATTGATGGTATGGATGGTATAGCTGGTGATGTGCCCATAAGCTGATTAACTTCTTTCACCGTGGAGACTGAAATTCGCAGCATGATCAATGCTCCAACAAAAGTTTGATGTTTTTTTCCTCTTCAATGTGTAGTACTCGGATCTCTAAACCTACTAACTAGCCTTTTATGCTGTGGCCGACAGCTGGTCCGAAAGTTGTTCCCAATTCTTCACCCAATCTAATTGGCTAGAAATCTGGGTGATGATAATGAAGCTAGAGGAGTCAGAGAGCATTTTTGCTAGTGTTTTTTTTTTTACTTACACCCCCATTTTTATGGTGTGGTCAAGTAACAGATTGTGGGTAAAGTCAAATTGTAAAAAATGGGGGGGTGTAGCTCAAATTTTGACATAAAAAGTGGGGGGGTTGAAAGTAAAAAAAAACAAAACAAAACCTTTTTGCTACCCGATAGATTTGCGTAATGGGCAAGTGCAGTTATTTAGGGGGTGATTGGCATCAAATCTCCAGAACCGCCGTTTCTATTTTTTGGAATCGTTAGTTTGAAACAGTGTTTACAAAACCGGACCAGAAGTTGAACCGAAAAGTCATCCGGTTCGGTCCAAATCAGTTCAAACTTTATCCCCAGGTTATACCCTTCTTATTAGACTGAACCCCAAACTTTTCATAATTAGACTGTGCCCTCTAATCTCAGCGTGCGCTGGGGTTAACCAACTTTTTGCTCACGCTGACCGTCTATGATCCTCTGTGCATTCCCATATTGACAATAGTACCCCTTATGGGCAAAAGTCTAAATTTGGAGGGGTAGTATTGTTAATATGGAAATGCACAAAGGGTCAATGTGAGCAAAAGCTGGTCAACAATGGTGCGCACACGGAAATTGGGGAGGACAGTCTAATTATGAAAGTTTGGGGATCAAAATCTAATTAAGGGTATAAGATCGGGTCAACTGAATAGACCCGGGTGGTAAACGGGTCTTAACGGGTCTACCCGTTTATTAGTGGGTCGGGTACGGGTTTAGGTTCTAGACAAGATTAGTTAAACGGATCGGGTCCGAGTCTAGGGGTTTTGGACACGACACGAACCCGACATGACACGACCCATTGCCACCCCTAGGTTGGACTCGGGTTGGGTTCGAGTTCGGGTTGGCCCGCCCTTATGCCTTCAAGTATCAACCAACTGCATGGGGTTTATTTAAGAGTAGGGTGTATTCAAGAGTGCATATAATTGGGATATATTTAAGGGGGTATGTGTTTGATTGGGGTATGATCAAGTTTGACCGGGCTATTAAATGGGGTGTATTGAAGGTGGGATGTAAGGGTATTTTTGGGATAGGAATGGGGTATGAAAAAAAAAAAATGGGGTGTGTTCAAGTTTGTTGGAAATGGGGGCTAAGTACAAATTTATGGGGTATGAATAAAATTCCCTAAAAATATAGTGGTTATACCTTAAAATTGCACTTTGGACTTGTACGCTAGTTGAAGTTCCGTATAAATGGAGACCCTATACGCCAATTAAAGTGGTGTAAAAGGCCACAGATATAAAAAATGGTTTCATTTATTAAAATATTATTATAATATATTCCGTTTTAAAAAAACTGAAGATAAAAACAGACACGGCTGCAAGAGGGTTGGGTTGGAATGGTAGGACGCAAGCAGAGGTTTTTGGATCCGAACCCCAACGAATTTAGGTCAGCCTTTGACAACCAGACTCGGAATTTTTAATTGACTGTGCGGGGTCTAGCCTTGTTTCGGAGATTAGTTTGTCTAGACCGTGGGTCGCTCAACCCAGCCTACATTTGGGCACTTCAACTCCAATTCGGAAGATGCCCCTTCCCAAGTTGTTTGTTTCGACCTAAGAGGCCGCAAAAGTCGTTAAAGTGGCGGAACTCGAGCACTTACAGCTGTTTGTTTCGGTGTAAGTGGCTGCACAAGTCGTCAAAGTGGTGGAACTCGAGCACCTTTAGCTGTTTGTTTCGATGTAAGTGGTTGCAAAAGTCATCACAGCGGCGGAACTCGAGCCCTTTCGGCCGTTTGTTTTGGCGTAAGTAGGGGTGTTCATCGCTTCGGGCTGACCCGCCAAACCGAACCAAACCGGTCTATTTGGTTCGGTTTGGATCGGGTATTTTTGACCTTTCGGTTCAGTTCGGTTCTAAAAAAATAAAAACTGCTTAGATCGGATCGGTTCTGGGTTGTGAGTTTTTTAACCCGAACCATTGGTAGTATACCCTCAGTAGGCACTACTATATAGTCTCACTAGTTTTGTACATTGCATGGTGGTGACCCCAATCATCGTCATTCGGTGCATTCAGGACTTTCAAGTGTTCAACCGTATGATAAAACTAAAAAGTGAAGGGTGTTGCTATTTGCACCCACAAAATTACTAGCACCTCCAAGTGCCAACTTATGAAATATCTCAAAGAGAAAATCTAACGGTGTTGTTAATAATTCTGCGGGCAAATAGTAGCACCCAAAGTTAACGACTTAAAAGTGAAATCTGAACCAGTTAGCTGCTTAGCCATTCACGTCTCATTGCCAATTCAAAAACATTTGGTTGAATGTTTATTACCAATTCAATCTCATTATTTTTGTCAATCGAGTATTTGGAAAGAATTGATGAGGCGATCTTTGAGGCTATCGAGCGATTTGAAGACCTGCAGAACCGAACCGAACCGAACCGAACCAAACTGAACTTTTTCGGTTTGGTTTGGTTCGGTTTTTACCGAGGAATGGTTTGGTTCGGTTCCATTTTCTAGAGAACCGATCAACTTCGATCCGGTTTCAAATTTGTCAAAAAACTGAACCAACCCGAACCATGAACACCCCTAGGCGCAATTGACCGCGGAAGTCGAAAGTGGGACTTCGGATCAACCCCCAAATGCTTCTTTTTCAACCACTCAACTTCGGAGTATTTTGGTATGAAGTGGGACTTCTTTCAACCGGAAGTGATATTTTATATGTCGCATCATCCCTGCATAACACTTTTGTCACTTCCTTGTATAACACTTTTGTCAAAATTTTATGTCACATCACCCCTTCAGAAAAATTTCTACACTTCTACCACTTCCATGTAGAACACTTACATCAAAGCAAACAATAGAAATTGTAGAACTACATCTTATAGCCTTATCATTTCCATCAAAACAAACATCGAAACTGGAACTTCCAACCAGATGTCCAAGTCAACACTTCCTACACTTCTTTCACTTTCGAACGACCATACAACCCCTAGAGTGAAGCAACCTCTTTTTACACTTC